>JARHVA010004608.1:257500-710000 GCA_037957365.1 Torreya grandis
ACTAGACCTAGGGTGTTTATTTTTAATGCTCTTACCCAAGTGCATTTTTACTACCAATGGTCATTTCCTTCCAGTTCTTGTCCTCCTTCTTGTTAACCTAACATGAATACATTCAACCCATGACCAATAGATCCTTATAAAATCCTATTCAAAATTTGTTTAGAAACGGTTGGCAAATATCACAAAGAAAGCAATAATAAAAGCAAGACTACTCAGGCATATTTCCCTATTCTTTGTATACATTGATCCAATACAACTACAAGAACATCCAAATAATTTAACCCATCCCTAGACACTTCAAGCACACTCATTTTATCATTTTTCATCTTCATACACACTATTTTATAAAGCACATAAAGTGGGATAAATACATATGGCTTGATCCCTCTTCATAGTATTGGTATGTAGGAAATGCCCCCATACAAAGGGTGTGGATACATGTTTAGTGAATTCTAGACACACTAACCCCCCTCTTTCCCAAAATTGGTCAAATCATAATGGATTCTAGGGTTTGGAGACTAAATCATCTCTATAGGGAGTTTTTTGGACATCTAGTAGTTAAAATTTCATAGGTAGGCTCACACAGACACAATAAACAAAACCCAAAAAGATCAAGTCTCCTAGATATCAATGGTAGAATAAGACTATAGCACTAGACCCTAGGGTGTCATATTTTGGAACTCCTATCCAATCATAAAATGAAAGCTATATCTTGATTTGTGACACTATCCCAATCTTGCATAATGAATTCCATACCTTACAACAGTTGTCTCAGTTAGTTTTCAGGTAAGTCTTATTTTCTCTCTTTTTTTAGAAAGATTCAAATTATAATCAAATTACACAAATCATTAGCTTAATTATTAATTATTTACATATTATTTACTAGTTTAATTAAATTATAATCTTAACTAAATTAGGAATAATACTGCAATATTCCGAAAACTATTAAATCATAAAGAATCAAAATGGGATCCAAATTGCATGGATAAAATCATTTTACCTTTCCTTCAAGGATAAGGAGATTTAGGGAATTATATGAGATCAAAGTCATAGGTTCCAAAAATCTACTCAAAGATCTAAGGGTGACATTCACCCCTTTGAAATTTCTTAAAACCATCTTATTCATAATGGGACCTTCAGGAGGTCTTTCAAAACCAATTTCTAATGCTCCTAAACTAGAAAAATCCTTAATCATAATTTGAAAACAAGGGGGGTTTATTTAAGGTAAGGTTTACCATAGGGATCATTAGAACCACTAGTTAAATTTTTAGTCATTTCTTTCTCTATTTTTTTTGAAGAAGCAGGTAGTTGCTTTTGTCAAGACCTACAAAATCATGTTCTTTACAAATAAGCTTGTCCCTTTCATAAACAATCTTATGGGTTTAGTTTCTAAAATTTTATTTTATCTTGATGCTTCTTAGAACTAGTTTATTCATCTAAAATTAGACATCAAACCTTGTTTCAAATAATCTCCTTTTTTACTTTATAATTGATTAAATAGACATCAGTTGTCCAATGGTTTGAGTAATACTTAGAAAAACTTCCTCTTTCCACAATTCTAGGGGAGTATTGGTAATGTAACCCATAAAGGGATTTTCATTAGAGAATCACTATCAAGGTTCAACCCAGGCCTCTATTTTCTAAGGGATAAAAATTATTTTTCCAAATATCATGTCCCCCTTATAGAACTTTCACATAATTTTCTAATGAAGAGGAGACCAAGAAGTAATTTTTAGCCATAGCAGCCACATCAATACATCCCATATATTTCCACATCCTAGATATACATTATATAAAGACAAAAATTCTTGGTATATTCCCATAAAAGCGTCCCAATAAAGAGTCCTCCAATTAAAATTTAATACTATCCATAATGGCATGTGGGATGTCTAAAAACACATCATTTTTCTCTATAACAGGTATAAGATTCTAACAAGTAGTGGCCACTAGATCATCTATCCACAAAATAAGATCCACCCAAGAGTGCTTAGGAATCTTATCCTTCATATCCTTTATCTTCTTGAGCCCTGCACCATTTAAAGTCTCATCATGCAAATGCTTTCTAGCCAAAGCCCCACTAGTCAAATTTAGAGTTTCAAAAATTGAAACCCTCACCTCCTGCATTGCATAATTACACCTTTTATATTTTTTTAATGAATTTAAAGTTAATAAATGAGGAATCAACAAATCCATCCTCATATACATGTTACACTATGATTCTCAAGGTAAATATTAATATTAATGTTATATTGACATTAAATTATAACCTAAGCTATTTAAAGTTAATACATGACGAATCAACAAATCCATCCTCATATACATGTTACACTATGATTCTCAAGGTAAATGTTAATATTAATTTTATATTCACATTAAATTATGACCTAAGCTTTCTAATATCTTGATATACTTTAAACAACTTAAAACCCTGCCCTTTTCAAAGAATCTAAACCACATATATGTGAAACACCACATATATTTTTTTTAAATAAAATTTTTACATTTAAAAAATTCAAAACCATAAGTGGTTTTGATAAACCATATATTTGAAAATGGGGAAGTTTTTAAATCATGAAAAACATATATATCAGAATAACGACAGTGAGAGTGGCAAGAGGATTTGAGAGGGTCAAGAGATTGATACCAACCATGTTATAGAGAAAAATGATGTGTTCTTAGACATCCCACATGCCATTAAGGAATGTAGAGGTGGTATGGGTGGAAAAAAAAGTTCTTAGATTGAATGTTGAGTTCATAAACTAGGTATGATCATGAATGGTGCTTAGAAGGGTTACAAACCAAATATTTAACCAGACTAATTAGCCCTTTGTCTCCCATCATAGTTTGGTGATGCCAAAGAAAACTTGTTCATACCTTATAAGTAGTTAAGGACTTGAAAAAGACATGTAGACCAAATAACATGTATAAGGATACATGCAAAAGGCCTCTTATACTAGTTGCATCCTCCTTAACTCAATCTAGAGATTACCTTTTGTGCTCACCAAGTAAATAACCTATAAACTAGATCCATCGATCCAATGCAAAAATGTGAATATGTAGAAAGTAATAAAAAAACCCTCTATTTTCTCTATGTAAAAAAGTACCCAATTTTTTTATAAACCCTCTAAAAATTTCCTCACAATACACTACAAACAATCTCAATATTTCAAAATAAAGCTTATAACATAAAACTAGATACATGATTACCAAGTTGGCACTCTGATACCATATCTGAGTTTTATCTGGGATCCCCAAATCATGTGGATGTATAGGTTTGTGATAGCTTTGAGATAAAAAAAATCACACTAGACATAACTGCAAAATAAATGAAATCAATACTATAATATTACATAAGACAAATAAGAGCCAAAATACCAATCTTCTATTAATTAAAAAATCTCACCAAGTTAGATGTACATATAGGATAGTTTTGAATAAATCCTCCAAAAAATATGGTCACTAGACCCTCAAAATAGAATAGTAACTCCTCCACAAAATGTGGTCAACAAACTAAATAAAAAGAGTAACTCCTATACCTAAAATAGTTGGTCAAGGGAGTTACTTTCTAGTCATTTGATCAAAATATGAACCTAAGCAAGCTTCTCCATGAAATTAGGAAAAATCCAAGTGAGGGGAAACAATCCCATGATAAATATATATGGGAAAAATAAATAACCCCTACTCTAATAATCTCAACTTGTAATCAACATTGAGATCTTTTTTATCCTCTTTTATTCTAAAAATCTATACTAATTTCTACCAAAATTCTTCATTTTTCCCAAAAATATTCAAATTTTATGTCCCAAACTCCTTGTATAAATGCCATGTATAATGGTAAAATTTTGAGAATAAAAATTGTGAAAACACATTGTGTATTAGTAAAACAACTTTATGACTATGTTTCTAGGGACTAGTAGATACACCTTATTCTTTAGAAAAATCATCGTGTATGGTGGCAGAATCACTTACTTTATTGACTATTTATTTTGTAGGATTGGTATAAACTTGATTTATATTAGAATAAATTCATTGCACAATATCAAAAACATGAATGGTATTAGAGAGGATGCATTTTCTACTTTTTGTTTGTTTATTTTTTTAGTAGTGTAAATTTTGTTTATAATAGTGATAATGTTATTGGTAGTAGAAAATTTTGGTTAATAATAGTATAATTACTAACTTTTCAACAAAAAACACTTTTATATTTTTTGTTTCTTTGTATTTTTTGTAGAATGACAAAATCTCTATGTTGTTATGAAATCACTCTATGTAGTAGTGAACTTGCCTTATCTACAAAATGGTGGAATCACTCTATGTACTGGTGAAATATATTTGTATAGTGAGTAATCACCATATGTATAGAATTGTGTAATCACTATAAAAAGTGGTAGAATTTACTTTAAGAAAAATTAGATCATAGACATAGAGTTGACTAGTACACTTTCAAGACTTGCATATTTATCAAAGATCAAATGTAAGACTACTAGTCTATTTTTCTACAGTGTCTCACCTATCAAAGACAAAACAAATCAAACAAACAATTATAACATTTATTTTTGGTTCTTTAAAAATGAAGACACACTTATATTTAATGATTAAAACTAACATTTTGTATTTTATTGAGTGTTGTGTTTTGTGTTTTTGATAGCTTAAGTGTATATTCTCTCCCCTTGCATGATTTCAAGATCTTGGATGATTAAAAAAAGTTTGGTTATCTTCCTAAAGATAAATCTATGTATTTTATACTCTTATCCCTCATGGGATCCTAAGGATTATAAATAACTTATCTTCCTTTTTTATTTTCTATTGTGTGAGTTGGGCCTCGATCCCCAACCATGAGTCATTAGTGTGTTGTGAATGGGATTTAATCTCCCATTGTATGTACCAATCCTTTGTTCTAGTATGGAATATAAATTAGAATGGAGTTATCACTATAGGATAATTATTTGATTATTTTAAGTGTGACATAAAGTGAGGATCTTTTCTTCAATACATAGATCCTAGACAACACTCCTAAGGAATGATGACAATCCACTGAAATATTATGATTAGAATGGCCGCAAATGGATAAGACATATTGATGTGGGTCTTGTACACACCCATATATTTAATGAGTTAGCCTCTAATTTTTTAGGATATTGATAGAGGTGAACTCCATACTAGGACATGAGTTGCAGGGTTAAACAATTAGAGGTTGAGCATGTAAGTTGTTAACTAGGTGTGTGTATGGGTGAAATGAAACCTAATAAGGAAATTAAAACCTAGTTGATTTGGATGGATGGACCTTATTCTAAATAGGGTATATCTCCATTAAATAAACTTAAAAGGGAGGGAAGTATAGAGTATAAAATAAGAATCTATGATCTTAAGGTATTAATTTCAGTGTTGGTTTCTTTATGGATAAGTGTTTCTATAACTAATGCTTGTTATTGTTAGATATCACCCACTCACATACAAACATAATTATGCATTTTTAGAAGATATAATATAGGAAACTCAAATCTCTCAACCAAATTTTACTCCTTTTAAAATAACTATTAAATACCCTTACTCGCAAGATTATAGTTCAGATCATAAAGGTATTTAAGGAAGCTATGGCTCACACATAAAAGACTATATTAGAGTAAAAAAACTTTTACACACTTTGAAAATTGAGACAATCAAATTATTTACATATAATTAATAACACTTACTAACTATTCAATAGATATTACATGTCTAAAATCAATAGACATTAATGATAACAAAAGGAATTCTTGGTAGATATTTCACACTTTGAATTACTAAATAAAAATAACATAGGAAAACAATCACTTAATTACATATAAATGGAATGGAAAGACATCTACACAGTTGCATGATAATCTAAAATGAATTCTTCCTATATTGATAGTTTTCCAACCCTTTGAAATGAGGGATTTACATGTATAAATAGACATAAGGAGGAGTCACCTCATCCTCTATGTTCATGCAAAACCCTAAGTTACATGTTAGTAATCAGAACCTTAGTTCCAAGTTGATGCCAAAACTATAAGTATAATGATAGTTAATCACAACTATATCCAAAAATAGATTTGCATACATGATGCCATGTAACGTGTGACTTTTTCAAATTGTTCAGGCCAAATAATACATACATACATGATGTATGAGTAAAATATAATTACATTGACTAATATAACATGAAAAATTACATATAAAATTCACTTTTGATAATTAAGGATTATTCAGACTCAATGATTGCATGACTACACTTGATGTGGTGGGAGGAACTGAAGTTCATGGTGGCACTGAGATAGAAGGTAGAGTTGAGCCAAAATGTATCTTTATCCTTATTCCTCACCTCTAGTTATTGATAATACTTGAAACTAACCCCATGCTGAAATTTAATGATTTCCATATTCAAAATTTGTAGTCAATGCACCTTGCTTGATTACTCTATTAAATGTGCATGTTTAACCTTAGTGTTCCTAAAATTAATATAAAATATTTCAAATTATGTAACCTTATTCCTTTCAAAATTCACTTCAACATAAATTTATTCCAATACTATCCCTTATAGGTTTTACATAAAATTAGTTAAAGCCTAATAAAGGATTTAATCAAAACTAGATCTAATTATTAATTTCCTTGTAGAGTCCCTAACCTAAAAAAGCATTAACTCATACAAAATATGTAAAATAAAGTTCTCATGCTCTATAAATTTTGGAATTATTGCCTCTTCATCTTCTACCCACTTTCTTGCCTCTTGTGTTCAAATGACAACCAAATTGAGGTCATTGGATGCCTCCAATGGTGTCATCAAGTTCAAGTGGTTATGAGCCTTATTTGTTTTGTATAGAACAAGGAATTTTAATTTATTCTCATATGCTTTCAAATAATTAAATTATTTGTTGTTTCAAATATATGAGGGGCTAATTCAACCCTCATTAAAGCAATAACATCCAAAATATTATATAATATTAAGGATCTATTCTATACATATGTCATAATTTATCCACAAACATGAATACTTTATTTTTATTCCTAGACCTGATCTAATTCTTGATGAAGATCCCTTCTCAGTTTATTGGTCCTTCTTGTGAATTTCAAGAAAAGTGTCCTTATACATTTCCAAATAACATCTAAAATATTATTTGTAAGGAGACTACCCCATCCTCCAATTCTTTCTATTTGAAAGAGAGAATACATCTTATCTTTCTTCTAAAATTATTCCCCTACCAACATCATCTTCAATCTTCCTCTTCTACACTCTTTGGATACTCCACATAGATTTATCAGAGATTGAACTTATAGTGGGAAACTTAGCTATTATGAGATTTGACCTTTGGGAGGCTTGAGATTCTAATTTTTTATCCCACTATTGGATCACCAATTGGTTTAATTAAATTAGATAAGTGTCCTTAGAAATAGTCTCAATCCACAAGTCCCCTGAGGATTGACTTAAGGCTTCTACATGTAAGGGGTATATTAGTGATAGCCAGAAAATCTTAGACTAGTCAACACCACCATATTGGGGCATACGTTAGACTATGTATACTAACTTTTTCTTCACTCTCTTCTTAGATGATACTACATTAGTGGTATGGGTAGGACTGGAATAAGGCATTGGCAAACCCAATTGGGTGGAAGATTTATGTAGTTGTGTACTTTATAATGCTACCCTAGATTCTTAGTATGAAAATTTTTAGGCTTATGGTATGTAGTGACAACAGACACTAAAGAAATAATTGGAACTGTATAAATAGTTAGGATTATGGATCCAACAAGACTAGAAGAAACAAATTATACTTTATGAACAACCAAGGATGGTAGGATGCCAGGAATGATAGGGACAAGATCAAATGAACTAACAGATATAAGATAAATAATTGACACAACTAAAATTGTATAAATAAGAGGAACTGAGAAGATAATTGGGGCCATATCCTCACCTAATTTTCTTACTTAAAATGGTCATTTTCCTCTGGCTCCTTGGAGGCTCAATACTTTTGATCTTTATAACTCTTCTCATAGTCATTAATGGGATCACTTCCTATAAATGGTTTCTCATCTTATGTGGGTCTCTCTATAGATGATGTATCAATAGTTATGTTCATAGAAGGTCCTTGGGATCTTTGTTTCCTCTTGTAGAAAAGAGTTACCTTTTTGTGGAGGGGTAAGTCATCTAAGCATGGGAAGTTGGGACTTCCATGCTTGTAGTCATAGGGTCTAAAGTGGGAGTAGGAAGAGTATGGCCTTATGAATTATAATATTCTATAAAAAGTGGCCCTTATTCTCTGCCAAGGGAACTTATAGTGCTAGGAACCTCTACCACCTAAGCTCCTAATTTAAAGCAGTCATCATGATGGGTATAATTTGAGAGGATTCCCTTTTATCTAATGATGATTGAGAAGACCTATTGTTATATAATTTTTTTATCCCATCCACCTAGAGGTGGAAGCCTAACATGTGAATTTGTAATTGAAATTGAGGGATCTCCTTGGATTACTTTCAAAATTTCTTAATTTAATCTAGACATTTGAGCCCTCTCTAGGACTTGGGCATCACTCTTAAAATTCAAAAATAAAAATTCATGGTTGTAATGTTCACGTTGATATGGAATACCAAGACCTTATATGTGCTTTTGAATTTGGCATTGAGGGTCCAAATCTCTATGTGGTAGTGTGGCCAATGAATAATATTCCCTAAACTTGCCAACCTCTCTAAAATGCTTATGTTTGACATAATGATATTACTAATCATCAAATGAGAGAAATGAAATGTTCTCTTCTTCTTATTTTTAAAATATTCATCAATCCCCTACCATAACTAGTATGTTATCTCCTACTCAACTAATTTATCTGGCACATATTTTGGGAGACACACTAGGGTAACCTTATGCCCTACAACCATGATCACTGTATAATTAGGGTATATTTAATAGTCCCATTTGGGAATCAATGTATCAATGATGATTATTGATACTCTAGGCAATGTTGCCTCATGGGCATCCCTCCACACAAGGATATTTATCCTCTACATTTTTAACTATATTTCTTGTATAGGCATATATGTGCATGAATGAGTAAGAATCACATATTTGATTCTTGATATAATATCGAGTTAGGATCCAAAGAGGTCCATTATTCACATATAGTGTGACCATAACTATATCTATGAAGTAAGACATCATGTAAAAATGGCATCCCATAGGCCTCTTATCTATACACAAAATTTTCTCATGTAGCCTAGTATTAATTATCTCTCTAGTCCAAAGGTTAGCTTTGGGGTCATCAATAAATATAACAATAGAACCCACTCTAGGTGAATAAATTGGATGACATAGTAGATATATAACTTGTTCAAAAGGGCATTATAATATGGAATCCCATCCAAAACTTAGTTATAGGTACTAGAATCTTCTCCTTAAGGATGATGGTTTTTATAGGTATAATTCACTTGCTTAGTATTTTATCAATTAAATATTATTCTCCCATGTTAAAACCCTATTAAAATCAAATGTAGCATCTTTAATAGGCAAGGATATGTACCTTTGGAATGCATCTCCTAAAATGTAGGCAATGATGACTTTATGATCTATATAATGTAGAAAAGTACCTCCAGTTACCTTGCTCATGAAGAACAAATCCTATAGTATGTCAATGCATGGCATTACCTCAGGTTGGCTAAATGCAAAGTACAGTCCTTGACACTTGAGTTGGATAAAATCTAAATCCAATTTCCTCTATGTTGGTGATAAATTTTCTTCACATATATAGGCATCTAACTTACCAATTATGTCCCATAGAGATGAGTATTTGGGATACTCATCATTGAAAACTATTGAATCAAAAATGGTGTCCATATACTAAGTAGATTCTTTGATCAAAAACCTGTAAGGTCACTTGACTCCACTGAATGTCTTGAATGAAGAATACATTGTTAATTTGATAAACTCACAAAGTTCTAGTTCTTCAATTTAATGACTTGGCTCTTTTATAAGTAGTTCATAGCTTAAATGAAATTGGTTAGGAATTCAAGTTATCAAGGATGCAAGTTCACTTGAGCTCATTTGTGATCAATGGGTATGATGTTCATCTTAAATTTATTTATTTAGATTTTAGTATTCAATTCCAATTTGTAAACCATTAATGGCAAATGTATTTAACTTTTTTTCTCATTCAATTCAAACTTTGACACTTTATATTTGTGGGCATGACATGTAGACCTTATAGACATTCAGAGGAATTCTATGTTGTTTCCTTTGACAAGTGTCATCTTGTCACTCTTTTTCTCTAATTTAGCTATGCCACAAAGGATTTTGGTAGTCGAGATTCATATGTTACATTAAAATAGGGTCATTCCAAATTCTTATAACGTGAACACATTTTGAAAACAAAAGTTTCAAAAACTATGGTGGACATATTTTGTGAAGGCTGTGAAGGTTTCATTTTGCAAAGGCCAAATTTTAAATCAAAAGTTTTAAAACATGATTTTTGAACATTTTTTCCAAAAACCAAATGTTAGCTAAGACCTTATGAACCAAAATTTTCAAATACCACTTTCAAAATATTTATCTAACTAGTTTTTACAAACACTTTCATTGAATAGTTTTACTAAAGACCAAATGCTGAACAAAAACACTAACTATTTTCCTTGAAGAAGTAAATGCTGAGCACTTTTACTATAGTAAATTTTTTGTGAAGTACCATAGTTTCAAATAGAGTCTATGATAAACATGAATTTTGAAAACCAAATTCCAAATAAAACCCATGAACAAAAGTTTTGAAGCACATCTTTTGCAAAAGTTTAATATAGTTTCAAAGGATCCAAGAATGTTGAAGCTCAAATTTTGCAAAAAGTTTTGAAGACCTAATTTTTGTGAAGAACACATTTGGTGATGGCCAACATACATGAATCCTAAGACTTTATAATTACTACACATGTTTTAAACACTTATATATATGTAAAACTTCCAAATAGTATTGATAAGTTAGTCTAAAAAAGCTGAACATGTGAAAATGTCTTCTTGATTTTATACCAAATAGAAAAGTTAGTTGAACATATGAAGATCTATGGAATAATATTTTTAAATATGACTATAAATTTCATAATATACTGGCTCCTTGTTCAAAAATAATAATGGGGGTATGTTAAATAGAAAATAATAAGGGGAATACCAAAACCTCCTAAGTTTGGCCTAGGCATCTTTTCCCAAATAGATGTATTTTAAAAAAGAAAGACTCCTAAGGTCAGAATTGACATATTTTATCACCCACACAAGAATAAAAATAATATATATACATGAATTTTTTCCCTCTAACCACTAGATACAAATCAAATGTAAAATACACATTTAAACATAGAACAATTTGAGAATAATTAAGGTTATTAATCCCTGTTCTGCCCTAATTCTATATATAACCATCTATAGAAACCTTAAGCTTAGACTTTCTAGATTTATAGTCTCAAGTAAACTCAATACATTAAAGGCCACTATCATACTAGCATCACTTGTACTTGCACCATCACTTAGGTCAGGATAGCTACATCGATCTTGATTTCTTCTCAATTGATATGTAGGCAACTCTCTTCATAGTGGAGTGTTGAGGATGTCTAACCTACTCTACTAATGAACACACATTTCATCTCATGCCTTATTTGTATGAAGGATTAGGGTTTACAAAACAAATTAGTTACTATAGGTAAAACTCAAGGCTATAAAACTCATTCACATAGTAACAAACCCCAGAGATCTAGACATAGGTCCAACTAAAATTTAAGGATAATCCTATAACATGGACACTACTTCCAATACCACGGCACTACTACCACTTTGCCAATAATGGAACTACTATCCAATTGTGGTGATACTATCTATATACACATAATATTTTTGAACCTTTATTGATTACTGATACTTTGTATCTTTTAGGAACCTATCTAGTCCCAATTTATTTGAGTGCATGCCTTAAGGGGTGCACTAGGAAAGGGGTGGGAAATCCATCAGTGCTTCATAATATTTTTTTACCTTTTTCAACTTACCATCTACACACTTGTATCCTAAAACCATTAACCTTAAGCTTATTATTCTCATTCCTACCTATTCCAGTCTTTTCCTCTTTCTATCCCTCCTTTTCTTCCCTTAACCCCCTTTTGGTCAGTTTGTTGTATTAGGTCCACTAGGTCAACCCAACACATTTTAGGGGCATTTTTCACTTTCTTAGTTTTTTAGCCTTTAAGCTAACCTAGCTCAGACCTCATGAATTATCCCTAAAAACACATTGGTTTGACCCAGTATAGTTGATGTTTCTAGGAGGATATAGGGTAAGATCTATCTATATATACAAGTTCATTTCCCACCATTTCAAAAGACAAGAATTAAGAGTGAATAAGTATGAATGAACATATGATTATTGACTATTCTACTTGAGTAATAAAGCTTAGGGTTCCATACTTTCTTCAGAGATAGAGATCTTGTCTTATGGAGAAGTATTTTAGATGCTTAGATAGATTGTGTAGCCTAGAGCTGATTTATCTATGTTATCCTTACATACCAAAAAAATCTCTTGTGAAGCACCTTGGCCAAGGGAGAGATTGAGGCTTAGTGGGTTCATATTCAAAGGTAATTATTCCTAACCTTATTTCTCCTTTATAAGAGTTGATAGATAATGCATTTGAATTATTCTCCCATGTATTAAGATTCTATACATATTGACATGAGTATATGTCTTCAAATACATGTTTAGTTTATTTTTTTAAATTTTTTCTAACTCCCACATTATGCCATAATCTTTGGTGTGCCATAGATTAGATTTACTTTCTTGTTATTAGAATAAGTGAATATTTTAAACCTTAGGACTCCGTTAGGGTTATTGTGTAGTTATGTTAGATTGTAGGCTTTAGAACTCTTCCTAGCATGATATTTTGTGACAAGTGATCCCCTAATCAGGTTTAGTGGATCCCCATATTGGTCATGCTCCCACTTAACAAGTGTATCCCCAATTGGAAGTATAGGTATGTTCTATATTCTTCAAACTAGGATTGATTTATAGGCATGATGCATTTATATTTGCATACATTCTAGTGAAAATAATGTGAAACTAACCCTTGCAAGATTTATTTCACTTTATTTCATTCTTTTGGTCATCATTTTTATCATATATTTTGACATACTAGATCGATTCTATTGACCAAGCTATTTTTATCTATCTGCAAGTTTCTAGGAACAGGCAATTGGATCAACCAAGTTGACTTGGTATAATTTTACATCCTTTCAAACATTCATTTCAACCTACAAGGTTGATCCAGTCGACCCGTTATAGTTTTAACACTTTACAATAGGTTTTTTACATAGCATGATCGATATTTTTGACCTTATATGTTTATCAACCATAATTAAAGGTTATTCATCAACAATATTTGTTCATTACATCTTTAATCCACCAAGTTTCCTCTCTACCTCTTTATTTCTTTCTTTTCTATCTTTATTTTCATAGTTTGTAGTCTTTAAAACTGCCCTTGCACAGTCAACTAGATCGACATTTCCAATGTAGTTTTGTGTTTTGTGTGTTATCTAAAATAATTAGATCAACCCTACTAACCCAATTTATTTTCATAATTTGTTTTTGTAATACAGGCTCAACCCTGTCGACCTTGTTATGTATTTTTTGAATATAGTGTTAACTTTATACCTTGTTTCAAAGTTGGAATTAACCTTATATTTGCTAGTAATTAGTTCACACTTTCTTTTCTTATTTCTTGAATTCTTAGAATAGTTCACATAGCTTAATTATGGAAATTTTAATTAGTCACTTAGTTTCACTATTTCTATTTTGTGCACACATAGCTAAATCACAAAAACATAAACAATCACTTTAACATTTTATCTACCCTTGTCCAACCTACTTGGATTTCATCACTAAGGGGGAAGCCGATTTGATGCTCTAGTCAAGTATAAAGCATGGTTAATGGTATATTGTGTCTAATCACCTGACACCCTTATCATTGTGGTGTGTGAAGTGACGGGGTTGGATCCAATAATAAACATGTATCATTTCCACTACAATTCCGTTCACCCCAAACTACCTGAAACCATCCTTAGATTGTTATCTAGTACATTAATTATAGCCAACTTCTAATCACATTTAAAATCATATCTTAATAATCTAATAAAACATTCAGGTTGACCAATTAGTTATCTCTTTAGTTTTAAAGTTGATTATTTTCTCTTTTCTCAATTTTGTGTGTAAAAACTTACATTAACTAGCATTAGTGCAAGGTTTATTTTTTTGTGATTCAATTGGATTGGCCAGCATTGATCTCATTGACTATTTTTTTTCTTTTTAATACTTAATTATTTACATTAATTGCAAATTTTTACTACTCACAACTTGCTATCAACTTTCTCATCTTCCCTATTTGCATTCTCTATGTCATCATGAATCCAATGCATTTTATGGTTTTCAAAATAGATTAGTAGAAATAAAAATATAGGGAAAACATGGAATCTACCTATTTTAGCCTCTATTCACTATATAGGATTGACGCAGTCAACCTTATACTATCTGCAAAAATTTTTCAACCGCTATCCACTATACAAGATTGACTTAAATAACTCTACACTATTTACAGACCTTTTTTAGTCTATGTTTTCTATACAAGATCGACCTAGTCATCCCTATACTATTTGTAGACCCTTTTCATCCCCTATTTTCTTTATTAGATTGACCTAGTCAACCCTATACTATATTCTATTTAGTTTTATTTTGCTTGTGTGGTTATCTAGTCTTGTTTCATCATGATGACATATTTTTATCCTTATCTTAGTCCAAAACATTATAATTAAGGACTTGGGTAATAACATCACTTATTTCATTAATTTGGATAAAACTATCCATTTTCTTCCTTCACCTTCTCTTAAACCAAAACCACTCACTACACAATGCAATGTAGTTGATATCCTTTGTCCTAATCCTCTTCCCAATACCAATTTTTAAAATCCACTAACTAATCCCTCTCCTATCAACACTCATACCCTTATAACCAATGTTCAAAATCCTCTTGTTACACCCATAACAAGATCACTAAGTCTTATCAATTCCTAAAGTAACATGGTTGAAACTACTCAAATTGATAATCTAGATGGTTCTCAAATATTCAAAA
Organism: Torreya grandis; assembly: GCA_037957365.1. Classification (NCBI taxonomy): domain Eukaryota; kingdom Viridiplantae; phylum Streptophyta; class Pinopsida; order Cupressales; family Taxaceae; genus Torreya; species Torreya grandis. The sequence continues at coordinate 272,648 of JARHVA010004608.1, forward strand.
ACCTTGATGATAATACTATTTACACTCCTCAAAATAATGGTGTCTTGACTAAGCTTCCTTCTTCTACCACACTTAAGAAAACTAACACTAATATTAGGAATCCTCCACCTACAAAGAATCCTCCTCCCACCAACACTATCACTCCTATTCCTAACAATGCTAATACCCGACCTTCCAATCCACCTATTGATACAACTAAACTTCTTTCACACATAGTTCAACCAAGGAACATCCTGCAAATAAGTAATCAATCTCAAGTAATGAATACATAACAACATTTATGTGACATGATTAGTCAACCACCTCAAGTCATCATGTCTCAACCAAATCCAAAGTTTTCCTCTCATGCTCTTATATATGCAAATGGGAATATCATCCCTAAACCTCCAATAAATAACAAAATGCTTTAACGTCTTCAAAATTAACCTTTATCCCCATTCATTACATCTATAGATATTGGAGACATTTCTTCAACTATCACATATAATGAGATTAAGGACCCTACTATATTTATTAAGTATTTTGTCAATCTCTATAAGGAATGGGTCTAAACTAACACCTTTTCTACCACCAAGCTCTTATCCAAAACCTTTGTTTGTGATGCACTTGAATGGTACAACCAACTTCCTAGACATTCCATCTCACAACTAGAGGATTTAGTCAATGCTCTAGTGAAGGAATTCCAACATGATGACCTTCCTAAAAATTACCTTAGCCATTTTATCAATGCCAAGTAACTTTTTATTGAATCTTCCCATACTTGCATCAAATTATGGAAGTCTCTAACTCATAAAGTGGACCATAACATAAATGATGATACTCTTTTAATATTATTTATCACTACTCTTAAAATTCCCCTTCAATACAAAGTTTGAATATTTTCACCTAAAATTTTGGAATAAGCATTAGACCAAGAAAAAAGGAAAGACTTTCTTATGACTCAATTTGAACCATATCAAACTAAAGCATCTTTCCAGTCTTCTTCTCATATTATTGATTCATCCAAGCCTCCCCAACCTTAAAATAGAGCATCTAATTCAACCAATTTTAGCCCAACCCACCCACCTTATAATTATAACAACTTAAGAATAAATTTCCACCCTCTAAACCCATGAACTTTGATCCTTCCAAACCTCTTCCAAAATGGTACAATCCAGATAAATGTTTTTGGTTGTATGTTACTATAGGTCATTCTCATGAGTCTTGTCATGATCTTCATTGATTTATTATTTCTTCATTGCTTGGTCCACATCTCAATCTTGATACTCTAACAAATTTTTTTTATCAATATTATCTTCAAGCTTCTCAAATTCAATCTCAATAACTATAATCACATCAACATCAACTACTTAGTGATCAACACCAATCATCCCATCACTATATGTCATCTACTAATTTTGTTCAAACCATAGTTTATCGTTATTCCTACACCAATAAGGAAAGGATAGCTAACATGACAAATTTTAAACATATTGTTGCATCCATTTAACCTAAACCTCTTAATTCACATGAACCAAAGGAGTACCTAGTTCAAATGCCTACTCTAAAGCATATCATACATGGTCCTCCTTTATCTCCTCATACCTCTCCTACACATCCTATGTCACATTCAACATCCTTCAAATCTAACAAACCAACACATTTACATATCTCCAAATTAACCTACCAACCCAATGCAACCCATTTTAATTGTTCAAAGTTATCTCATTCCACTCACATGTTAGGGCATCTTGTGAAGCTCATCCACATGTCCCTTCAGACTTTAGGGAATGTTATGATGCCCATCCCTATATCCACTTACCCTTTGGGACATCTTATAATGTCCTCTCTTATTCCTAAAATGCATAATACCAACCAAATTTAGCCTTAATAAACCTTTCGAGACTTCTAGACTTGTGTTTCACATGTTCATCTTTGATACAGACATTAGCATAGATTTTACTTGATCTTTTTCTCTCATGTTTTTTTGCACTTTATTTATTTTAATTTGACTTTATAATCATCATTGTCTTCATTTATGTTATTTTTTATTACACATTACATTTGGAATTTACTTTCATTTTTGTCCTCATATATTCCTTTTATTTTTTTCTTTCTATGTTATTCTTTGCCTTAGTAGCTTTATGATCTTTTTTTCCCCTTTCTTTAGCATTTACCTCTTGATGTACCATAGTCTTCTTTATATTTTGACATATTTATTTTTAGCACCCTCATCAATTTATCTATTATGAAGTTGCAATGTAAGATTGTGGATAACACCTAACCCTCCTTATAAAATTACCACCTTTTCATGATCTTGATCCTTATTTTTAACTTTAAATTTTTCTTTTTTTGCTAGATTAAATATGAACGATAATCTATGTTAAAATTGTTTCCTCCATTTCCCTCATTATTATGATAAGAAATAACACTTTTATATCATTATATCCCTTTTCCCCCCTTTGTCACATTTTTTTGTGATTTGAATCAATTCAGATTGTTCCATGTGTCACCACTCATAATTTCCCCTTCCTTTCATTTCCACATTAGATAAAATAAGGTCGAATTCAAGATATCCCTTTCATTTCACCTAGATATATGAGACTCTTGGACCCCATTCTCTCTCAAATTTATCTCTCTTATCAACCTTGATCCAAATTTTGAAATGAAAGTCATATTTAGTGCCCATGTTTGGTTTTCCAAATCTATATGGAGGAGGAATAGAAAAAGCCATCAAAAAGGTTAAAATCCAAATCATTTAAAACAAAAGGAAATGATATCTAAAAGGAAACATACAAATCTTAAAATTCAAATTAACATCAAAATATGTGATTCCAAGCACATCTCCTATCTCCAATCAAAGCTCAAACTCCATAGTTGGCCTCACATAGAGATGAGTATAAACACTAGAAAATTGCACACTAATAGTTTTTGATGACTAAATGCCTCAAAACCCCTTAAATACCCCCTAAACCTTCTTAATCCTTAACCAAACCCTCTTAACCTAACTAAATCACTATTCTCCAATTTAAAAATGTTATTTGAAAGTACTATTCACTATCACTATTCACTATGGGACCCATTATCACTATTTATGATGACATGGCATATGACATGGTGAGTGACATGGAATATTGCATGAAACGTGACATGGTCAATGACATGGCATGTGACATGGAAGGTGATATGGCAAGTGACATGGCTTAGAAATGATGTGGCTTGATGTGGGACATCATACTCCATTTGGGACACTTTCGCAATGTGATTAATAACCTAATTTAAGAATCAAAAGGGTACCCCCTTGAAATATGGTTAATTTAACCTTAAGGGGCTATCATTAAACATATATTTTTATTTCACACATGAAATTAGTCTTCAAAATGAGATACATACCTATTTAAAGATAAAGGGCACCCATTTTTGACTTTTTAACCTAAATGGTAGACTCACCAACCCAAATTAGAATCCCTACCAACCTCATCCTTTACTAATTTAGGCACCACATGGAAAATAGTGTCAAATTTGGTGATCCATCTCTTTAAGTGCTTTTATGAAGACAAGAAATGGTGGTGAAAAGTCTTTGATCTCATTTCAACCCATGTGCATGATTCCCATTCAAAATTGGATTCATGTACAAGGTGGAAAACACAAAAACCCAAATGAGATACTTATGATCAAGTTGATAATCCCAAAAGCATCATCCTTGACTTATTTATGAGCCCACTTGGATAAATTCGAATTGCTTCACTATTACTCTATTTTGGCATGTTTTTTCATATCAAATGTTATAAAGACTCTTCCCCCCTTTCATTCACCAAAGGTTAAGTTAGAAGTTAGTCATTGATTATTAACATATTATTGTAGGTTTTTAAAGCATTTTATCATCATATTAGAGGATAAAATATCAAATAAATGAAGCTCTACCAAAATTTCCCCAAGTTCCATCAATAATAACATCTTCACCAACCATCTTCATCAAGGTAACATTTGTTTGCTTTCTTGTATTCCATTTTTTGGAATTCTTATTCCTTGAACTCACACCTTTATCCCATTTCCCTATTTCATTTTAATCCCTTTAACTCCTTACACTCTTATCCATTTACTTCTTTTTCCATTCACCCTTTACCTCCTTCTTACCACCTTGACCGTTTACCCCTTTTGCCTCTTTGCCATCTTGACCTCTTGACCTCATAATCCCTTTTACCATTTATCTTCCCTTTATTGACTATAATTTACCCATTTAAACATTTACCAACTCAATAAAAACCTTATAATTTCCTTTTAAATCTTGTCATAAACCAAACCAAAACCACTATTTTGCCTTAACCAATTTTTAACATTAGTATAATGAACTAGTTGCTTTATTTTGGTTAAATTAACAAAGAATTTAATTAACTTGTATTAAATTTAGTTATTTGTTGGTTTTAACTTTAGTTTGTTTTAATTTAATGCAATAATAAATTTATTTTATCATCTTAACTAAATGTTTAAAATAAGTGGATTGATAGCCTCTTAGAAAGCTTTCACTTCTAGGATCTAGTTCATGATAGGAAATCCACCATCTACTTATCTAAAAAACAAGTTTATTTAAGTGTTTTATTATTTTTAGGTCATCCTCCAAAGATAAAGAGGATCTCTCCACATTCACTTGGATCCAATGTGTGTACTTTAATAGGTATTATTCCACACCCTTCATAACTAGTTTCTTCTTTTCACACTTAGGAAAAAGTTAGATAAAAAACTGAGGTCCTTTGGGGTATAGTAGGCCAGTAGATTGGAATAGGGGAATTCAAAAAATTCTATGGTGCTACCTACTTTCTCATGCAAGTACCCAATACTCATAGTAGATTGATGACTTTCTAAGGGGACCTGAGGAATGGGGAACACATTGTGGGAAGGTAGATCTATTTTAATTTTCATGCATATAACCTTTATGGGATGATCTATATACTCCATTTGTTGACCTAAGACTTGTGTGGCTAATAAAATTTCTTCATAGTTCTTAAGATTGAAAATCCTCTTGTTTTGACAAACCTAGTTTGAGTATTTTGAATTTGATAAAGAGTTCTTTTACCTTGTTTTTTCCTTCACTCTCCCCTCCACCCATTTAATTTCCCCCCTTGACAGGAAAAATGTGATTCCAAATTTTTTTCCCTCTTCTATTATTCCTTCTTCACATCTAAAAAATATGCTAGCATGATTTTGTTTCATTTTTATTTATCCTTAGAGTAAAATGACATTTTTGAGTAACTATGGATCATTTTATTTCTTTCCTTTGTCATTATTGTACTTCCCTTCTACTGTGGGTAGCTGAGTCCACACCCTTTTCCCATTATTACATGTTTCTCTTTATATATGCCTTATTCATGTTTGTATCATATCTTTAATTACATTTCATTTTATTTCTTTCATGTTTTCCTTCTTGCCTATCTTACATGAGATTATTTTTCACTTTCTTACATATCTTTGTCAAAGTTTTCTTGCATTAACATTGTTTTTTTCCTTTTATGCTTTGCAGCTTTCCAATATAATTTATAATTTATTCAATATCATTTGTCATTTATTTCTTATCAGTTGTCATTCATTTTCCATCATTTATCATTCATTTGCCAATCATTTGTCATTCATTTGCCATTCTTTTGTCATTTATTTGACTTCAATATTCTAAAAACCTTTCTTTACCAATCCTAAATTACCAATTATATTCTTTGTCATTCCTAACTATTACATGCCTATTTTCCAAAAAAAAAATTAATTTTTGGCTTTTTTTTCACTAACATTTACAGGTTCGTCTAGTGTTCTCTATATTGGACACCTTCACATATCTTGTAATCTACTTATTTATCTACAACACTAAGGTAAGTTAAAGGTATGTTTTTTTCAATTATGTCCTTTCCTTTACCTTATTTTCTATTTACTACACTTTACTTAGCATCAACATTTTGTGTTATCATGTTCTATCCCGAAGCACCATCTTATGTTGCACTTATGTGACATGTGATGAGTTTCGAGTGGGGAATATGTATACACATAATATTTTAAAAATTTAATTAATTACTAACACTTTGTATCTTATAAGAACCCATCAAGTCTCAATCTCTCTAAGTGCATGCCTTAAGGGGTGCACTAAGAAAGGGGTGTGTAGACCATCGGTGCTTCGTAAGATTACTTTTCTTTTTTCCACTTACCATCTACACATTTATCTCTTAAAGCCATTAAACCTAAGCTTATTATTTTCATTCCTACCTATTCTAGTCTTTTTCTATTTCCATCCCTTCTTTTCTTACCTTAACCCCCTTTTGGTTAGTTGCCTACACTAGGTTGACTAGGTCTACCTAGTACAATTTAGAGGTATTTTTCACTATCTTAGCTTGTTAGCCTTTCACATGACCTAGCTTAGACCTAGTGAATTATCCTTAAAAAAACACTAGGTAAAGTGAATCAACCCTATATATTAAACATTTTTTAGAGGATTTAGGGCAAGACCTACCTATATATATAGTTTCATTTCCCACCATTTCATAAGATAATAATTAAGAGTGAAGAAGTGTGAACAAACATCTACTTACTGACCATTCTACTCGAGGAAAAAAATTTATGGTTCCATACTTTCTTTAAAGATACGGATATTATCTTGTCGAGAAGTATTTTATATGCTTAAATAGGTTGGATAGCCTAGATTTAATTTATCTTCATTATCCTTACATACCACAATAATTTCTTGTGAATCACGTTAGACAAGGGAGAGATTGAGGCTCGATGGGTTAGTCTTCAAAGGTAAGTATTCCTAACTTTATTTCTCCTTTGTAAGAGTAAATAGATTATTCATTTGTATGCTTCTCCCATGTATTAAGATTATGTATACATTGACATTAGTATATGTATTCTAAAACATGTTTATTTTAGTTTGTTTTATTATTTCTAACCCACAATTTGTGCCACAAGCTTCGATGTGCACTATATTAGATTTACTTTTTTTTATTAAATAAGTGAATGTTTTAAATTTTAGGAATCTGTTAGGGTTTTTGTATGATTGTGTTAGATTATAGGCTTTGTAACCCTTCCAATCATGACATGTTGTGACAAGTGATCCCCTAATTAGGTCTAGTGGATCCCCATATTGGTCATGTTCCCACTTAACAAGTGTATCTCCATTTAGAAGTGTCAGTATGTTCTATCTTCTCTGATCTAAGATTTATTTATAAACATGATGTATTTTTTATTGCATACACTATACAAGAAGGTTTCTAACACAAAGATATAGTTTATAACACTCAGATTAGCTTTCATCTCATTTTCAACACTCAGATAATCTATATCAAGTGTTTTTAAGCTATCTTTATTTGTACTATTTATTACTATTTAAATAAAAGTCAAAGCTAGTCAATTCTATAAAAAAATAGTGGATTTATTTATTGCATATTATTTCCATAATTTAATCCAATCATCTCTTTAACAAACATATGGTTTACATGATTTAAGTCCCAAAATGATAAAACATTTGGTGAACATGATCCTGACCCTAGATAACCATAAGGTTTATATTTCCAACATTTAAATTTCATATCCATACATTTTATTATTTTATTTGATTTAATCATGATAATAATGATAAATGAAGTTTATCACTTTTTGTTTAAATGTTTTATACCTTCATTCACATTCTTATTCCCTTTAATTTGGAATGAACTCAGAAAAGACATAAACACATGTATAACGATGTCTTATATCAACTAAAATGCATGTCATGTTTCATTATATCTCTAAGATTTCATTTTTATCTTATGTGGAATACAATTAATAAATAAATTATTATATACATATAGGATATATTACATAAGCTAATAACCAAGTTTCAATGTCATAACTTATGCATATGAAAGAATATCCTTCTCCTCTTCCTATCTAAGAGGGTGATAACTAGTTTACATCTAACTAGGTCCATGTTATCACCCCTAAATGAGATGAATCAGCTTATACCATTATCACTAATTCCCATACTTAGCCTATTCACACCTCTTCCTTACAAGGTGTATGCTTACATATTCAATTAGAATAAAGTAGGGTTTGCACTTGGAAGACTCTAAGGGATCAAATTATCAGTATGAGCAAGATAATATCAAATTTAAAGAATCAAAATTAGTTATTAAGTGAACAGGTCACATTATTGGCAAATCACATTACATGCACACATTTTGTAAAATATGCTAGTGTAAACCATATATATACATCTACACCTAAAAAAAATATACATAACACTCTTTTATATCCAAATCATAAATCATAATAAAGTACATCTATAACTAGTGACAAACATTCAAATATCAAATAAGAATTCAAATGAGGTACAAAGGGAAATGATTAAAGCTAAGTTGATCAACCTACCTTCCCTACACCTCGTGAGGAGATCCAGATGTTATCATCATATCATAGAATGCATGGGAACCACATTAATTAATGTTTAGAATTAAAAATTAAAATACAATATATAATGGATATAGATGACTCAATAAGTGATACATCATCCTACAAAAATAATGGCACATATACCAATTCAAAAATATTACAAAAATGGTTATCAAAGCATAACTCAGAATAACAAAATGTTCACACAACACAATTATATCATGAAATAGTACAACAAGCATATGTAAATAAATTAAACTACACATATATGCCTCTCCCAAATGAGGCTCAACTTTCAAATTAGTATGGTTTTGGTCAAAAATATCTACAACAATTTGATTATCATAGTCAAGGTTTAGGTAAGCAAGCCTAAGGCATCACTACTCCTATCCTAACAATTGATAATATTGGTCAACAAGGTTTGGGATTTATTGAATGCCCTAATGTAAACCATTGATAGATACCATTTATCAAGGCCAAAATTATTGTTACATAGGAAATATTACAAAAATGACCAAAATTTAAGTTGTGAAGTCAAAATCATGTTAAGCCAACAAGCATTCTCAAAAAATGTTTTCTATCCAAAGAACCTCCACAACACCATATGTATAAAATATGAATAGTTTCAAAGGGAAAAGTCACAATCAATATTCCAAAGCACAATTCAAAAAATTCAAATCTACAGTATGAAGCAATTCCCTTTAGCCTTCCAATTTATTATGATTCTGATGATGAACAATATTCAAATTCCTACTGTAACACCATTCAACTATAGCATATCAATAACATTACAAAGGAGATTTCCATTCGTATTTTTGACATATACCATAGTGATAGTGAGCCTCCCATGAGACTCATCAGTTAGTATTATTCATCCATTCTTGTTCATACTTTCTTCTTTTCTTACTCATTCTACATAGTTCATTTTCATTTTTCTTGTAAATAGCTATATCTAGAATATACAAAAACATTATAATATTTAAAAAACACAAAAACATTCAAATATTACTCATAAGAAATAAAATTTCAGATTGTATACATTGTTATGTTCAGATTTCTTATATTTTTCATACATTTTATATGATAGTTATCCTATTATAGTTGATATTATCACACACATGATTCACTTGTTCTTATCGAGTGCTTGCATATTGCTATAGGACTCAGGTCCACTACACTGATATAGACTTTCTATTATATACCCATCAGGGGCATATACAATAATTCATGGGTCTTTTATTGACACATTCACCCACTTTGGGGTGTCCTATACATAATTTAGATCACCAAGCTCTATCTTTCTACATTATACATTCCATATTTAACATAGTTATATCTTGATATTGATCATGCTACTCTTAATTTTTTTGCCAAATTTTACTACTTTAGACTTAGCATATGTACATCTTAGATCTTACATAGATTTTTATTACATATTCATTCATATTTTCATTTATTTATTACATATTTTAAACTTGATTATATTTCTATGATTCTTCTATTTGAGAGCATTCAAATATGCCATTGTTCTTTGGATCTACACCTCTTATATTAATAATATGTATGATTTGGACATGTACCCATCTCTTTGTGTGTTCTTTATTGATTATGTATGTAGACATTTACACATGTCCTTCTATGTGACCCTAATCCAAATTATTTTTTACTTATGTATGTTGACATTTGTATGTCTTTCTTTCTTAGATTTAGTGACATGTGCCCATGTCACTTGTATTATATCCCCTTGCCCTACTTTGTGTCCCTTATGTGTTTTTTATGTATGATTTATTATATGTGTCATGGCCATGAAACTTGTCTTTGATTTTTACACACATCATTTTTCAATGCTATAAGTGAACTCATGCATCTACCCTTCCTACTTGGGTGTTAGGATGGATATCATGCCCCATCCCCCTAAGTAGCTACAAATTTTACTCATATTTATTATTACATACATTGTTACATCTATATTATCACCCTTGCAAATGTTAGAGATGACATGCATCTTATATTACATACTTATGCTTAGATTATCTTACATTCTAATATTATGTATGCACACTATATTATATTATCATAGAGTTATCATATATTATCTGAGTAACACACATTTTGTAGAGATTTTTATTTTGAGGACAATCTTGCATAGGTTTAACAACTCCCCTGAAAAGAGATGGAATTCACATGGGTTTTTTTAAGAGATCAAGATCATATATTGAACTCAAAATATGTTTTTAGCACACTATTGTCTAACATATGGCACTATTATCCAATAGCCTCAATTTTAAAAACAAACCCTAGATTGGCCAAAATGGTACAAGTATAATATAGGTTTACACAAATTTAGTTATAAATTTATTATTTATACTTAGTTTTTCTTAGATTCATACTATTTCAACTCAGATTCATATTAGTTTTATTAAATTAGGGGAAACATGCATGCCATGAACTTTCCCATATTTAGTTTAATTCCTATATATAGTTTATTACAACTTAGTCCAGGATCCATATACTCATATATCATATTTAGGGGCATGTGCACAGTGCATTATTTTCATATTCTCATTTACACACTAGTAAATTATATGTAATGAAAAATTCCATGTCATTATCTATGTTGTATACACCCAACATCATATTCCAAGTTGCACAATAGTTTCATGCCTTACTCCATCTACAATGGTTTGCATTCTTAAGTGACTTGGAGCTTCCTAATATGCCTGAGTGGTTGCAGAGCTGACATACATAATTAGATATACTTAATTAGACATTTATAGTACTTTTTATAGTTTAGTTTTAGATGCATCTACTACACATGGGTGGGTAATGATAGATCCCTAGCCTAATTGAGTTATTGATTCACCCACATGAGAGGGTTAGACACACTATAATTCCAATCAAATATATTCATGGGTCATGATCTACCAAGCAATGGTGAGCAATGATGGGTTCAAAACTGGATTGAGTTCTTGATCCAGCCACACATGAGGATTGATCAAACTATCAACTCAATATATGTTATTCACTAATTGATCATTATATACATGCACACACATATGTTATCACCAATTTTATACATTGGTACACATACCCAATGAGGTGTATTCTTTTCTTTCCTCCTTCCTATCTCTTTACTTAGTTTTACTTATTTACTTAGTTTAGTATTTTTATTTTGATATCTCTTGAGTGAGGATTCATTTATGCATGTTTCATTTTTTGGACATTAGATCATGCTTCACATACTCAAATACATTTTCATAGGCTTCACTTTCTACATAAGTCTAGGTACACTTCTTTTTCCTTTATCCTAGTCATTTCACTTTTATTTAGATTTTATAATTGTGGGTGGGGGGGGGGGGACAAATGTAATCACCCAAAAGTGGTATTTATGTGATTAGAGTGTTGATTGAGATTACTTATCCCTAGCTTAGCCCTAGACCAATCCTAAAGCATATTATCTTTCTTATTAAACCTTCATGTGGGTCATAGGCATCCCTAATTATCTCCAAAGTAGTACCAAACCCTCATTTACTAATCGTATCCCTTTGTGCCTAATGTTCTGCCAGTCGAACACTACTATGATAATAAGACACTATCTCCATGTGGAAATAGTGTCCATAAAATGTCACTAATGTCCCTTGTCCTATCTTTTCCTAAAAAAGTATCTTTTCAAAAATAAATCCTTTTGTGGTTAGCCAAGATGTCTTATATCACCTGCATAAGCAATAAAACATTATATATACATGAATTTTATCCCTATAACCACTTGATGGAAATTAGATGAATAATACACATTCAAAAACAAAACAAGTTGAACAAAATTAAGTTTATTAATACCTATTTTGGCCTACTTCTACATATCCCCATCTATATCAACCCTAACCTCAGATTTTATAAATTTTTAGTCTCGAGCACACTCAAGGCACTCAAGGCCACTATCATACTAGCATCATTTATACTTGGACCAACACTTAGGTGGGGATAACTACATCAAGATTCATCCATCCTTTGAGTATTGGTATGTAGGAATCTCTCTTCATAGTAAGGTGTTGAGGATGTCTTACATACCCTACTAATGATCAAACTTTTTAGATCATGCCCTAGTTATATGGAGGATTAAGGTTTACACAATAAATCCATTTTTTAGGCACAATATATGGTTCCATAACTCATGCATGTAGGAACAGACCCAAGAGATCCAAACACAAGTGCACCCAAAAGTTCAATACAATCCTTCACATAAGACACTACCACCAATATCAAGATAATACTACCACTTTTCCAATTATGGTACTACTATCCAATTATGGTGTTATTTTCCATAAGGGGTTATAACATAGGGATCTAGTTTATGACAGTCAAACCAACTTCCATATCAATTCCCAATACTCACATCATCTATATCAAATGTTTTATAGCTAAGCCTTTATTTACACTAATTACTACTATTTTTAGAAAAAGTTAAATATAATTAATTATGTTGACCAAATTTTGGCCCTTTAATCCAAAATTGGGCACCCCTTTTTTGTAAAAAAGCATCTGAGTTTATACCTTTGTCCAAGACTAGTATGCAGGTTTCATTCAAAAGAAGTGTTTTTATACAAAGTTAAAGTATTTTACATGTAAAAACACTAGTGTTTTCCTTTTGATATATTTGTTATTTAATATATTGTATAATTCATTTACAATTAATTCTTTCAAAAACTTTTCTTTGTTCTTTTACAAAGTGTTATCTTTCAGGCTTTCATTCGGCAGAACTCCTTCAAGAAAATGACCTAGACAAGTCTTTTGAAGGGTATGTTTCCTTTCAAAAGGGACACTTTAAATTTTACAAAGGACACTTTGGCTCAGTTCAAAGCTCTTGAAGGTTATTTTTTCATTTTGAAAAGGGTACTTTAACTTTCTTGAAGGACATTTTCTCTAGAAAGTGGACACTTGTATTTCTTCTGAAGGACTCTTACCTTTCCAAAGGGATCTTTTCAAAATATAAAGGAAAGAATTGTTTCAAACATTTTGTCTGAAACAAATTTTTCAAAGGACCAAACATTTTTTCCAAAAGGTATCTCTCTTGCAAGAAATGGTTCACTTAAATCTTTCCCAAGGAATTATTTCATACTTTTTGTCTGAAACAACTTTTCTGAAGGGTGCTTGTAACTTTTTCGAAAGGCACTTTAACTTTACCAAATAAATTTTTAAAATCTAAAGGACCCTTTCATTTTTATAAAGGGTATTTTACATTTTTTTCAAAGGGTATATTTTTTTGAAAAAAAAACCATTTCAAAAATCTCGAAGGACACTTGCAGTTTCTCTGAAAGGTCACTTTTTTTCTTCAAAGGATCATTTCATTTTTCCTAAAGGACACTTTCAACTTCCCAAAGGGATTTTTTTAAAAATTACAAAGGAATATTTTGTTTAAGAGGTGGACCATTTCATAATTTATGAAGTATATGTGATAATTTTTTCAAAGGGTATCCACAGGAAGGTCGAAGAGAAAGAGACCATTCTGAAAAACTAAAGGGTTCTTTCTGAGAAGCTGAAGGGTTATTTCTAAATAACCAAAGAAAATTTTCACAAAGTTTAAGGGTATATTTAAAATAAAATTATCAAGTCTAAAATAAATAATTCCTTCAAAATTTTTGTCTAAGGAAAAGTTGAGAGGAAAGGAAGAACCTGAAAGAATTCTTTCAAATAAATTGTTTGAAAGAATGCTAAGAATTAAAATTCCAAAGACAAACACTGAGAATAAGAATTCCAAATAAAATACTTGAGGAGTGATATCCCACAAAACATCAATTTTGAGCTACAAGGAATAGCCATTAGATTTTAAAACAATAGAGTGGGAACCTGAAGACAAATATGGAAGTGGCACATGACAAAATTCTAAACATCTAGTGCACAACAATTAAAAATAGAGGGTTAATGGTTCAAATTGTTACATAGTTTTACATCCTGATGAGCTTATAAAGAGAAACTAACATAAAAAAAATTCTAATAGATGGATCCATTTATGGCAAAACATAGTTTATAATATCTTTATTTTGATAGCGTAACTATAAAGAGAACATCTTAAAGAATGGATAGTAACTATTCCTATTCTTAGTTGAAACATGTATAATTGAAATTTGCATTTCATTCACTTGACCTCCCTTCCAAAAAACTATATATATATATATATATATATATATATATATATATATATATATATATATATATATATATATATATATATATATATATTCTTTCTACTCTTTTTGGAGCCTCCACTGGTTATAGTGAAATTTTGGCCATATTTGTACTAGTAACTCTTGAAGAAATAATACAAGTCATTTACCACTCACATGTTGCACTATTGTGTATTGGTCTAAATCATGTTGTTCTTATTTAGTGAAAGTTATCTTTCCTAACATGTTATCCTCGATTTCCTACCAAATGTTCAAAAAGAGTATTATTACAGGTCCCTGTTAGTATTCTTTCATAAGTGTATAGACATTTTATAAGTGGTTTAAGATTATATTCATTTCTAGAATTATTTGTTACTCTCCTAAATTTGAAATACATTATTTAATCTAACATGTGAAACACTAATGTAATAATGCACAAAAATTGTGATTTTTGTGTAAAGAAACTTTGTTAGTATTTAATTAGTGTTTTCAATCAAGTGAGAGGATATCAAATATTGGTGCATCATCACTTATTTTATTAGTTATTTTATTTCTTCCTTTTCATACATAGTGTGTAGTTTAGAAGAGCTTGAAGGTGCATCAAGGGGAGCTAGCCCCTAATATAGAGATCCATCTCAATAGAATTGTCACCACTAATAAGAGAGATGATTCCATTTTGCCACTTGGATGAGGAAAGCTGAGCATCTCCTCAAGGGTGTAAATCCAAGCATCAAAAAAATCTATAACAAATCAATAGCTATATTTATTGCATATTATTTCTCTAATTTAATCTACTCAACTCTTTAACAAACATAGGATTTACATGAGTTAAGTCCTAAAAGTTTAAAATAGATTTACCTTCTTTGAGATAGGATTGACTTATAGTTTAGATTCACTTTACCTTATCATACAAGAAGCATATCTCTACACATCATTATATAAATGGGTAAATGACACATTATCTATGAAATTCTCTTTCCTTTAAAAGGGAAAAAATATCCCTACTAAAGATAAATTACAATTCCAAATCTGAGGGTCTCAATGCTAGCTCATATGATGCACTTTTGAATCAAATAGTATAATCTTGAAGAGATTCATCATCCTTTTTTTTGAAATTGTGAAAATGTTCTAATGTAAGTTTTTGTACCTTTGGAGTTTGAAATCCATGAAGAATGCATCTTCTAATTGTAAAAAAATGGTTAAGGAACACTTTGATAAACTATAGAGCCAATTTTGAGCCTCATTAGAAATTCCCATATGGAAAAACTTAAGAAATAGTTTGTCATATTGTGCCCATTAACCAAAACAAAGTTCATAGTTAATCATGTGGACAAATAGGTCCTTCTATCTCAAAAATAGAGGTAAATTTAGTAATTCAAAATCCAATGGATAATTATATTAAAGTACACATTTTTTAAGATGTTGATTATTGAATGAGGTTATATGTGCATTATTATTATAGAAATCCATTTTAATTTAAATTATGAAATCCTAATTTTGAATATCCCTAATAGTAGTGATCATTGACATAAGATACTACATGGTAATAGTGGTTTTTGTCATAGGTGTTATCATTGATTGCAACCCTCCACCTTTTTTAAATCTATGCATATGAGTACCATTGTCCTCATGTATAACAAGTGCAAGTTCACGATCACCAAATATAGGGTAATTTGGTAGTGGTATGGGATATTTTAAATTTAGTACTTTTGGTATATCATTTGAATAGCTTAGACTATTGAAGAATTTGTTTCATTTACTTTTTGGATAACAATTTGAGCTTAAACAATCTTTAGTTGATGTCCCTCTTTTGGTATATAATTTATTTATAATGGATGTATGAGGGAACCATCATATTTTCTAAGTGGAATATTTTTTGGGAATGTAAAAATAATGGGGGTGGGAATTAATATTCTTAAATTCATGTCTTCTTATAGGTTATTTGTAAATCACTCATAATTTCTTGATGTATTTGTTTGAATTTTTGGCAATCAAATAAAGAAGCCTTTTGGTCATATGTACCCACTTGTGTAGTAAGATGTCAATGAATGGCATGCTTAGATGATGTTATAATTAGCTATAGGATCTAATGAATCTAATAGAAAGCATAAAAAATATATAAAATAGTAATAGTAATAAATAATAATTGTATATCCAAGACAATAAAATAAATAAATAAATAACTCAAATATGATGAATTGCTCTGATAATTCAATATTAATCTATTATAGACTACACAAATATCCATTGCTTATATAGAGCAAGGTCTATAAAATAAAGATCAGGGAACTCACACAACAAATGTAGTTTAATTGATATCTGACTAAAAGAATAGTGGAGTGAAAATCCACACTAATAAGATAGGTGTCCAACTTGTATAAATGATCAACATAAGTTGACTACTATTTAATCAATCTTATCCTATACTACCCTGTATAGTGGAGTGGAACTCCACTTTAACAAGATAGGTGTCCAAGTTGACTAATAACTAAGCAAGCTTATATTATATGGTTTAAATTATTAATAAACATAATAAATTAATTAAAATAAGTAATTAGTGCACTAATCCAAATGATAAATATAAGTAAATGCAATAAAGCAAATAAATGCACCAACACCCCTCCCCCATAAGTGAAGTTTAGGTAAGGCTATGTAGATAAGAGTCCTAATATTATGTAGCCATATTAGGTAATCTATACAAATAGATGAGGAAAGGAAAAAACCCAAAATAAAAAAAATCCTCTTCAAAATGAAGGTATAGGAGCCCCCTAATGAACTGATGTCCCGTACCCCAAAAAGAGATCACAAGTGAAGATACTTGCTTTCAATGAAAGGTTTGGTGAAAATATATGTAATATAATCCTCCATAGGATAATATTAAATATCAATGATCTCCACCTGAATTAGATCCTTTATAAATCACATATGGATCTCTATGTGTTTGGTTCTTTAATGATGAACTAGATTCTTCAAGATCTAGATAGTGTTTTGGTTGTTGTAGTAGATGACTGATGGCTTCCAAAATGGAACACCAAGCTTAGTGAGAATATTCTAAATCCAAATAGTCTCAGTAGTGGCATTAAAAACACCATGATACTCAACCTCTGTAGATGAAATAGCAATAGTGTGCTACTTCTTTCTCTACCAACAAATGGGGCCAAATCTGAAGTGAAAGTTGTAACCAAAAGTGGACTTATGATCATCATAATTTCCAACCCAATAAAAATCTATGTATCCAACCAAGTCTAAACATGTACCTACTATATATTAAATATTTTATTTGATAGTGCCCTGAATGTAGCTCAAAATATGCTAGGTATCTCTCTAATGAAACTCTTATGCTATTTACATAAAGCATGAAACCATGCCAACTACATATGAAATTCCAATCCATGTATGAGTTAGATAGATGAGGCTACCTAAAAGCTGGTGATACTATTTGGCATCAACCAAAGGAGTGGAATAATGAACCTCAAGTCTAAATCTAGATAAGAAAGGATTTAGTGTAAGCTTATAATCAGCCATGTGAAACTGAGCTAACAAGTCCATGACATATTTGGGCTATGAAAGTGTAATCCTAGAAAAAGATTGTACTATCTGAATCTTGAGAAAATAATACATTAATCCCATGTCTATCATATAAAACCTATCATGAAATTTAGTCTTAACACTACTGATGATGCATATTGTGCTCCTTATAATAATGAGATCATCAACATAGATCACCAAGTACAATAGTGAATCCTCCTACCATAGAATGTAGACATTTAGATCTGAGTGAAATCGTGAGAACCCAAATAAAAGAAGAAATGTATCCATCTTGGAATACCAAACTCTGGGGGTTTGGTTTAGACCATAGAGAGACATTTGCAAGCAACACACCAATGAATAATCTTGAACAAACCCCTATGGTTCCTCCATACATATCTCCTCATGAAGATCCCCATGAAGAAATGTGTTTTTCACATCCATCTGATGTATAGCCCAACCATGGGTTGTTCCAATAGCCAATATCAATCAAATGGAATTCATCTTAGCAATAGATGTAAAGGTTTCTATATAGTCAATGCCTTCCACTTGTGAAAAACCTTTGGCCACTAAGCGTGCTTTATACATATCAATATTTCCATCCATTGCAAAATTAATCTGATATATCCACCTACATCATACTAATTTTCTTCCCTTAGGAAGAGGAACAAGATTCCAAGTGTTTTTCCTAATCAATGAGTCATACTCTTCTTCCCTTACTAAATCCCACTCAACTATCTCTATGGCTTCCTAAAAATACTATGGATTTAAAGTTGTGTTAATGTAAGAATGTGTAAGATCACATTGTGATTGTATTCTCCTTCTATCTAATGGATCCCTAATAAGAGTGTCTACATCTGTCAAAGTCTTTTTATCTCATAAAGGCATCAATGTGTAAGGATCTAGAAGAGGATGAAGAACATGACTTTTTAAACCTTACTGGAGAGGTATTTCATCATCATCCCTATAAGTAGAATAAGCAGGAGTATCATTGTCACTATTATCTAATTATTCTAAGGAAGAAGAATGAGAAATTTTAGAAGACAAGTCTGAAGGACTTTCTTCAAAGTAAACACTTCCCACTATAATAAGATCATATTAATCTCGATCAATAAGTTTATATCCCTTAACACTATCAAGATATCCCACATATATGCAAGTTTAGCTTTGTTGTTTTAAAGTATGATGCTTGTCTGAAGGTATGTGATCCCATGTTAGACTATCAAAGTCTCTAAAATGATGCACATCTAGATTTATATTGCACCAAGATTTAAGAGGTGTTATCCCCTTTGAAGTTTTATGAGGAACTCTATTCTATATAAATGTAGCATAATTAATAACTTTTACCTAGTACTCAGGTACTAATTATTTTGTATTAATCATAAAACTTTCCATCTCTTTTAAGAATCTATTCTTCCTTTCTAATACACCATTATGTTGAGGTGTGTATGCAACTGAATGCTGAAGATCAATTCTTTCAAGAGCACAAAATTGTTCAAACTTGTTTTTCACATATTCCCTTCCATTATCTATGTGGAGGATATTGACATAATTCCCAATTTTTTCATATATTAGAGCTTTGAACTCTAAAAATTTATTAAATACTTTACTCTTAACTTTCAAAAAATAAACCCAAGTATATTTGGAATAATCATCAATAAATGTGAGAATATAGTGGGTTTTACTAAAAGACAAAGTAGGTAATGGATCCACTAAATCACTATGAACAAGTTCAAGGACTTGTGTAGCTCTCCAAGCCTTCCCTTTATCAAACTTATCCTCTGAATGTTTGCCTTAGGCACAACTATGACATACACCCCCTGAAAACTAAATCTATGGAAGTCTTATAACCATCTCTTACTAACTAAGTTGTTGTAGATAGTGGTAGTTCAGATGATCAAACCATTCATGTCATAAATTTCTCACTAAATCAGTGTGTGAGAGCAAATCTATAGAGGAAAATTGAGGTAAACATTTGAGAATGAATAAAGTTGATTATAATTATTGACTTTTCCCACTGCAACTAAGGCATTATCCTCTAATTTTTTGATTGATACAGAATTGGGTGTGAACTCAACTTTCCTACCAGTATTAAAGTGAGTGATTTGGTAGATAGAGACAAGGTTAGTTGATAACTCAAGCACACATAAGACATCCTCAAATACACCAATATCAACATCAACTATACATTTTATTATGACATCTACCTTAGAATCATCACGTATGAGAATATGAGACAATGAACTTGGTTCTAATCCAAATAATTATTCTTTATCAGAACCCATATGGTGTGAAGCACCTAAGTCAATTTCCAATGACTTGGGAGAATTTTATAGTGAAAGTAGTGTTGTAGCTTTCCCTTTATTTGAATTTGAAGGAGTGGAAGAATCCTTAGAAGAGGATTGATTGATATTATTTTTAATAAGACTCTTAAGTTCATCAATCTTTTTCTTTCAGCAATCTTGTTCACTATGAAACCCCTTTTTACAATAAGGGTAAGCAGTGTCAGTCCTTTTCTATGAATCCCCTTTCTTATTAGTGGATTTATAATCTCCTTATGAGGAAAATTGTTGTCCTTTATTCTTATCTTTTTGTGACTAATTATGATTATTCTACTTATTTTTATTTGAACCCATATTTGATGTTGATGTTGAAACTTTCTTATGTGAAGACTAACTTACAAATAGAGCTTGAGATTTAGATGACTTGATTAGACCCATAGATATTAACTTTTCTTCTTCATCCATTAGAATCTTAGAGAATAACTCAAAGGTGTGCATTCGATATGGTGTGCCCAATGTGAGCCTATGATTTTGAAAGCTAAAAATAAAGGATGAATATTCAAGACCTAATTTGTGTAAGGCACTAAAAATCAATTGAATATCTTTTTTTATCAATTTTACATTCAATTTTTTTTATATAAGATCTATGAATTTAGTGTTGTAGTATTGTATTATAGCATAATTTTTAGGATCCAAACTAATGAGTTCATTGTCAATTTGGTAACCATAAACCTCAACTATTTTTCCAAATAATGATGCTAATTACCCAAGCCTCTTTTGGAGTTGTACATTTGTCAAGATAGAAATTTAAATCTAAAGACATGTAAGACCAAATGCATCCAATAACTTTAGTATTTTCATAGATAAAGTGTTGTAACTCTTTTGCATCAATAGGTGGAGTAAGAAGAGTTGTTATGTAAGGATTATATCCTAACATCATTAATTCATTCCAATGATTCTATTTCTATGTGTTATAATTGTATGTTGTTAATAGTGGGAACTTAGGATTTCCCATGATGCAATTAGAAATAAATCATCACAAAGCAAAACTCAAAGGAAAGAACACACCACAAAAATCTCCTTAAATTACTTTGTTTTATCTCACCCAACAATTATTTTTTGGCACTTTCTAATTGAGTACATTTACAATTCTAGATTATAATTTTTCTAGTTTATAAAAATCTCAATTAGGCTTTCTAGTCTATAAGTACAAAAAATATGCACTTTATTACAAAAATTTCTCCACCAATGCATTTTTATCAAAAAAATATGGGACCTGAATATGAGGTCATATGTGAAATTTATGAGCCTCTAAAGTTGCAGAAATGAGGATGGGAAAGAGATTCTATAAAAAACTTGAATTCTACAAAAAAATTAACAAACTTTGAAAGAAATAAAAGTACAACAACAAAGAGCACAAAATTTTAAGATATTTCAAAAAAAATCACTAAAAACTACCTCAGTGTTTAAATGGTAGACTCCCAAAGTTGCTCTTTTAAATCTGGTTAATGATCAGTGAGACCTAACAATAAAAAAATTCCTACACAATCCATAAGGTCCATATGACCATACATAGGAGTAAAAAAAATTGCCTTTCGGGAGACTATGTCCAAATTAGATAAATTTTATATGGATCTAAAGGTTTTGACACCTTTTGAATGCAACTATGAGGTCTATTTTTCTTAGAAATGCTTTAATTTTTAGGTTCCTACTAGATTTGGGTGTGGTGCTTTTGGATCAAACCCTTGCTAATTTTGCCTCCTATGCCTAATTTGGACAAACTTGTATATGATTTTGATTATCTCATGCACTCTGAACTCAATGGTGAGCTCAAAAAATATTTACAAATCTCTAATTTGTGCCTGTAAAAAAAATACAAAAACCCATCCTATATCTATATATTTTTCTCTTTAATATTTAGCAATCTACAGATTCAAGATAGTTCTAGTACCATGTTATAAATAGCTATAGGATCTAATGAATCTAATAGAAAGCATAAACAATAGATAAAATAGAAATAGTAATAGTAATAGTAATAAATAATAACTGTATATTTGAGATAATAAAAAAAATGAATAAATAACTCAAATATGATGAATTACTTTAATAATTCAATATTAATCTGATATAGAATACATAAATAATCATTTCTTATATAGAGCAAGGTGTGTAAGATAAATATTAAGGAACTCAGACAACACATGTAGTTTAATTGATATCTGATTGCATGAATAGTGGAGTGCAACTCCACACTAATAAGATAGGTGTCCAACTTGTGTAAATGATCAACATTAATTGACTACTAATTAATCAATCTTATCTTATCTTACTTTGAATAGTGGAGTGGAACTCCACTTTAAAAAGATAGGTGTCTAGGTTGACTATTAGTTAAGGAAGCTTATCCTATCTAGTGTAAATTATTAATAAACATAATAAAATAATTAAAATAAGTAATTAGTTTGCCAATCTAAATAATAAATACAAGTAAATAAAATAAATCAAATGAATGCACCAACAAATTACTTGCATTGTTGGTGCCTCATGTATTTTTCAAAAAATCCTAAGCCTTTGTGAGATGTATTATTTTTAGGAATAATAGGCTAATTTATATCTTTCTCATGTTTTCCCAATCCTTTGCCTTTGTATCCATATTTTTACACATATCAAAGACCATAATAATATGATGGTTGTGTAGGAAGGATGGGTAAAGGCTATTTATTTTTGTTAATATGGCTCAAATCATCTCTTGAAATTGTGGGAACATGGACCTAATTAAAGGGATAATAGCTACCACCATCGGATACTTCTAGATTAAATGCTTTAGTAGTTGGAAGGATATAAGAGTAATCAATTTTTACACCTCCTTTGATAGAAAGTTGGAGAGTTCCATACATAGTCATCAAAGCAATCAATATCATCCAGGATAAGAGATATGAAATAAATAAAGATTAGGACAAAGTAAGAAATAAACATCTTATAGGATATTGTTATATTCAACATACCCACCCTATTTTTTCCTTTGAAAGTGGGGAACCCCTTTTTTTTATAGAGTATGTATATTTTATCTGGGTATTTACGTGTTTATAATGGTTATGAGGGATATCATTATCTCTAGAAACTCTGTGTTTTAAATATTGAATCATGTTGGGGTATACTTATTTATATTTGAAAGGACTTTTTCAAACTAATATATTAATGGAAAGTCAAGAGGAATTGTTTTACATGATAGGTATTTAGAATAGCTTTATTCTAAAAGGTTTAGAGGTCATAAGCTTTGTTTTAACAACTTTTACTTTGAAATATTTCTATCAGAAGGATTCTCAATAGAAGCTTTTGTTTAATGAATTTTCATTTGGAAGTTTTTTTTTTGAATTTTCATTTGGAAACTTTGTGATTGGCAGCTTTATTTTGGTGACTTTAACTTTGGATACTTCACTTCAAAAACTTTCTATTAGAAGGATTCTCATCAAAAGATTTATTTTCAGAACATTTATTGGAAGCTTTTCTTTGAAAACTTTATATTCAACTACTTCTACCAAAACCATAATCTTTCTAAAAAGTACTTAGTCTTTGATAGCTATTGTTTCAAAGACTTTTGAATAAATCTTTCAAAATAAATTTCTTTGAAGAACATTCTACTTTTGGGGGTCTTTTGGGATTGAAGGAAAAGTTTGATTGGACCACATAATGATAAATGAAAAAAGAGGAAAGGTAACACCATGTCACCCTAAATGACAAAGCATCCTAAGTAGAATGTACACTAGGATAGGGTGATCAAGTTAAAATTAAATGAATTTGATGTTCATATATATTTTGGTGATTAATGGCACATGAACTAAAAATGTATGTAGAAAACTATTAACATTGATCCCCTACCAAGTTTATCTCATTTAAATTTCAAGAGCTTCTGTAAACTTCAACCTTCTAAAATATCAAAATCCCTAATTATGACCAAAATGATTTTTAATTCATGTAGTTTAGTTCATTGCATGCCATTTTCAAAATATTGAAGTGTACCACCATCCATCAAATAGCTATATCATCATCATCCAGGTCATACAAAGGAATTTTAACACCATTTAAGTTATCTATCAAGGATTCTATTGAGTATTTAAACACATATTTTTATGTGCCTATATTTGATGGTTGTTATCCCAATTACTCAACCTTATGGGAAGCTATAAGAACATGGATTCCATTACATTGGAAGAAGACATTTTAGCTAAGGATACCAATTAGTAAAGGACATGATTCAATTCAAACAATAGGCCATACATTACATAACTATTAAGTCAAAGGTTATGCCATTCATAGACTTGATATGAGGCCTCTTCTTCTAGGTCAAAATAGAATATGATGATTACCTCTACTACATTGATAATAACACAGTTATCATGTACATCTTAGGGGACATATTTAGTAGGTATTTGAATCTCCCCATCCTAGATGTTACATTTGATTTGCATACTATGGTTTCCCTAAAGAAGGCCAATAATGTGGAGTGAGCACTATCAAGGTGGCTTCTCCCTAGAGAAACATTTACTATAAAAGAACATGTCAAGAATCCTATTCCCATCACCTGATTCAAAATGGAGATCTGTATGGGCATGACACTATTGAATCAACTCTTTAGCCACAAAAACATCATATTCTTGCATCTAGAATGGGTTCTCCTACTATGCCTATTAAATACCTTAGAGTACACCGATGCATTTGGGGAAGTAATTAGCTCTCACCTCCAAGAGCAAATTTTACACAAAGATAAGAGGCCACATGGATGAAACTTCTATATGATGTTCTATATATTAGATGTAGTCATGGGGATGATATATAAGAATAGTGGAGTCCTATAGGATCCTAAACTAGACGTTATCAAGATCCAACTTTGTGATTATTTCTATTTTATGCATATACTCATATGTTAGGAACAAAGCTAAGATTGTTGAAGATCTCTACCCTCAGTTCTAGATGTCCATCTATGGTTGGAGTTTGGCTATAATTTCACCCAACATTGTTAGAACACTTGCCAATAATGTGGGAGACTACTATCTCTACCCTAACTACACTATTATCATGGTTGTTATCCATAAGCTGGATCCTCTTCAGCTTCCTAAGTTTCTTATAGACAAGGTATCTAAATAAGAGATTGTATGCTAGATATGGAATGGTATTGATGAGGAGCTGACAAAGAATAAAAAAAGTTACATTTCATGGCTATCACATCACAATTAGGAGGATACAATACACCATATGGAAGAAAAATTAGGGAAGATAGAAATGCTATTAAATCATATGCATTGCCCACTCTCCTTCATAGAGATAGGGACCCCTATGGGAAAGTCTAGTAGAAGATTCACACCCTTGGCTTAGTATATAAACATGAGCCATTTGATCATGATTTTCTATTTTCAAATGTTAAGGATGATGAAGAAGTGAAACAAAGAGAAATAATTATAGGCTTGAATGAGGACCTATTTAGGTTAATATATAATTAACCCTCTTTCACACTTAATGAGGTAAAATTTTGTATCCCACCACTGGGAGGATGAAAATATTTTGACTTCTAGAGTGGTAGGCCATATCACCAACCAATAGAAAAGGGACAATGTCTACAAGGTCCACTCATGGATCAAGACCAACCACATGAGCAAGAATATTTAGTAGGTGAGGCATCACTTACCAGAGAAAATGAACAATAAGAAGAAGAAGAAGAAGTACCTACCTATGCATAAGTGGAAGAGGAAAAAATTATTCTAGTTCAAGCATCAATTATTGAACTGAGATAGGTTAAATAAGAGCTAGCAGAAGCACTGAATCAATTTAATAAAATCATGTGAGGGGAAGATATAAATATCATTTTCCTAAACTACTCTGATGAAGAGGAAATAATAACTTCAATATCTCTAACATGTAGCATGATTCCCCCTCCTCTTCCTCAATAGATGACAATTCCACAAACTAGGAAAGTAACATGATGCTACCAATGGAAGTTAAAGGGGGATAGACCTCAATCCCCACTCACACAAGTATTTATGGAGGCAAAACCTTCACTATAAATTGATCCAACATAAGTTATGGATGAGGAAAAATTATATTAACCTAATGTCTTAAGTGTGAAAGTGATGAAATCCAAGACACCTCTCACTAGTGAGTAATTTGGTAAGGTTCCTCTTTTCACAACCCCTTTAGGCCTTTTTCATTTGATTTTATCACCAAGTATTTCTTCCATCCCTAATCCAATTGTTTCCACATTCATTATTTTATAATCACTTTCTATTAGTCTAGTTTTCATGCACCCATTTGCTACTCTACCTAGTGCCACTTCACCTTCTTAATACTTCACTATTGTAGTTTTTATTCCTTCGATATCCATCCCTATAACCATAACTCTTTCCATCCCATCCATTGACCAACTAATCACCTAAATTCATTATTCCTCTACTCAATTAGATTCACCTCTTCCTTCTTCAACATCAGTCTCCACAACTATAATAGTGACAACAAGGAGGGATTTAAAAAAGCAACTAGTCTATGTCACAATTAAGAAACATAGACTGGTCTAAAATAATTTGGCCCTTAATAAACAAGCCTTCCTCTAAAACTGAGCCTCAGTCTGAAGAGTATGTGTAAGTATAATCTCAACCATTAGATCCTTTGAAGCTCACTCTTCAATACTAGGCCAAGGAGTTAGGAGATTTAGCCTCTAAAAGGACCATTCTAAAGATTATTGTAATGGTGAAATCATTATCTTACAAGGCGACAACATCATTCTATTAGGTTAGAAAGAGGAATATTGAGGATATTTCTAGTATAAGTTTGATCATAGAGGAAAGGGAAGACGTTTATTCCATTTTAAAGAGATAAAACAAGAAGGGTTAGTCTCCAGACATTGAAGACCTCAGGTCCTACATGGAAACCCATACTAAATAAATTTTAGCTATACATGAGGGGACAAAGATGGTTAGATAAGAGCTAAAAGAAGATTTAAAAACTCTAATAAAGAAGCAATAGGTGATTTGAGTCCCTCTTTGTATTGAACAAGATGTGAAAAATAAATTACTTAGGTTGTATGATAATTTGGATTTAATTGATTATTTGAGAGTTAATTTGGATCTACATTTAAATTTCATAACTTGATTTTTCAAGCTTTTTAGGGAAGATGAGAATAACTTGAATGTCTTGGTATTGTATACTCCCAATAAGGAATTTAGCCACCTAGACATGATAACCCCTCTAGAGGCATCAAATTCATTGAATATAGACTTAAGAATAACACGAGTCCCAATATTGGTATCGTCTTCTGAATCTATAGTAAATAAACTAGTCAAACAAGAAAAGCAAGTAAAGCAAATTTTAGCTGAGCTTGAATTAACAACAATCTAAAATAATAGAGGGAAATTGGTAACAAAAGCTACTTTTAGTAAAATGATTCATCAAGCCTCTGATGGATTTAAATAAAGTTTACAAGGACCAACATTGGAGGACATTAAATCTAAGTTGAGTGTAGTAAGGAAAAAGGCAACAGAAGTAGAGGTCTTCCAGGTTAGCTTTCGATCCACCAAGATAGAACATACTAGAATGCAAGAATAAATAGGTAGGGTGACTAGGCCTCATCTTCTATACATGAAATTAGTTCACACACCCAACATGCTAAGGTATATATATATATATATATTATTGAGAGTTGGATGCCAAGAATAAAGTAACATCAATGTCACCTACCAATTTTGCTCCATAAACTCCACCTATAGTGCCAGTAACAATAGTTACATCAATGCCACCTCACACTTCAGGTCTGATTATAACTCTAGTTTAATCAATGAGTTCATCACCAATCACATCTATAGTTACCACATCATCAAGCACAAACACAACTATAGTTCCAACAATAATTTTGAGAAATATCAATCATGAACTGATTTAGCTCAAAGACTATTTTCTTACAATTTTTCATGTAATGTTTATAAATGAATATTCATGTCATAGTTGTATCCATATTATAATTAATTAAATAATTTCTATGAACATGCACACATTTCATGTTTGAATTATCTATAAGTTATAATATGTAACTGAGACTTATCATATAGTCTTTTAAATGTAATCAAATTTTTCTAAACTTGGAGGATGAGGCAACCCCTTCCTCAAGTTATTTATATACATGTATAACCCTCTTTTCAAAGGGTCAATGTTTTAGATGATAATACAGGAAGAGATCAATAAATTGATTGTCATACAATTGTGATGTTATTTCTTCTTCTCTTTCTATTTTAATGAATTTAAAGTTTCTTTATTTGTATTGATTCAATAATTTTGATGTCTACTAATGCTACAAATGAATTTGATTGTTTTATTAATTAATATTTGTCTTATATGTGAAATATAAATTAAGTATTGATATATTTAAATTATTTATATATTTATTACAAGTTGAATTGATAATCCAAGGTATGTAGAAGTATCTCTTTGATATAGTCTTCTAAGTGTGAGCCATAACTGTCCTAGATAACTTCTTGGTCTGAACTATAACCTCTTATATAAAGGTGTGAAATAGTATCCCTAAGAATAAGAACCTTCAGTTGAGATAATTGAGAATCCTATATTCACTTTCCCTAACTTCTTTAGTGCTTGTTCATGAGTATGAAAAAACTACAAACAACAAACATTAGTCTTGGAGGTCCTTGCCCACATAATAAATAGCCTTAGAAATTACTTTTCAAAGACATAAAACCTTCTTTCTACCTTACCCTTCATTATTTTTTAGTTTTCTTTGATATTTTACCACTATAGAATATTTACCCATCCATTCAAATCACCTAGTGATTCACTTTTTTATCAAAATCCATTCATCCATCCACAAAACCTAGATAAATAACATATAGGCTCAACCTGTTATTCAACCACCTAGTTTTTTAAACCACATACCTATAAATCATTCCCCATAGTGGAATCCTATTCTATATATATCCCAAAACTTTAGAGGCTACCTCATTTAAACTTAATGAGGTGTTCATAAAACCCACTTCAATAGTAAAGAAAAAGATGGTGACAGAATGAGGGCCATGTATGTGTTTTCCATAATAAATATGGTTTATTAATTATAGAGGCATTCAAGAGATTAACAACATCTAGAGCCCAAACCATCCTTTTTGTTTCACCATTATCAAATTTTAGGAGGCCTAGACCCATACCTATCATCCTTGAGATATGTAGATCTTGAACACCTTACCCAGTAAGAAATGTCTTACTTATCAATCATCTTATGGATCAACCATAGTTAATCAAATATACCATTTTCATCCCTAAGGACCAACATTATCTACTAAATAAAATTTAAAATTATGTACCTACCTTCTCCCTCTCAAGTGAGATGACGAATGAAGAACATATCAAATATTTTAAGGCTGACATGATATTAATGAATGTCATCCATGAGGATGTTGCATGAAATATTTTTCTATTTACTCTGTAAGATTCTTCTTATGATTGTTATCTCAACTTGAAATAAAATTTCATCACATCATGGAATGAGTGTCAAAATATGTTCCTTGTACAATTTGGATAGGTGACTAACCCAAGTTTAGTATATCAACTCTTTACCAGTAGAAGATAGAACCTAACAAGTCAATATGGGACTTTAGTGATATATTCCATACGATGTACACTTGATTAAGTACCATGTATAATCTAGATGAAAATATAACAATCAAAATATACAATAATTCCTTAGATCCTATTACTTTAGTATTCTTGCAAAGAGTTGACACTATCAATACTCTAGCTTTGGCGTTCCATGAAGCTATTAACATCAATAAGTAGGTTAGTCCACATATTAGCCCTCATAATCTAGGAGGACAAGCATTCAATAATGGAATCCCATATTTGAATACAATTCTACATGTGAATTAGAATGCTCCTACATTCAATCAAAATCAGTTGTACACTTTGTCTCCCATGATGTAACCGATAATGAATAAAAATTATGATATCTTAAATAATCAAACACAAAGGAATGTCCACTAGTAGAATCAACATTAGGCTCACACTAATGGAGTAGTCACTCACAATTTTAACTCCAATAAAGTTGAGTTGGATTCTATACAAAAGATGGTCTAAAAGATGAGAAATAATTTATTAAATATGTAGAAGAGGATGTGTAATACAAATAATTATAATTACAACTAGAATTCTAGATTTTCAAGATTCAATGGGAATTTTAATAGTCCCACCAAAAATGCATAACAATAATAATCTAATAAGTTTTGATAAATTAATATCATTGAAGAAATTTTGCCCAACTACTGTAGGGTCCATAACATGTAATAACATGGAGAGTTAGACTATATAGAGTTATTTACAACCTTTGAAATCTTCTAGAGAGAAATGATCAGACAAGATCAAATGATGAATCCTCCAAATTCCCTCATGAATCTAGCCCTTCAAGTTTATATATGACCTTTGAGACCTATGAGTCTTCCTTTCCTAATAAAGATGACAATATTATAAAAGATGATTATGAAGAAGTGTAAGCATTCCAAAATTTCAATGGTAATAATAATAATCTAAGGAACAGGTAGCCACTTACTACTTCTAATCCTCCCAATAATAAATTTATCCCTCTAAATGCCAAAGCTAAAAATAATTTTCCTCCCAATAAAGGGAATGATTGGCCTCATGATAAAGAGAAACAAAATAAATGAGGATACAATATCATTAAAGATATGAAAAAAATTAAGGCCAACATCACTCTTCATGAACTAGTATAAATCACCAAATAGAATGAGTTCTTATAGAATTCCATCATAGGTAAGTCTGTTACAAAAAATTCTAAGATAGCCAACATAAATGTTATATACGAATGCAAGCTTGAGGTTCCCCCTTTCTTACTGACCATTTAAACATATGGGAAGAATATACACAATTTCCAGATAGATTATAGAGCTTTAGCAATAGTAATGCCAAATTCTATCTATTAGAATCATGCTTTAACACCAAAGCCATCCAAGAGGACTATGTCACAGCTAGATGAAACATTAGTGCTTGTATTGAGGGAGTTTAATGATGTAAGAATTCAAGTTGCCTTAAAACCTAGAGTATAACTAAGTATTGACATTTTGGTATTGGATATTTTTGAGGGATATTGGTTATTTTTAGCAGAGATTGGTCAAAATGTTAAATGGATATATTTCCATGGATTTTTCACATATCTAGATGCTGATAGTCAAGGATGAAGCATCCTATTACAGAGTAAAATACCACCAATGAAGTGGTAAGTTATAAATTCCCTAGTCTTAGAATTTATACATTTACCACAAAACATGAAGCACAAAAAGAAACTCAGGGTCTTTCTCAATTATGGAACCTTTATTTTGATAGAGAAATACCCAAGAAAGGATTAAGTGTTAGTATCAAGTTGATAAATTCAAAAGGAAATAAATTATTGGTAGCATACATGCTCAAATTCCCATACACCAACAACAAAGTACAATATGAAGCCCTGATTCTAGGATTATAGTTTACCCTCAAGAACAACAATATCAAAGAATTACTTGTACATGGAGATTTTGAACTCATTATTAACTAGTTTAGAAATATATATCAATGGAAATTGCCATATTTAAATTAATAAAATCATAGAGACTAAGATATAATTAAATCATTTGAATCTTTCAACATAGTAGCTATCCCAAGAGAACAAAATGGAGCTAACAATTCACTGGTGGCTTTAGAAATGAATTTGGCACCCTTGCAGGAGTTAAAATTCCAAAATTTATCCATTGAATTGGTAGCTTGTCCTTTAGTACCAGACAATGTTTAGAATTTTCAAGTGTTTAATAATGACTAGAAAATTATACAATTTTTGTCAAATTTAGGATAATTTGAATCTCAAATAATTGATGATGAAGAAATAAATCATAGATGCCATGAATAATTAGATAAAGAAGGTATTATCTAGATAAAAGAGAATCATATCCCATTGGGGATGGTCACCTTGGAAAGGACATTCTATACAAATCCTTAGCCCAATCACAAAGGTATCTCAAGGTTAATGAATCTAAATTTAGTTCAAAAAACATTGGTGATGAAATCAATGCACACTTTGTCAATATTATCTAAAGTTACACACCAAAATAAAGACACAAAGTTAAGGAATTGATTACCAAGTATAAATATGTAATTTCATGGACCTATGATGACTTAAGGATATTCAATTCTACATTCATCAACCATATGACTCCACTCAAGCATGATGTAGACACCAAAAATCTACACACCATGATTTTGAATGCTGAAATACACTTGATTGCCTTAGACCCCCTTGGGACCAATCTAACCTTTTAACCCCTAACTGAACCTAACCATGGTTAGTTTGACCAAAATTGCTCAACCCAACCTTTTACTTATTTTTACCCTTGACTGTCGATGGTCAGGTTGACCATAAATGTTCACCTTGACCATTGACAATCAAGGTGCACCTTCTCAACCACCAACATGCAAACCCACCCACCTTTCTTTTCTAAAAATAAATCATCTAAATCTAGTTTCGAACCATTGCATATGTGAGTTAAAATTAGGAAGCCCAGTTCACATTTTGTTGTGACTCTTTTGCCTTGCCTATAAGGAGAGAGGAGTAGGAAGGTGATATCAAAATCATCTATAATTTTTATGAAGAGCTTGTGCATCTATAATTTTATTTTTATAGGACAATCATCATTAATAATCTAGTGAAATAACTACTATGTCAGAGAGCCAACTTGTTGTCTCAACCTTGGCAAAGCACCAAGTATAATTAGTCTATCATAATCATGTTAGACTTCACTAATAAGTCAAACACTTCAATAAATCACCTGATCAGCTTTTTGTAAGATAAGTATTTATTTTGTGATATTCATTTATTTTATTTATCTTTTTCACTTATCCTAGCAATAACCCATCTCTCAAAATCTCACTTTATGATCCCATCTATTAGCCTATTATCAACCTAGATGTACACACATTAATCACTAACGGTTATCCTAACCACTAATAGTCACATTGACCATCAATGATCACCTTAATCATTGATGGTTAGCCCAATTATTGATGGTCATTATGGCAATAAATTCTAGTAAGTTGTTTCCACATACCTACCCTTAACCAAATCTAATTTTCTATGCCCCTTCCTATTCACAGACCCCTGCCTAATTTTTTAAAGAAGACCCTAATCATATAACACTAATATTAATTATCTTATCACTATTTTAATCATTTCTAGTCTATTTCTTTAGAAAGTATTTCTTGTGTTCAATTTCATTACATTTTGATTATTGATGAAAGTACTTACTATTCTATTTTTAAAATTAATTGTTTAAAATGTGTGGATTGATTGCCATTGAAGAATCTCTTGTTTCCATGATCTAGCTATCGCTAGGCAATCCACTCAACTATCTATCTAACAAAAAAATTTACTATAGTGTTTTCTTATTTATAGGTCATCCTCCCAAGCCAAAAAGAGGAGTTATTCACAATCTTATAATTTAGTGCACACACAATCAAACAAGTTTTTCAACCATACCCATACTTAGTTTCTTCTCCTCTTCCAAATAATAATAAAAAATTCATTGAAACATTTTGGCATGCTCAGTGGGACCTTGAGTATTTACTTTGGGTTTCATTTCTTTGCATCTATATGTTTTTATCTCTATTTATGTGCATTAATGAAACTAAAATATCTTTTGGGTTTAAAACTAAGTGCATCCATTGCTTGCTTCTGATTTTAGCTCACTTTAAATTAAGGCACAATAATCTTATTGTAGCATCACTTTTATTACACACAATAAACCAAACCACTTTCACCAATTAAACATAAAAAAAATGAGACAAGGCCCAACTAAGATTTCATCACCTAATGGTAACCTTATCCTTTCTCAATGATCCTACTTGGAGGTCATTACCAAGGGGAGAACCAACTCAGCTGTCTAGTTGAGTATAAACTCTAGATATCAATATATATTGGCTAAACATCTAACACCCTTATTGTTGTGGTGTGTGAAGTGAGGGGGTAGGCCCCAATATCAAACCATGAATTGATTCCAATAAAAATTGATTTTGAGCACCTAAATAACCTGAAACCAACCTTAGACTTCTTTTTTAGTACATGATCTACAAGCCAACTTTTATCACACATTCTCATAACTTAAGGCATAACCAAAAGTGAGATTAAAATTAACCATAGTATTTTAATGTAATTTAGTGTGTTAGATTTACTTGATCATTTTATTTATTTCTCTATATTTGATTTTTAATATTCTTTGTGTTTTCCTCTCATCCTACTTGTATGGTTCTTACTCATCAACAACGAAGAGATTTAGCTAGTCAGGACCCATTTATGGATTATCTAGTCTCCTCTACCTCTTCATCCATGGAGTATATCTTAGATGCTGATAGTTATCCTCAAAATTAAAATTCTTCTAATGTGCCTCATGTAGTTTCCCAAGGAGGCCCAGACTACACTACCTTTTTGGATAATAACTTGGTGTCCTTACAACATTATCTTAATATAGTGGCTCATCGCACACCCAATTCAGCACCACCTATCGATCCACCCTATAGTATTCCATTAAGATTTTTTGGAAACCCTTTGATTTACACTATCACCACCTAATTTTTAACCACTCATGCATCTACCTCAATTGGAAACCTATCAAACACAACTATTTAAAACCAACCATCTCAACCTTATAACACCCAAACACCTCTTAGCCTAACTAATAACTCTTCCAACACAGTCACCACCCAACCTCTACCTACCCATACTCAAATCAATATTGGAATAACCACTACCACCATCACTACCATTCTTCTGGTTACCTCCACTCTACTTTAAAACATAGTGGCACCTATACCTTCTAATTTACCACTTGTCACAACTAGGCTTACCACTTATCCCTTACCTATGACTCAGCCACCCATGCTCATGTGGCAGTACATTCACTCTACCCAACCACCAATGATCTTATATTCATATATGGCTTTGACCTAACCACCCATGACCACTTACCCATATGTTGAAAATTTTCAACCTTCAACAAATTACTAATATTCCATTCAACCCCAACCATAGTATGCACCTTATAATCCTTCAGGTGCACAACCCTAAGTAGACCTAATAAAGATGCTTATGAACAAGATGACCAACATAGAGTCATTCATCTCAATTACTCACAACATCTTGTTCTATGACCAAATCTGTAATGATCCCATCCATCCATTCATGCCTATTAGGCCATATCCTTCCTAATGAAAACTTCCCAAATTCTCTAAATTATAGAGTAAGGAGGATCCCCAACAACACCTTAGGGCATTCAGGCATTCATGTTATTTGATTTCATAAGATGATGAAATCCTCCATACTTTTCCTATGTCTTATCAAGACCAACATTAGATTGGTATACTGCCTTAACCAAGTATTACATCTTCTCCTTCACCCAACTGGCACAAAATTTATTGGAGCACTTTTCAATCAATATCTCCTAGAAAGTTTATATCACCAACCTCTACTCTATCTAATAATTTGAGGATGAATCCATTGTTGATTTTGTATCTCATTGGAGGAGCTTAATTAACCAACTTTTCTTTTCCTTGCCTCAACCCAAACTCATAAAAATATTTGCTTGGGCATGTGCCAAGCATATTTCCTATACACTACATGTCCAAATATTATATACCTTTAATGAAGATTTTACCATAGTGCCTAAGTTAGAGAATAGATTCATTGATGAAGGGAAGCTAAAACTGAAAAACAAGAACTCCACCTACAAAACCAATGAGGCCTCTTGTTCTAAATCAAACAACCAATCCAATAATAATACCAAGGGTAAGGGAACCATGAATGTAGTTTTCCTTAAATCTGATCTTCCACCATCTATTAACCAACTAAAATCCTCTAGTCTCTCAAAGCCAAACATGAAGAACCAAAATCATAGCAACTAGAAGCAATTCACTCCACTTGGAGAATCTTATGCTTCAATATTAGAGAAGTTATTAATAGATAATATCATTAAACTTCCTCCTATTAAACCACCCCATAAATTCAATATTTATCATCCTGTTCATAGTTGGTACAATGAGAATTATCTATGTGACTTTCACTAAGTAATAGGGAATGATGTTAGTAGGTGAAATACCTTCAAGAGCCTTGTCTAATCCCTAATTGACAAGGGGATTTTGCATTGGATAACCCCAATGCACCATCAAACCAAGCCCTTGACATCTTTTGGAAAACTTTTCCCAATCATCCACCTATTAAGAATGAGAGTAACATGATTGAATGTGCTCATGATGTCCATACTATCAACATGGCTCTTGACACACTCACTACTAAAAAACCTACTGACAAACCTATATGTCCCTCACCCCCTCCTCTTATTGAGGTATTATATTTACCTTCTCCTCTTTTAAAAACCCAAACTAAGGAAACCCCCATTTTTCCTCAGCTTTTCAAGGTATTTGATCCATCAATGCCTCCCTTGGTCGACATATCAGACCAAGCACCAATTTTACCTTTCTCATCAATCACCAAGAAACCTAATCCCCCTTAAAAAATCATTCCTAAGGAGAAAATCCTCATGTCTACTCCTCCCATGGAATATCCACCTATCTCAACCTTACATCATTTTATTGAGGAAGAGGACGAGGTTACCATCCCTATGTATCCACTTATGAGCTTATCTTTTAGGTCCACTATTTAGGGAATAAAACCAACCTATAAACCATTCTATAGGTTAGTGATAAAATTGGAATTTATCTCCAACCTTTACATGGATTAAGCCACATTCTAAAATTAATTAGTACTACCTTATATAACCAAGTAAGAACCTCCAACCATACCTTCAACAGACTACCCCATAACTTCCACTATCCAAACTCCTAACCTATCAACCAAACCAATAACAAATTTTATGAATCCAAAAATTACTTAGCCATCCAAGGTGCCTTAACCCCAAGAAAAAAAGTCACCTTCTCAAACCAAACCAACCAAACTGATCACGAACCTTGGCACCTTCCCTACATAGATTCTTAACCACCCATCGATGAAGGTAGAGCTTGCTTCAATGAAATCAATAACCAAGCACCAAACCAAAGTCACCAAAAAATTAAAACCACCTAAAGGCTCAAAAGCCCAAATTCTACCTCCCTCAACCTTGCCCTCTATTTTGAGACTTTATCCCTGTACCTTGAGTAGGAATCCCATTATCTCTACCAAAACCCCATCACCTCTTTTGGTTACACCTTCACAATTGATTTTTGATGCACCTCTCTTCATCACACCAATAATACCCAAGCTACATACCTTTAAATCTTCCACCTCTAGCTTATTGGCCTCCTTGTCTAAACCAAATCCATCAACTAAATACACTACCTTACTTAATACACCTATCACCAAACCTAATTCTAAATAATTTTCTTCCTCAATAACCAAATCCAAGATCGCTAAACCTTTACCACCTTTAGCTAAATCCTACTCAACCATTTTCCATAAGTTATTACAAACTTCTTATTTATCCCTACCTTCTATCAAAACTTTTAAACCCCTTGTTTCAAATCCCATCTGGTATAATGACCACCAAGTGTGTTTTTATCGTACGACACCTAGCCATGACATGAAGAATTGTAAAAATCTCCAAAATGTTATCCATTAGCTTTATAATGAGGATGATCTATTAATAGATGAAACTCCCATAAGCCCTATACCAATCCCACTAATAACCACACCTACCCTATGCTTACCTACTCCTCCACTCTCACCTTAGAGTGAAGATGAGTCTAACCAACCTCCTACCCTAACACCTTTTCCTATATATACTATCAATATGGTCACAAAATCATAGTAGAAGGATAAGGGGAAGGACAAGGTGTCCATTTCATAGACATATCCATCTTCTACCTCCTAGCTAACACAAACCCATCCATCCCCATCTTTTACCAAACCCAAGGTGTCTATTTTAGGTGCCTCCCAATCTAACCCTTTAGAATCCATTAAGAGTGTTATCCTCAAGCATCTTCACTAGACCCCAGTGAAGATGAGCTTATGTGAGTTTATCTCTACCTCTCCCCATCACTAAAAAGCACTAATAGAGGCTTTGTAATCCATAGAGGTCCAACTTAAAGATCCCCAACCTCTAACAACCTTGCTGGTGCCCTTTAAATTTACAACCTTATTACCTTCAAGGATTTGGAAATACCTTACATCCATTTATAAGACCTAGATATCTCTCTCTTTATTAAGGCTTGCATCAACCAAACCTACATTAAATGGGTCATGATTGATGGGGGAGCTAGTATTAACATCATCTCCTCCCATGCCTATAATTGACTCAACCTATCAGACAATGTCATGTTTGAAACCATACTCATCTTTCCATCATTCAATGATACCATAACCAATACCTATGGGACTATTGTCCTTCATATCTATTTAGGACCCTACACACCCCCTAAACTCTTATATGTAGTGGAAGGTGAATTCCAATACAATGTCTTGTTGGGATGACCTTGGATCCACTCCATGGGTTTTATCCCCTCCACCCTTCACCATTATGTCAAGTTTGAGCATGAAGGCTAGGTCATCACCATCCAAGCTAACCCAAGTTATTTGTCTACATGCAACATGACCTATCACCCCAATGATGTCCTCATGGCCCCATCTATCAGACCCTAAGTAACCAAAAACTAACCTTTAACCATGAAAGTGAATGTCATATCACCTTCCACCAATAAGGTATTTTACTATCTCTTTTATCCTTTTGAACTAAATCCCCACCATGGACCCTTTGGAATCAACATTCCATCACCTTTCATAAGGGTAATATCACTTTCTAGCCCTTGACACATTCCATACTCCTCACGAGTATAGGAAACTTACTAACCAACCAAGATATGACCCCAACATTGAACTATTGGTCCCTATGCACCTCCCTACTATCAAACACATTTTTTCTATGGGGAATTTGACAAAACCCTTAGTTCTTCTACCACCTCTCTTTGACCTCTACCATTTACCATTATTTTCTCCTACCTAGATAAACCAAGCTTCACCAAGACATACCTCCATCGATGTGCTCAAAAATGATTTCATCTTGGGAGATATGAGCATGGTCCACTTGAGCTAATCACCATTGAAACTAGGAAGCCTCATGAAAAACACAACCTCAATTTCATCCTACCAAAAAAGAAGAAACCTCAACTACCTACCACCACCATTATTGAATATGATGCCCCTTCCTCACCAACCTCTGCTATGTCTACATGTGAGGATGAGGACATCATCCCACCTAACATTTTTTTTTAACAAGATCAGCTTCAGACCCCAGACTTATCAAAAGGAAGGGGTAATCATAACCATCCATTTGACCCATCTTGAGATAATAGGAGAAGACTCTCTTATCATTAACATTGTTCAATTATAAGATGATGACTCCATTCTCACCTATTTTGGTACCCTAGATTCTTCCATTCATAAATAACTTCCTCTCTAGACCTTAACCATGTTGAATTAATCCACTATGGATATCAACTTGGGCACTCCAAACAACCTCCACATTATCAAACATGGCCAATCACTGAATCCTAAGGAACTTCTAGACTTCCCCTCTTTCTTCCAAGACTACAACATAGATTTTACTTGGTCTTACAATGATATTCCTAGATTTGACTCTACCATTTCCA
Source organism: Torreya grandis (assembly GCA_037957365.1). Taxonomy (NCBI): domain Eukaryota; kingdom Viridiplantae; phylum Streptophyta; class Pinopsida; order Cupressales; family Taxaceae; genus Torreya; species Torreya grandis. The sequence continues at coordinate 312,711 of JARHVA010004608.1, forward strand.
CCCATAATATAGTCACCAATCATAATTCCAATATAATCAAGAAAAATCTTTGGTGAATGTACCCTTGTATAGCCCTTCTTATCAAATAAGAGCTTCAACATCTTCTAATCTATCAATTTAATTCAACCTATTCACTATCCTCAATTAGTCTCAAACATCATACTTGTCACCAAAGCCATAAAGGGACTATGCATTTGTTTATACTTTTATGACCTCAACCTTTCTTGACCCAAAGATGAATTTCCTCTACCAAGCATCGACCAGCTAGTTAATCTTGTAACTAGCCATGAGATGTTATCTCTCATGGATGGATTCTCAGGATACAATTAGATCCTAATTACTCTCAAATATTAGCACAAGACCACCTTTACCACCCCATGGGGAACCTTTTTCTATAGAGTCATGCCTTTTAGGTTAAAGAATGTTGGTACAACCTACCAATGTGCCATGACCTATATCTTCTATGACCTCATCCATAAAATTTTAGAGGACTATGTGGATGACCTTCTCAAAAAATCTAAACTTTGTAAAGATCATTTGGTCATTCTCAAGATCATTTTTAAGAACCTTATCCATTACCATGTCCACTTAAACCCTACAAAGTGTATTTTAAGGTCTTTTCAATAAACCTCCTTAGTTTTATCATCTCCCTTCATAGAATCGAGGTTGATCCCACCAATATCAAATCAATCCTCAACATGCTTCCTCTCATCAACCTTAAGCAACTCCGTAGCTTACAGGGGAAGCTTCAATCCATTCATCATTTTATCTCCTAGCTTTTAGACTAATGCCAACCCTTCCACCACCTTCTATAAAAGGATGCCTCTTTTAAATGGAATAATGAATGTTAAAAGGCCTTTGATTCACTCAAAAAGTGCCTTTTCTCCCCACCTATCCTCACCCCTCCCAAGGATGACCAACCTTTCTGCCTATACATTTATACCACTGACCATTCCCTATGGACAATGTTTGCTCATCAAGATTAGAAACATAGAGATCAAGATGTATATTACATTAGCCACATGCTTGTAGAGTATGAGACTCAATATACCCATATAGAGAAACTTTGATTGGCTTTAGTATTCATGGTCAACAAGCTTCACCACTACCTTCTTAACCATAAAACCTATATCGTAACCATCACTAACCCACTCAAGTACATACACACCAAACAATACCAAAAATAATGTATGGCCAAGTGGTTCATTCTCTTAGAAGAGTTTGACATTGAGTTCCTTTAGCAAAAGTCAATTAAAGGGTAAGTTATTGTCAAATAATTAGCTAAAGCAACTTTATTAGATAGCCAACCTCCTCCTTTTGATTTCTCTAATGAGTCCATCATGACCCTCTTTCATGTGGATTTTACTTATCAAGTCACCATGTTCTTTGATGGGTCAAAGTGTCATCATGGTGGTACAACTAGTATCATCCTTATCCCCTTTGATGGTGAACCTCTCCCTTTGTCCTTCAAGATTGACTTCAAATGTACCAAAAATATAGTTGAGTATGAATCCATAGTGACAGGACTTCAAACTACTTTAGCCTTGGGAGTCAAAATAATCAATATCTTTAGTGACTCCAAAATTGTGGTCAATCAAATAAAAGGATATTTCTAGTGTAATAATAATGTTTTACAATAATACAAGCAATTAGTTCATGAATCTTAGCATCATTTGAACACTACCACATCCAATCAACCCTATGATCTACTAATAAGATTTTTGACACCATGGATTCCCTTGTCTCACAAATACCATCTACACCTTCTAACTCTAAGCCATCTATCATTATCCATAGACTTACCCAAATTTCTTATGACAAATTGGACTCTCCCAACATTTTCAATGTGGAAGACACCCAACCCAACCTTTGGTATCAATAAATCTTTGACTATCTCAACCTTGCCATAGTCTCTTCTAGTCTTTCTAGGAAGGCTCAAAGAACATTTATCTAGATGACCTCTCGTTATACCATTATGGGAGGAATTCTTTATAATGGTGGCTTTGATGGTCTACTCTTTTGTTGCCTATGTAGTCATAAAGCCTCTCATGTTATCAATGAAATGCATGATGGTATATATAGGGGACACTTTAGTGGCTTCATTATAGCTAAATACATCCTTCACCTTGGCCATTATTAGCCTAGTCTCAACCAAGAATACTGTTATTATGTGAAAAAGTGTGTCAAGTGCTAACAACACACTAATTTTCATCATGCACCTAGCCATAGTCTTCGTGTTTCTACTAATTTCTAATCCTTTTCAAAATGGGGTCTAGACCCCATTAGTGAAATTAATTACCATTCCTCATAGTGACACCACTCTATTATCACTACAATCAAATATTTTACCAAGTGGGTAGAGACTATTATTTTAGTCTTGACCAAAGTAGAAAATATTATCAATTTTATCAACCATCACATCATCTACCATTTTGGTATTTCTTATAAGATTATCACCAATAATGGTAAATAGTTTAATAACAAGCAAGTCTAGGGTATATGTTATGCATTCAATATTAATTTAAGTTTCTCCTCACCCTATCTCCCTCAGGCAAGTCAATATATTGAAGCCTCTAACAAAACACTTAACAATATTCTCACTAAAATGGTCAATACATATAATTAGGATTCACATTTATGCATCCCCTTCTCCTTATGGGCATATCATACTAGCATTATAACCCATACGAGTGATACCCTATTTTATTTTATATTTTTGGTGGATGCCATCTTACCTCTTGAAGGCCAAATCCCATCTCTTCACATATATTGGCAGGAACTCATTACTAAAGATGATTATTATCATCACTATTTAGCCCAGCTTGAGCTACTCAATGAACGTTGTTTAGCTACGCTCACCCATCTTAATGTATATAAAAATTACATCAAGTTTTCCTATAACAAATACCTTAGAGTGTGAGAATTCAAAAATAGAGACTTCATCCTAAAGGAAAATAAACACGTTACAAATATGCAAAAAATCAAGCAGGGCAAGTTTGCTTTCAATTGGATTAGACCCTATATCATAACCCATAAGTATGGATTAGGAGCTTACTATTTATCCTCTCTTAAAGTCAACCCAAAACCTAATCCCCTCAATGATTTGCATCTGTGTCTAGTCTTTTGTTAAGAAGGATCAAGATTCATCTTTTGTCTAACTTAATCTCATCCCTTGATTTCAAACCACATTCATCTCCCTATCTTAGGTGAAACTGATTAAAACTAATTTATGTAATTATCAATCAGAGTAATAGTATAATATCTAATAAATGGGTACCATGGCTCTACCCATGGCATGATTCTCATGGTACTTTATTCCCCTTTTCCCAGGATAGATTCCCATGATCATTGTCACCTAAACCTCTTTTCACCTAATCAACCTTCTTGTACTTTTAGTTTTTCCTTCATAAAGGTTAATACTTAATCCTATATAAACATTTCTATGTCAAGTAAAAATCAAATAATCAAAATCCAAACCAATGGTAATCATGGGTCATTCCTCAACATTTGTAGATTGCTCCCTTGAAATACAGCTATTGAAAACATATTTGAAATTGCTCAACATAAGGTGGGTTGCTCCTTTGAAGGACAACTATCAAAAAGTATTTAACAAAGCATATAAACTTATACCACTCCCTCAAAAGATGGCTAAGTAAAGAATTTGTCAAAACAAGCAATTTATTGGAAGCTTCCCACATCGATCAGCTTCTCCAACACCCAAACAACAACAATAAGTAAAAACCCCATTATCAAGCTAAAAACACAATAATTTAAAAATTCACAATCATCTCTCATAACAAAATTAAATATTTAAATCTGTAATCATCTCTTCTAAGTAGACTTCTTGAATTGATAAGTCTATACTTTATATGACATAGACTTGTTTTATACCAACTCTTTGGACACCTGCAAAAGAGGAATGCTAGTTTCAAAAATAGGTTCCATTTTCATTCATCTCCCCTTTATTCACTATAATCTATGTGGTCAAGACACCTTTTTACCCAACTAATAAATGCTAATGTGAAGCATTCAAAAGGCTTATGTTCATTAATCTAATCCAACTTTAGTGTTGTTCTAATCTTTATCAAAGAAGAAGCATCATGCCCTCTTATTATCCTATCATGACTAGTTGATATTTTCATTAAGATGTTTGTCTCTTTATTGCATTTCTTTGTCTTCCCATTTAGTGTTGTTAATTTAATGACTTCATGAATTTTATCTTTAAAAAATTAACAATAAGCAACATCATAATCATAATCATAATCACAAGCATAAAAATCATAATAAAACCATAACATCCATGAGCACTAAAACAATCAACCACTTTCCACCACATGCCTAAAATCTAAATAATGAAATTCAAATACTTATTAATATTTATCATGTCATAAGCAACTAGGAAGCATAACCATATATCCAAATCATCTCATGGCTAGCTAAGCCTATATTAGTGTCTAACATCCATAACATAAGCATCATCCATAATCAATATAAAAATCACATCATTATAATTAAACATCAACACAAAACGTAAACCATGAACATGAACATAAATAAAAACCACATATACAAACAATAGATAGACATGTCTCCCTCTCAAAATGTACATCTCAAAATATTGGCTCGTAGGCTGGAATCAAAATGATATACAATAATAGATAGTCTATGAGATATGTCATGCCCTAGGGGCACCATTATCTTTTGGAGCACCATTGGCTCCTTATGCCTACCCACCTATTGTACCTACCAATCCCCTAGATGTACCTATTTCTCTAGCCACTAATGTTACCCACTGACCTAGAGTTCCAAACTAGCACCACCTACCAAGATAGATCTATACTCACCCCATTAGGGATCTTGTGGGCACTATGTCAAAACTATGGCCTCATAATATTTTACCTCCTCAATTGTAGCTAGGTATCATGCCATGGGATTGGTGCCTAGTGACCTTGTTTGTGCTTCAGCTACTCCTCCTCCTGTCTACCTCAGAGAGTCCCTCTCTTATGTAACCAAGGCAAGTGAAGATCGTACCTAGTCCCTGTCACCTATGAGAGTAGTAACCTAACCGTGTAAGGTAATAATATGATCCTATAAGGTGACCACCTACCCCTATAGTGATGTAACTTGTACCTATGCATTACCTAAGTCCACTTAGTCTATCCCTCAGGTCCAATCAGATCCATAGACATTGGCCTCACACTTCCATCATCCCCACCAATATCTATAGCTACATATAATGGTTGGTACCATGCCATGTATCCATATATAAATTCAATGTCATCTACCTCAAGCTTGGATAGAAACTCCTCATAGTCTAGCAAAGTAGGCATTGAATGTGGCTTTGGTAACAATATCTCAGATTCCTCTCACTTGTAATTGGGGAATGGACCTAGAATACCTATATCAGTCCAAACTTCCTCCTCACCCTCTCAAATGGGATGAGCTCCACCTACCCATTCCACCTATCAAGTATCCATGTATATATTTGAATGGAGAGGGTCTACCTCCTATGTCTCTTATCACTAGTGCACCCCTAAACCACTCCACATTATGTGCACCACCTCCTGCACCTGATGCAATAAAATCACTCCTTCACATAAAACTAATGAAGAAATATATTTATGTATATCCTACCCATAGTAATCCCACTGTCCTCAGCACTTGGATGTGCTCATTGGCCGAACAATGTAGAACTAGGTTAACATTGATACCATACCTCTTATGGGCCCTGAACCCCCACAACTCCTTATACATACACACACAAATATATATATATACACACACACACACATATGTATATATATACATATATATATACATACATATATATATATATGTATATATATATATACATATATATATATATATATAAATATACATATATTTATATATATGTATATATATGTATATATATATGTATATATATATATATATGTATATATATATATATATATGTATATATATATATATATATATATATATATATTAAACACACACACACACACACACACACACACACACACACACACACTAGGAGAATAAGTACCCACCCAAATATAGTTTGACCCAGCAATAACTCAACTAACACCCCCAATATCAAGTATGATAACCTTCTATTACTTGAGTGAAGAAGTGCAAAGCATGAAATAACAATCATAAGCATGGTCATGAGTCTCCTCTTTCCTGGAACACTCTAATATAAGGCACTATACCTAAACCCACAACATGTCATCTGACTTGATCATTATCATCCCTATATAACAACTCAATATGTTCCTCCTATTCCTCTTTCTCTATGTGACAGATAAAATCACCTTGAAGTAGAATTTGGGTGATCCTATGCACATCATTTGGTAAGATACTCATCTCACTAATCAGAAATATGAGGCATTCATAGTGGGATACCATCTCTCGATGAGTGTTATGACCATGGATGCATATTGAGGCACATGTTGATAATGCTTCATCTCCCCAACCCAACCTCCTCTATATGGGCCTAGTTGACTGGGGTCATCCCTTATTAGATCTCTATGAATAAATGTGGCACTCAATCATACATCTATATCTATTCCTTGGCCTATAGTAATTTGAAAACATGGCTTAGTCACCTATACCATTATCATCAACCTTACCCTTTAAGAAACTACCATACCTAGCACATAAATGCTTACTTTGCCTTAACATTTTAACCTACCGTCTAAACCTATATTTTACCCTAGTCAACCATCAATGGTCAAACATCCATCTTCTTAAAGATGTTGATTATCAATGGTCAGACTTGATCATCGATGGTCAGACTTGATCATTGATGGTCATTGTAGGTGTTCCAAAATTAGAACACCCAAACCCTATATACCCTGAAAGCTACCCAAATAACAAAACCCAATAATATATTTTCTACCTCAGCCATCTACCCACCCCAAATAACCTACCCACCCTATCAATTAATGATTTTACCTAAATATTTACCTAAAACCCATAAAAACCCCTAAAGGGAAAAACCCAACTAGCTAACCAACCACCCTTAACCAATGCATTTGAAAATTCAATATAAGCTACCAAATTAATGGTATACCATACCTCATTTCATAATCACCATCATGGAGTTAACCATAGGCCTACCTATCCTCATTTGTACCTATGTGCTCCATACATTTTTGTTAGTCCCCTAGGTCTATCCTCTACCTTTGCTAAAAGTCAAGTCAACCTCAGTAATTACCCTTAGCAATCACTTTCATCACAAAGTGCCAAAAATTTTAGAGTTCAAAGTTAACCAAAACAAAATTAAAAATGAGGTAAAATTGATTTTATTTTCACTTTTGACCATTTGACATTTACAGTTTGCACCCTGACCATCGATAGTCAGGGTGACCATCGATGATCACCCTTGAGCACCTTGATTGTCGATGGTTAAGATGCTCACCTTGTTGATTTCACCTAAGCACACCATTATTTATCAAAATCCACCCATTTTAACCCACCCTTAGATACTATCTTCTCTAACCCACCCTAACCACCCAGTCACCTTGTTGTTGGTCCATTTTGGCCCAACTAGCATGCATTTTATGACACTTTTTACCTAGTCTTTTGACCATAATGAAAACATTTCCATGTTGACCAACTTTTGAATTTGCACCACCTTGTGCTTACCTGACCTACTTGTGTTTTTAAAGAGCACTTTCCACCTTAAATACCCATGATACTTGACAAGATTATGTTTTCACTAGGAGTACTTCCTTCCTTAGATACCCACCAAAACATAAACATCACTTTAGAGACTTGAAAGTGTACCCAGCCACCATGCCTAAATATTGTCATGAGTTCTACTTGTCCATTATTCTCCTAGCATCGACCTTTATTTTTACCAACCATGGCAACCTAGTCTTTACAATATCTTGGCTATCACACCTTTGTCACACTTTACACACCTATTTATGCTTTAGTGCCTAACCTATCAACTACCTTCATGACATCTACCTTCATCTCCACCTTCATCCACTTTGTCAAACCTGCACTTGATTCCATTTCACCTCATCAACTCCTTATTTGAGGGGGAACAACTCCTCCCCTACTCGAGGCAACCGAACCTTTGACTAGCATAAATTTATTTTAGATCCTGTTGATTCAAGATTCATATTAAAAAGTGATAAAATGTAGACACCAAAAATATGCACATCATAATTTTGAATGTCAAAATACCCCTGGCCACCTTAGATCCCCTTGGGACCAATCTGACCTTTCAACCCCTAACTAAACCTAACTATGGTCAATTTGACCAAACTAGCTTAACCCAACCTTTTACCTATTTTACCTTTTACCCTCAACTGCCGATAGTTAGGTTGATCACCGATAGCCACCCTAACCACTGATGATCAGGGTGCACCTCCTCAACAACCAACATGTAATCCAATTTGCCTTGCTTTTCTAAAACTAACTCATCTAAATCTAGCTACAAACCATTTTATATGTGATTTAAAATTAGGAATCCCAATTCACATCTTGTTATAACTATCTTACCTTGCCTATAAGGATAGAGGAGCAGCAAGGTGAAATCATCTATCATTGTTATCAAGAGCTTATGCATCCAAAATTCTCATTTTATAGGTCAATCATCATCAGTAATCTAATGAACTAGCTATTACATTAGAGAGCCAACTTGTTATCACAACTTTGTCAAAGAACCAAGTATTATTACTCTATCAGAATCATTTTAGACTCCACCAATGAGTCAACCACATCACTTAATCATATTCATCAAAGATAGGTATTTATTTTCTAATATTCATTTACTTTATTTACCTTTTGTACTCAGCCCAATAATAACCCATCTCCCAGAGTCTCACTTTGTGATCCCATTTATTAGCCTGTTATCAACCTAGATCTACACATAATAATTGTTGATGGTTATATCAACCACTGATGGTCTATCTAATCATCAAAGGTCACTTTAACCACTAATGGTTAGCCCAACCACCAATAGTCAATATGGTAGTAAATTATAGCAAGCTATTTCCACCTACCTACACCCAACCAAATTTGATTTTCTATGTCTCTGCCTACTCATAGACCCTTACCTAATTTTTTCAAGCAGACGCTAATCATCTATCACTAGTATTAATTAGTTTATCACCGTTTTAATCATTTAGAATCTATTTATTTAACAAGTATCTCTTTTGTTCAATTTTAGTACCTTTTCACTATTGATGCAAGTACTTTATATTCTATTTACAAACTTAATTATTTAAAATGGGTGGATTGATATCCCTTAAGGAATTGTTGAGTTGTGGAGCTAAAAGCTTTACCAGATGAGCAAATGCAGAGGTTGCTAGAGTTACACAGTCACCGACATCAGTCAGGATCAACCGACATCGATCAGTAGTTGACCAAAAGTTACCAACATCGATTAGGGATCGGCTGACATCAGTCATATGCAGACAGACAGGGACCGACGTCGGTCACCTATGCGTTTTAGAAGTCTATTTTCATGGGAGAATAGATTGTTTGCATGATAAGAGTAACTTTTAGTTTTGAGTCCGCATTTCTATTTTTGGTAGGATAGATTTAAACCTTTGATTAAGAGGTGTATCTAATGGTGGATAATGCATAGCTCATGAATCCTAGTATTATATAATAGGGTTAAATCTTCATAGCTTGTAGACATGAAAAAGGGTAGACAATTCAAGGATTGAATTGGTTGTAATTGTGAGAGAGAGAAAACTCTTGAGGGAAAGAGATCTGTACATCTGAGAGGTGTGAGAAGAAAGAGAGATTGTTTAAATTGTATTTCATTCTAGAAGATTTTAATACAAGTTTTTGTTGTTTCTTGTATCTCTTATTCTTTGCTATTTCTGATTTCTAGTTACTTATTATTTCTGGTTTCAATTCCATGTTTAGTTGCTTACACAAAAGTAATCAATTGTCCTGTAAGATCCTAACAAGTGGTATCAAAGCCAGGTTCACTAATAGCTGGTATAGAGCAGGTTAGTGTTTGTTGATTATAGGTTCACTCACAGGGGTTTCTAATTGAGTGGGAGTAAAGCAATGGTAGAAAAAAGTAAGCTAAGAATGGAGAAATTTAATGGCAAGAATTATCAATTATGGAGGATGCAGATAGAATATTATCTATATCAGAAAGATCTGTACTTACCATTGGGTGTGGTTTCAAGCAAGCCCACAGATATGCAAGATGAAGAATGGAATGTTTTTGATAAAAAGGCTCTGGGATCTATAAGGTTGAGCCTAGCATCTTCTGTGATTTCCAACTTATCACAGGTAAAGACAATGGTAGAGTTAATGGATACTTTGAAAAATTTATATGAAAAGCCCTCAGCTTTGAATAAGGTATATCTTATGAAGCAATTATTTAATTTGCAAATGCAGGAAGGTGGATTTGTATCTAGTCATCTTAATGATTTCCATGCAATAGTAAATCAGTTAAATTCAGTCAAAATAGTTTTTGATGATGAAATTAAGGCTCTCTTAATCTTATGCTCTTTACCTAAAAGTTGGCATAGTTTGGTAATGGTAGTTAGTAATACTGCATCTACTTCAAATATCTTGAAAGTTGATAATGTTGTTAGTTTAATCTTGAATGAAGAAACTCACAGGAAAAGCACAGGGGAAACATCAGGTAATGCTTTAAGTATTGAAAGTAGGGGAAGGAAAAGAGAGAAGGGAAAGCAAGGGAGATCAAGGTCAAAGTCAAAGATGAGAAGTAGATCCAAATCCAGAAATGGAAGAAGTATAATCTGCTATAATTGTGGAAAGAAAGGGCATGCAAAGAAAGATTGCTGGTTGAAAGTTAAAGAAGAAAATCAGCATGAAGGTAAAGAAGAAGCAAAAGTTGCAGGTATTGTTGCATAGGATGCTCTTATATTTTCTTTGGATAATAAAATAGAATATTGGGTTTTAGATTCTGGTGCCTCTTTCCATGCAACCCCAAATAGATAATTTTTCAGTGATTATGTCCATGGAGATTTTGGAATAGTCTATTTAGGGGATGATGAGCCTTGTAAAATTGTTGGAAAAAGAAAAGTGCAGCTGAAATTATAGAATGGCAACACATGGGTGTTGAAGGATGTCATGCATGTACCCATCCTAAAGGGGAATTTGATTTTTTTAGGAAAGTTGGGGGATGAGGGTTGCACAATAACTCTCACAGCTGAATCTTGGAAAGTTTCCAAGGGTGCACTTGTATTAGCTAGAGGTAAGAGAGTAGGTACTCTTTATCTATGTAATTGTATTACTAATTATTCTCCTTCTTTTTTATCTACTTCAGATGTAGATGTAAAGTTGTGGCACTGTAGGCTTGGCCACATGAGTGAGAAGGGAATGAATGTTCTTAAGTCAAAAGGTAAGATTTCAGATTTGAAAAGCATAGATCTAGATTTCTATGAGCATTGTATTTTTGGGAAACAAAAGAAAGTAAGGTTTCTTAAAACTGGGTCAACAAAGAAGAAGCACTAGTTGGAGCTTGTTCACACAGACGTGTGGGGACCAGCTCAGGTAGCTTCTATTAGAGGATCATGGTATTATGTTTCTTTCATTGATGATGCTACAAGAAAGGTATGGGTTTCTTACATAAAAAATAAATCTAATGTTTTTGACACATTTAAGAAATGGAAAGCTTTGGTTGAGAATGAAACAGGTTTGAGATTGAAATGTCTTAGATCTGACAATGGTGGTGAGTATTGCAGCAATAAATTCAATAGTTATTGTTCTATGAGTGGAATATGTAGGGAAAGGATGGTTCTAAGGACACCTCAGCAAAATGGAGCTGCTGAAAGGATGAATAAAACAATAATGGAGTGTGCACGGAGTATGAGGTTGCATGTTGGTTTACCCTTATAGTTTTGGGTAGAAGCTGTAGATACTACAGTTTACTTGATTAACAGAGGACCTTCTACTGCACTGGATGGTGGAATTTTAGAAGAGGTGTGGACAGGTGAAAAGGTAGATCTTTCATTTCTCAGAGTTTTTGGTTTTGAATCTTTTGTGCACATTGATAAAGAAAATAGAAAGAAGCTGGATGCTAAATCTATGAGGTGCACTTTCATTGGTTATGGCTCTGGAGATTTTGGATTACGATTGTGGATTTAGAAACTAACACAATTATTAGAATCCATGATGTTGTTTTTAATTAAAAGGTGATGTATAGTGATCAGCTCAAGAGGCTGAATAATACCGAGCAAGGCAATGTTGATTTGGATGAGGTTGTAATCCAAAATGAGCTCACAGGTAAAAATAATCACATACAGGAAAACACAAACATCAACATTGATCAAATAGGAGCCAACATTGGTCAGGAAGGAATTGACGTCAGTCAAATAGTAATCAACATTGGTCAGATATAAACTAATGTTGGTCAGGTGGAACTGACGTCAATCAGGTACAGACTGAGAGTTGACCAAGATCGGTCACTGACATAAATGAATTTAGGTGGATAGCAAGTTGTGAATGAGTCTCAAATGCCCATAAGGAGGTCTGAAAGGGTAAGTAAACCTCCAATTCATTATTCCCCTTCATTATATTACTTGTTGCTCACTGATGGTGGAGAACCATAAATTTTTGATGAGGCAATGCAAGTAGAATCCAAAAAATAGTGGGAGCATGGCATGAATGAGGAAATTGATTCTTTGGAAAAGAACCAAATGTGGGATTTAGTTGAGTTTCTAGCCGGAAAGAAAGCACTAAAAAAAATGGATATACAGGTTAAAGGAAGGAGAGAATGGACAAATGAGACATAAGGCCAGGTTAGTAGTAAAGGGATTTGCACAGAAACTAGGTATTGATTTTGGTGAAATGTTTTCTCTTATAGTAAAAATGACTTCTATTCAGACTGTATTGTCTTTAGTTGCTATTGATGATTTGCATCTTGAGCAGCTTGATGTTAAGACAACATTTCTTCATGGAGATTTGGATGAAGAAATATATATGGATTACCCGGAAGGTTTTGAGGTCAAAGGTAAGGAGAAACTTGTGTGCAAGTTGAAGAAAAGCTTATATGGTCTTAAGCAAGCTCCAAGACAATGGTATTTGAGGTTTGACAGGTTTATGACAAAGCATGGCTTTATTAGATGTCAATCTGACCATTGTGTTTATTTTAACAGATTGGATAATGGTAGATATATTATCCTGTTACTATATGTAGATGATATGCTTGTTGCAAGTTCACACATGCAGGATATTATTGAGCTTAAGGTAAAATTAGCTCACAAATTTGTCATGAAGGATTTAGGAGTAGTAAAGAAAATCTTTGGCATGAGTATTAAGAGAGACAGGAAAAATCACAGTTTGATTTTGTCTCAAGAGGATTATGTGAACAAGGTGTTGGAGAGGTTCAATATGTAGGATGCAAAACTGGTAAGCACACCTATAGCTGGACACTTCAAGTTGAGAAAAGAATAGTGTCCTAAATCACATGATGAGGTTGAGTACATGAGTAGAGTTCCATATGCTTCAGTAGTTGGGATATTGTCCAAGCAGTGAGAGTTGTCAGCAAGTTTATGGCCAATCCAAGAAAGGAACACTAGAAAGCAGTTCAGTGGATTCTCAGATATCTGTGAGGGACTAGTAGTAGGCATTTATGCTATGGAGGGTCAAACACTTCTCTACATGGGTATGTAGATTCGGATATGGTAGGTGACTTGGATGGTAGGAGAAGCACCACAGGATATGTGTTCACTATTGCTGGAATGATGGTTAGCTAGATTTCAAAGTTGCGAAAGGTTGTTGCCTTGTCTACTATAGAGGTAGAATACATTGCAGTCACAGAGGCTAGCAAGGAAATGATTTGGATGACCTGGTTCATGGAAGAGTTGGGAAAGGAGCAAAAGAGTTGCAAATTGTATAGTGATAGTCAAAGTGTAATTCATTTGGCAAAGAATTCAGCCTTTCATTCAAGAACCAAACATATACAGCTTAGGTACCACTTCATTAGACAGGTATTGGAGGATGGACAGTTGAAGCTAGAAAAGATCCATATGGATGAGAACCTTGCTGATATGTTAACAAAGATGATAAAAAAGGAGAAGTTGAATATTCATTCAAATTTTGTTGGTCTTCAAGATTGAACTTGAAGATGGTGAAACAAGCTAGAGGATGTTGCTGTACAGGTATAGGTGTAGCTGTTTATCTCCAACTGAGAGATTGTTGAGTTTTGGAGATAAAATATTTACCAAATGATCAAATGCAGAGGTTGCTAGAGTTACACAGTCACTGACATCGGTCAGGATCAACTGACATCGGTCAGTAGTTGACCAGAAGCTGTCAGCATTGGTTAGGGATCACTCGATGTCGGTCATATGCAGATAGACAGGGACCGACGTCGATCACCTGTGCATTCCAAAAGTCTATTTTTGTGGGAGAACAAATTTTTTGCATGATAAGATTAACTGTTAGTTTTGAGTCTGCATTTCTATTTTTGGCAAGATAGATTTGAACCTTTGATTAAGAGGTGTTTCTAACGGTGGAGAATGCATAGCTCATGAATCCTAGTATTACATAATAGGGTTAGATCTTCATAGCTTGTAGACATGAAAAAGGGTAGACAATTCAAGGATTGAATTGGTTGTAATTGTGAGAGAGAGAAAACTCTTGAGGGAAAGAGATCTGTACATCTGAGAGGTGTGAGAAGAAAGAGAGATTTCTTCAATTGTATTTCCTTCTGGAAGAGTTTAATACAAGTTTTCGTTGTTTCTTGTATCTCCTATTCTTTGCTATTTTTGATTTCTAGTTACTTATTATTTCTGGTTTCAATTCTGTGTTTAGTTTCTTACACAAAAGTAATCAATTGTGTTGTAAGATCCTAACAAAGGAATCTCTTGCTTTTGTGATCTAGTTATCTCTAGGTAATCCACTCAACTATCTATTTAACAAATAAATTTTCTTTAGTGATTTATTATTTATTTCTCATCCTCCCAAGCCAAAAATAAATTATTCACAATCTTTTGATTCAATGCACACATAATCAAACAATTTTTTAAACCATACCGATACTTAGTTTCTTCTTTTACCCTTCCTAATACTAAGCTGAAATTCACTGAAACACATGATTGTAAAAAATTTAGGCAAAGGCAAAGGATGGTTAATCCTATCTAGAAACCACTAATTCAAAAGGAAGTGGATAATAAGATCTAGGATAGTTTTTCCTATTAGACATTTGAATTGGGTGGCCAATCTAGTTCTATTCAGGAAAAAAAGTGGTGAGATCAGACTATGCATTGACTTTAAGAATATGAAAAAAGTTTTGAAGAGAGATAATTGTCCTTTTCCCTTCTTATATCAGGTAATACAAAATATTATTTGGTCTAAAATGATGTCTTTCTTATATGTATTTTCAATATATAATCAAGTACTAGTCGAATTAGAGGATAGGATGAAAACAACATTTAATATGAAATGGGGAACATATGCATATAAGTGAATGCCATTTAGGCTGATCAATGCTGGAGCTAATTTTTAGAGAGAAATGGATCATTTATTCCATGGATTGATAATTAAGTGCATAATTATATACATGGATGATCTCATTGTTTTCTTTAAAAATAGAGCTGATCATATCGATCACCTAACAATCCATTTTTGAAAGATGGAGGAAGTTTTGGGTATCACTTAACAACACGAAGAGTATATTTGGAATTAATGAAGGCAAGCTACTAGGCCACATTATTACTATGGATGGAATCACTATTGAACCAGACATGATCTATGGAATTTAAAAAATAATGTTTTCAAACAATAAAAAGAAGCTCAAATCCTTCTTTGGGAATATAAATTTCATAAGTAAATTTATATCATGATTTATAGATATTGTCAAACCCATAAATGAAATGATCAAATAGAATGCCAAAGTGGAGTGGACACCTGAAGCTAAGAAGTCCTTCCAAGGCATAAACAAGGCTATTTTACAAGCATTGGTCTGGTAAGCCCAAATTTCACTAAATACTTTCTCTTGTACTCATTCACCTCAAACACGTATTATTGATGTCATACTTATATAAAAAGGGAAGAAAGTGATCACCCTATCGCATTCATGAGCACTAAATTTAAATACGTAAATATTAAGTTTTCCTTAATTGAAAATAAAATATTCACTCTCATTAAAGCAATTAATAATTTTAGATATTACATTCTCTAAAATAAGACCATTGTCATATTACTAGATCTTGTTGTCAAGATTATGTTAGGATAGAATGAATTGGAAGAGTGTAGAGATAAATGGATGGTGAAGTTGTAAGAATTTGATATTTAGATTAAACTTGCCAATATCATTAGAGGACAAGCCGTTATTCAATTGATGACTGAACCAGACCCATGCATCACCATCAAAGAGGTCTCCCAAGAAAATTGATATTCAGGTATTATTCAATTTTTACTCAGTAAAACATGCCCCCAAGAACTTAAGAGAGAACAAAAGAGAGATTTAAGGCTCAAGGATACTTAATATATGATTGGGAAAGGAGTTATCTATAGAAATAATTATGAAGGCATCTATTTAAGATGTGTGTCATGTGGAAAAGATCAAGAAATATTAGAAAATATGCATTAAAAATTGGTAGTAGCCATCCATATGGGAATACTACAATCCATAAAGTACTCAGAATGGGTTATTACTAAGTCATGATCTTTAAGGATGCTCACTTCATGTGAGGATGTGCCATGAATACCAAGTTTTGGTAAAATGAGAGGTACATGCAGTAATGCCTCTATAGCCTATGATTGAAGTTAAGCCATTCACCAAATGGGACTTAGATTTCATCAATGTTATAAACCTAAATTTATCAATTGGGCACAAGTTTGTGCTCATTCCTATTGATTATTACACTCTATGGGCTGAGGTAGTAGACACCAAGAACTCAATAGCCCAAAACATGATAATTTTTCTTGAAGAACATATCACAACTAATTTTGGCACCCCTATCTTTTTGGTTTGTGATAATGGGCCAACATTTCAATTAGATGAGTTCATTGAATGGGATTATGATAATTATATTATAATTAGATCATCCTCCAATCACTACCTGTAAGGGAACAAATTGATGAGTCAACTAACAAGAACCTCATAAATGCTATAAAGAAGTTAGTTGTAGATAAACCTAGGGAGTGACATTTCTTATTAAAATATGCACTTTGGGTAGAATGGACTAGATATAAAAATGCCTTTAAAGCGTTACCATGTTTGGTAGTTTATGGGAAATAACCAATATTCCCAATAATGCTAAATTTGCCAATGTATTAGTTTATGCAAGAATACATGGAGCCCAATGATAAAAACGAGTCTAGATTATTGGATATCATCAAAATAGAATACTCCAGGGATAAATCATTATAAAAATTTATCAAACATCAAGATGTGGTCAAGAGATGGTTTGATAAGAGAGAAAAATTCAAATCATTCAGGATCTCTGACTTAGTACTATTATGGGACAAAACCCATGAGAAAAAAAGAATGCATGACAAGTTTACCCTATTGAGGATAGGATCACATCAGATTTCCAAGATCTTGGGTAATAATTCTTTTTGTTTAAAATATCTTCAAGGTAATGATTTGACATATCCAGTTAATGGATAGTTTTTGAAGCATTAATTAATGGCTACCCCATCTAGAGAGGTCTCTAAGTAATGATATATTTCTTGGTAGAGGTAGGAATAGGTTAGATTTGCCTCATTAGTTAGTTTCCTACTTTAAATCATTTGCTTTTATTAGGGTAGTTCATGTTTTCTAGATTATCCCTTTTTGAATTAAGTAGTTTTCTTACTATCTAGGATTGTTTTCTTTTGATTTCATGGTAGCGGAGATTGGTAAATCCTAGTATAATCAAATGATTTTGAATCCAACCTTAATTAATGGGTGTTGCATACTATAGTTTAGAATTCCTAATCTAGGTAAGCAATGAGAGAGCTATCCATGAACATGTCCTAAAGCTAATGATTTCATCAAGTATGTGAAAGTTTCTCCCATAGTCATTTGTAAATTGAAAAATCTTTCATTATCCCATTAGGTCAAATTCACACAAAACTTTAATATTTATTTAAGGTAATAATCATGGACATGGGAAGATGCTGATAGAGACATTTTTATTAAACTAAAACTTTACTAAGACCAGCTCATGGTGGTCACCATTTTCCTCTTTCATTCAAAAAGCACAAAAAAAGAAAAAAAGTTTTAAAAATAAAAGGCATAATCCAAAAATATAAAATAAAATAAAACATGATTGAAAGCCTACATGATGAAATAAGAATAATGTATCATGCATCATGGAAAATATGAATAAATGTAGAATAAGTGATCAAATGTATCTTCATTAGGGTTACAGATGGTTGGCTAGCAGTAGAGAAATGTTTGAGATACCCAATGCATATGCACCTAATACCCAATCAAAATGAAACCTATAGCTCACCCCCATGTCTTTGCCTAAAACCCTAAAACAAGAGATAAAGAACATCACTTTCCACACACATATCCAAAGTGTAAGTGAAGTTAGTATATTGTATAGGATTATCAAGAGTCTATTTTAATTTATTACTCAATCATTTCTTTTGGAATGATTTTAAGATTGATATTGGGATTGTAAAACCATGGATTTTGGGTTCTTGAAAAATTGAGAGTATTCACCCCTTTGAGTTATAATTTTTTGAATTTAACACATCCCACCCTATTGTTTTTCTTCAAAAAATGGGAAACCCATTTATTTTAGAGAGTATAAATATTTTATTTGAGTATTTACATGTTTATGATGGTTGAGGGTTATCGCTATCTCTAGAAACTTGGTAATTTAAACATTGGATCACGTTGGGATGTACTTATTTCTATTTGAAAGGACTTGTTCAAACTAATGTATTAACAAAAAGTTGGAAAGAATTGCATTGCAAGATAGGTATTAATATTAGCTTTATTATGGAAGGTTTAGAGGTCAAAATATTTGTTTAAAAAACTTTTAATTTGGAAACTTTCTATCAGAAGGATTGTCATCGAAAGGTTTTTTTGGGAATTTTAATTCGATTTTTTTTTTTAAAACTTTCGTTCAGAAACTTTCCATTCAGTAGCTTTGTTTCGACAAAAATTATTCAATTACTTTCACTTCAAAGACTTCACTTATAAAAAAATTATCGAAAGGATTCTCATTAGAAGCTTTGTTTTGGGAACTTTAATTTGGAATATTTTCTTTGGGAATTTTTTATGTGACTACTTCTACCCGAACCATAATTTTTTTGAATAATGCTTAGTCTTTAACAACTATTGTTTCAGAGACTTTGGGATAAAATCTTTTGGATTGAATTTATCTAAATAACATTCTACTTTTTAGGGTCTTTTGGGCTCGAAGGAAAAGTTTGAATAGACCACATAATGACAAATGAAAAAAGAGGAAAGGTAACACCATGTCACCCTTCATGACAAATCATCCTACATGGCATGTAAAATAGGATAGGATGATCAAGTTAAAATTGAATGAAGGTGAAAAGATTGTAGACATTGGAAATTAATGGTGCATGAACTATAAATGAATGTAGAAAACTATTAACATTGAACCCCTAACCAAGTTCATCTCATTCAATTTTCAAGAGCTCAAATAAATGTTAGCCTTCAGCAATCTCAAAATCCCTAATTACAACTAGAATGATTTGAAAATCATGTAATTAAATTTAGTACATGCCATTTTCAAAATCTTTAAGTTTAATAACATCCATATAACATCCATGACATCATCATCTAGGTCATACAAAGGACCCTTGGCACCCTCTAGGTTCTATATCAAGGATTCTATGAAGTATTTAAACATATTTTTTAACATGACTATATTAGATGGAAGTTATCCCAATTACTTGACCTTATGGGAATATGTATAGAATGTATATTATTTTGCATTGAAACATGATATTTTAGTTTAGGATAAATAGTTAGTAAATGACATACTTTTATTTAAATGATAGGCCCTACATTACGAATATTATAAGTCATAAATTATGTCACGAATAGACTTGTTTTAAGGACTCTTCTTTGAAGGCAAAATAGCATACAACGGTTACCTCCATTATGTCAACAATAACACAATCATTGTGTACATATTAGGGGATGAATTTAGTAGGTATTTGAGTCTCCCCATCCTAGATGTTAAATTTGATTTACGTATTTTGGTTACCTAAAAAAAGGCTAATAATGTGAAGTGAGCTCTACCAAGGTGGATTTTCCCTGGAGAAACATTTACTGTAAAGGAACATGTCAATAATCTTGTTCCCATTACCTAATTTAGAATGGTGATATACATGAGTATGGCATTGTTGAATCAAAGGTTGGCCACACAAGCATTCACTTCCTGCATCTAGAATATGTTCCCATACTAGACCTGATAAGTACCTTGAAGCATACCTACACATTGGGGTAAATAATTAGCACTCACCTCTAGGAACAAACTATACACAAATATAGGAGGCCACATGAAGGAAAATTATATGTGATGCTCTATCTATTAGATGAAGTTATGGGGATGGTATACATGAATAGTGGAGTTCTATAGGATCCCAACCCAGGTGTTATCAAGAACCAAATTTGTGATTAATATTATTTTGTGCACATATACTCATATGTTAAGAACATAAATAATATTTATAAGGATATCTACCTTGGGTCTAGATGTTTATCCATGGTTATCCTTTGGCTATAATTTAACCCAACATCACTAGAACACATTCCAATATTGTGGGAGACTACTAGATCTATCCTGACTACACTATTATCATAGTTGTTGGCCATAGGGTGGATCCTTCTTTAGCTTCCTAAGTTTATTATAGATAAGGTAGATAAAAAAGAGATTGCATATGAAATATGGAATTGTATTGATGAGAAGTTTATAAAGAATAAGAAATATGCATTCTATGGCTCCCACATCACTATTGGGATGATACAGTACACCATATGAAGGCAATTTAGAGAAGCTAGAAATTCTAGGAAAGCATATGCATTTCCCACTCTCCCCATAGATATTTGGAACCCCATGGCAAAGTCCAAAAAAATATTCACACCCTTGGCCTTGCATATAAACATAAGCCATTTGATCATGATTTTCTACTTCTCAATGCCAAGGATGATGAATAATTGAAATAAAGAGAGATAATTGTAGGCTTGAATGAAGATCTATTGGGGATAATATTGGTTGAGCCTTCTCTCAAACTCAATGAGGAAAAATTTAGGATCCAATAAACATTGGAAATCTACACACTATGAATCCAAGTGTCGAAATACCCATTGATCCTCTTCGGACCAACGTAGCCCTCTATCCCCTAACTGAGCTTACCCATAGTCAATTTGTATAAAATAACTTAACCTAAAATTTTACCCATTTTTACCCTTTAACCTTGAATACCAATGGTTAGGTTAATCATTGATGGTCACCTTGATCATTGATGATCAAGGTCCACCTCTTTAAGCAAGAGCATGCAAACTACCCACTTTATTTTTCTAAATATAAGTTTGTCTAAATCCTATTGTGAGCCATTGCATGGATGATTTATAATTAGATAGCTTAGTTGAACCTTCATTCCCACCTCTTTATTGTACTTATAATAAGAGAGGATCCTAAAGGTGAAATCCATCTGCAATAGTTATCAAGAGACTTTTGCATCCAAGAGTTTATTTCTTACAGGTCAATCACCATTAGCAATCTAGCAATCATATCAGAGAGTCAATTTGTTATTTCCTCTCCATCAAGTCTTTAGGTACCTTTATTCTACCAAAATAAATATAGATTATAATAGTAGGTTAACTACCTCAACTATCCACCCAATGGACTTCTGTTAAGACAAGTACTTGTTTCTCAGTATTCATTTACTTTATTTCCATTTTACAATCAATCCAAACCCTACCCATATCTCATAATCCATCTTTTGGATATCATCAATAGGCCATTTTATCAACCCAAATATATACATAGTAATTTTTGATGGTTGACTCAACCACCAATGGTTTGTCCAATTTCCAATGGTCACATTGATCGTAGACGATCACCTTAATCATTGGTGGTCAACCTGACTATCGATGGTCACTGTGGCAGTAAAAATCAGTAATCTAATTTCCCCACTATACCTAATCAAACCCAATTATCTATGTTCCTACCTATTCATAGACCCATTTATGATTTATTTAAGTATACCCCAACTCCTTATCACTAGTTTTAATTAGCTTAATCGTTGTTTTAATCATTTCTAGCATATTTCTTAAGAAACATTCTTATGTTTAATTTTAGTACCTATTGACCAAATTTAAACCCAATTCAAATTTGGGTCAACCCATACTATTTTTAAATTTTAATAAGGTTCCCATTTGTCTTATAGGGTGTTATGTTATTATATTAACTTACTTATCCTCTCCCTGGTCCTTCTTGAAGTCCACCCTCTATGCACTAGGCTAGTCAACTAAAGTCAAAGGTTAGTCAACCTTATTCAAAGGTAGTAAATGGATAAAATTGTATTTAAAGCGTATTAATTTGGTCCTTAATATGTTTAAATATGTTTAAAAGTCATAAATTGGTTATAGGTTATGTCTCATGTGGAAAAAAGGGGATTTTTGGTCATATTTTAGCCCATTTAATGACTGATATGGATTTTCATGCAAGAAAATTTGCCACCAAGGCGAGTTTCAAAATTTATCATGTTACGATAATGTAAATAATAGTTATTTGTTATAAAATAATTAGTTATATTTAGTGGATGGTAGTTTTCCCTCAAAAATAAGATCTTTTGGGCACTTATATAGAATTTTTAAGTCCATCATCAACTAAAAACATGGGAAAGTAACTATTAACCTCCAATAATCCATTTAAATTCATATATTTGAATAATAATGAAATAATTTTCATCTATAACTTGTTTTCCTCTATTTTCACTTAGCAAACAAGAAGGAGCAACTTCATGCACTTGGCATAGGCTCTACAAGTGGAATTGGGAGGAGTGATTCTATGGGTGGATAGTAATATAAGTAAACTTAATTTTAATAATAAGAAATTTAAATTTGTTACATCCTCCTTTATGAACAATTAATTTGATTCCAGATAGCTTTTTATACATGTTCAACCATGAGGGGGTCACTATTTGAGCTTGTCTCAGAGTTTCTTGTTTTGGATTGATGGATTTATGTGTTTCAAGTGTCTCCAAATTATTTTAAAGATTTTTCCATTATTCTTATTATTTTAGAGAGTTAAATTGTTTTATAAATCCTCTTCTAGGCTTGCAAAATGTCTATTTTGCATTCACAATCATCTTAATTACTTTGAAAATGTTTACTTCACATTGGACATTATTTTTTGACATTTTTTTGGAAATTATCCTATTGTATGTTGGGAATTAAAGTGTTTAAAATTGATCTTGAGGTGTTTTAAAATCATTTCTTGTATGTTTCTTGTCATTTCATGATTTATTTATATATCACAGTAAAAAAATTCCACCTACAAGAGCATGATGATGTCACAAATGTATGTTTTAAGGTTTTACATGGTCCTTAACCTCTTGGGACTATTAATATGCATTGAAATGTTTGATGGAGGCATGTATGTAGTATAAACTTACATGTTTAGAGAATGGTCTCAATTATGCCTATGTAAAAGGAATGATCATCTATAGCTGGGGTCATAATATGCAAACATGCCTTATAGAGGTGTTCCAATAGTTGGTAAATTGACTTTGAGATTCCTTTCTATGGGAAGGCCTAGACATACCTATTGATCATCCTAGTTTGAAAACAAAGGTGTCAAAACATCAAATGGGAAGTTGTATTGTGATTAGGCCCTTTTGCTCCAAAATGACCAAACAGAGGTCCATAAGGTTTTGTATGACCTATTTAAGCATGCACCTTAAGTGGCATAAGGTACCTTGAAGATTGAATCCTATATTCATCATATAGGACAAGGCATATGCCAATTTTGAGAAGCAAAGGATGAATAGATATTGTATTTTGCAAAGATTAAAAATGGATAAAACCAATAAAGCAAGGTAGTGTAATCTACAAGATATTGATCAAAAAGTTGACTTTGCATCCCTTTTTGATGATATTGGACTATGATAACAATTTTAATGATGCTAATGTCTCAAAAGATTCTTGAAAGCTAAGCGGTCATGAGAGAATGATAAATCCAATGTCTTAAACCATAATACATGTTTCTCTGTCCATTTATAGGACTGTGAGGAATCACCTACAGGCAAAAAAGTCAAAGTTTGTGAGATAGGCATGACCATAAATGAGATGATGAAATTTTATGTTATAAATTAAAACAAATACATAAATTCCATAAATTTCACCATGAACAAGTTTATCTTGATCTAGAAAACACCTATAGGCCTAAAATGAAAGAAATAATAGATACCTATAGTTGGGACAACAGGTGTGGAGTAAGGATATGGAATTTAGAGAAGTGTTAAATAACTTTAGGGATAAAATAGGTGTAAATTAAAAACCTAATGACTTGTGGAATCTAATGAAGTTAACATAACATCAATCAAGGTTAGTTTCATGCTAATGACCAACCCTAAAATGCCTATAGGTAGAGACCTAGGATTGTCTCAGTCCAAGAGGACAATGAACAATTAAAAACCCTAAATGGAAAAAATAATAGGTTTAGAGATTATTTAAATTTAGAATGAATGTGAGTCAAAAATACTATATAATATGTTTAAACCTTTTTTATAATATAAAAATAAAAGCACCTAAAAGGAGATACCCTATTCATTGTCATAGTCAGACAGGGTCATAAGCTTGAGAGGAACATGGTGAGAGTTTGATGCCCAAGGAAGTAATAGGGAGATTAAAAAAGTATGATATGGATTAATCATGATAAAATTAATAAAATAAAATGTATAATACATCCTCGATATACTCAAGGCCCTTTTCCCACAATTAAAATGGACTATATCCATATAGGCAGGTTAAGGCAACCCTTGGTTCAAAGGGTGAATATAGGATTCCACTTAGGAGAGAGGTTTTTAGTGGATCCATATACCCCATAAGAATTAAAATAGTTTTAATAAAATTCATAAACAACTTGTATGCATAAAAAATGTGTGGAAGGAGCATTCATAAGGAGGTTTGAACAAAACATGCAAAAATAAGGTTTTTTGCCCCTTTTTAAAGAAGATTGAGATGGTTAGATCCCATAATCATGAAATAAAAAAAACCATTTGGTAAAATTGGTCATTAAGAAATTTTTAATATTTTAAAATATTCAATTTTACCAAATAAATATTTTGAATACTCTCTATTTTGTCTCAGAGCAGGGGTTGTCCCTTCATGCACAAGAATGGCAATTTTGGGGAAAAGTGAAGAATGGTAAACCAAAGACCAATTTTATCATTAAATAATATTTTAATATATTTGGGAAACATGGTTTAAACTAATAAACCTTTTTATAAGTATTTAAATTAATTAAGGCACCCTACATAACAAGGGTTACAGTCAAGTGTGAAGAAAAGCCTCAGGGCTAGAAGCCAAATTGGAGGTCATATGCATTTTCAACATAATATATGATTTAAAAGTGATAAATTAATGTTTAAATAGGTATTTTATGTGTGTTAAATGAATAAAATTTAAAATATAACCATTGGAGGGTCAAGAGGAACTCAAAGATGTGGGCAGACCTATTGGTAAGGTCTAAGCCTAAAACCAAACAGGGGTCAATTTCCATTTCAAGATCTTGGAAATACATTATAATGATTGGAGGAATTTTTTATGGTATATAAATATATTTTACAACAATTGGTTTTAAAATAAATTCTCCAATAAGCCATTTTTGGCTTAGGAAGCATTCAGACCCCACCCAAAAGAAAAAAATGAGCTCAAATGTCAACTTCAAGTGCTTAGAACTTCCACCAATAATTTCATGGGCCTTAATACATTAAAGGAAGTTTAAATAGGTCCCTAAGGAACAATAATTTGAATTTTATCAGAATTAAAATGTTCCATATCTATGAATGAATGTTAAGAATGAAAACCACTTCAAAACACTTGTATTATATAAAGGAGCCCCTATATATTTTCACATGTGACTTAGGTGTATGGACTTGTATGGAATAGGGGAAAATAGGGCTTGTTTTGACCATTTTTTGTGTATTTTAGGCATGGTAAAATTTCAAGAGACCAAATCACTTTGGAAGGAAATTTTAGGAATTTTTATAAGTCCTCATGGTCATTGGATCGATTTTATAATATCCTAAGTTTGATTAATACTTATCCCATTTCATCCAGTCTAGTGAACCATCTAGAAAAGACTTAGAGAAAATGGTGAATCTTCATTTGGAAGACATTTTAAGGATTATTTCTTGTAATTAATTTTATATAAACTTGGGAAACATGTCATCCCTCTTATTTTATGGATCATATTTAAAATTTTAAGAGTTTTCAAGTGTCAAGTTTGAGAGGTGTGTAGAAAAGTTCTATTTTAAGATTTTCAAAGATGATTATGAAAGGGAAAATGATCATGAGTGGTTTAGGACCTTACCAATTCATGTGAATAATTTTTTTAACCCATCTTACTCAAATCCATAATTAGACCTAATGAGTTGCAATGATAAGGTAGTTTTATAAGGCCAATCATGAGAGGTAGTTTTCTATGCAAAAGGAGTTTCTTGACTCTTGGCATGTTTTAGATGATTTAAAATGACACTTGTAGCTCCTAATGTTGTATGGATTACCCCATATCCTCATAAAAATTCATTATCACTGATTTTCCCTTTTAGACACTTGTCTTTGTGCCTCTTAGACTCCTCTTCTCTCTCTCTCTCTCTCTCTCTCTCTCTTCCTCAAAGTTCTATAAATTGAGCCATTTTGGATATTGTAAAAGAGACCATAGTTAGTATGGTGAAGCCCTACTAAAATGACATTACACTTTGTTTTTAAACATTTAATACAAGTATAATTATGACTTATGAACATTTTTTCTAAGTGTGTGAATGATGTATTGTGGAGCTAATTGATAGTATCATCCTTACTCCCCTTATCCTTCATGTTTAAGCAAGATTTCTGATGTTAACAAGTCATGTGAAGTGTGTTGAATGAAATAATCTATCTTTAAAGTATGCAATTGTCTCTATGGTGTGAAATATTCCCCTAGGTCAAGTATCTTGTTGATTGTCCCAATTATGCTACCTTTACATTCAAACACTATGTTAAGATCATTCAATGCATAAAATTGGTCTTGGAAAACATTCTTGCTTACTAGAAGTATCATAGTCTGTGGGATATATCTTGGTGGATCACCTCTCTAGTATAGTTTTCATTTTATGAAAACTCTTAAATCTTTTCATAAACAAGCATTAGATTAGGTGAAAGGAACTTAGATACAAATTCAAGGAGCTATCCCTTTCAATCCTAGAGATTCATATCTCTTACAAGTTCTCACAAACTTGAGAGATGATTCAATGTTGCATCAAATTGGAGGAACTTCATAGAGTGTCCTAGGGTGAACAATTTAATAAAAATAGTACCCTTTGGCTTATTGATTAAGTACTTTCCTTTCTATTTTTTGAACTTAATTATTTGAAAACATGTGGATTGACATCCCCTAAGGAAGCTCTTGCTTCTGAGATCTAGCTATCACTAGGCAATCCGCTCAATTATTTGTTTAAAAACAAGTTTGCTTTAGTGCCTTATTATATATAGTTCATCCTCCCAAGATAAAGAGGATATCTTCACAATATTTTAATTCAATGAATGCATAATCAAATAGGTTCTTTAACCATATCCGTACATAGTTTCTTCTTTTCCCTCTTTCCAATAATAACTAGAAATTCACTAATAATTTGTGGCACACCTAATGGGACCCTTGTGTCTTTATTTGGGTTATTTTTCACTTGCATTATTTCTCTATTATATGTTCATTAATGAAATCAAAAGTTTTATGTGGGGTTAAAATCAATTACATACATAGAATTCTTGAAATTTTAGTTCACATAACTTAACTTAAAAGCCAAAGTAATCTAGCATAGCTTCACTCTCTATTATACACACTAATCCAAATCACTTTTAATAATTAAACATCAAAAAAACTTGATACAAGCCCTAATTAGTATTTCATCACCTAGAGGTAACCTTACCCTTTCTTTGAGATCCTAATTTGAGTTCATTACCAAGGGGAGGACCAAATCAACTCTTTGGTTGAGTATAATCTCTTGATTTCAATATATATGGGCTAAGCACTTGACACCCTTATCGTTGCAATGTGTAAAGTGAAGGGGTAGGCCCCAATACCAAGACATGTATTGATTCTAATATAGATTATTTTTTAGTGCCTAAACACAACCTAAAACCAACCTTAGACTTCCTCTCTAGTACCCATTATACAAACCAATTTCAGTCATGCATCTTCTTAAGGCATAACCCAAAAGTGAGATTAATTAAAACTCTAGGGCTTAACATATATTTTAGAGTGTTATTTGATTTCTTTGATCATTTTCTTGTCTTCTCTTTGTTTTATAAGTGAGGCTATTTGTTCTTTCTGTCTCCCCTATAACATATGGTTGTCACTCACCAACAGTAAAGACACTTTATAGAGCAAAACCCATCACCAAGCCAGCCTACCTCTTCTACCTCTTCATCCATGGACTACATTATCAATCGATTAGACTCTCCCCACCCATTGATAAGTCTTGCTTTCCCTCAAGAGGTTCCTTAAGGAGATGTGTAATTTTCCACTTTCTTAGATAACAATATTGTGGCCTTATAACATTATCTAATAACCATGTCCTACTATACCCTTGATTTGGCCCCACCTATAGATTTGCCTTATGGTATACCTCTCTACCTCATGGGGAGTACCTCCATTACTGTGGTTACTACCCAACCATTTACTACCTAAGCTTCCTCATAAACCAATAACCCCTTTGAGACTACCATTGAAAACTAACCAACTCAAACTACCACTTCCATTATACCTTCTACTCCTACTAACCACTCCTCCACAATAGGAGTTCTTACCTCTAGCACTACCAACCTTCCCTTAGCTACATCCAACCCATCAACCACTACTCTGCTTCAAATCTTTGTGGTGTTTATACCCTCTACCTTGCCACTTATTAGCACAAGGGTCACCACCATTCCATTGGCCACCAACCCAACTATACCTCTTATCTAATAATCACCCCTTAGACCAACCTTTGGCTACATCCCTAATATACAAGGGTGTGTACCCACTACCTAGCCACCTAACTCTACCTACCCTTAGGTCTCCTCCACCCAACCATTGAAATCCACTTACCCATATGTGGTAGCCTCCCAACCTTCTAACCCACTATCAATATGTCTCCCAACCACCACAAAAATATTCATCTTCCATCCCTTTGGGTGCACAACTCCAAGTAGACCTAGTTAATATGCTTATGGAAAATATGACCATATTAGAGTTATCCATTTAGGGTGCTCAAAACAGCTTATCATATGACCATATATGTAATAATACCTTCCATCCATCCATACCTATTAGGACATATCCTCCCTAATGGGAACCTCCCAAGTTCTCTAAATTTCAAAGTAAGGAGGATCCCTAACAATAACTCAAGGCATTTAGGCATTCTTTCTATCTCATCACTTATGATGATTCCCTTCTTATCTTCAACTTCCCCATGTATCTAGTCAATCTAGCATTGGATTGGTATAATTCCATACCTAAGCACTCCCATTTCTCTTTCACCTAACTAGATCACACCTTTTTACACCACTTCTCAATCAATATCTCCAAGAATTTTTTTATCACTGACCTCTACTCTATCTGATAGTTTGAGGATGAACCCATTTCTAATTTTGTGGCTCATTGGAGTATCTTGATTAACCAAATTTCCTTGTCCTTTCCTCAACCCAAACTCATAGAGTTGTTTTCTTGGGTATGAGCCAAACATATCTCCTCTACACTGCATATCCAAATATTATAAACCTTCGATGAATATTTTACCATGGTGCATAAGTTAAAAAATTGAGTCATTAATGAAGGAATGTTAAAGCTCAAAAAATAAGAACTCAACCAATAAAACTAATGAGGCTTCTTCCTCTAATTCAAGCAACCAGTCCAATACCAACACTAAAAGTAAGGGAATCATGAACATGATTGTCCTAAAAGTCACTCCCCTGCCTTCTATCAACGAATTTAGTTCCTCTAGTTCCTCAAAGCAAAACTGAAGGAACTAAACCTATAATAAACAAAAGAAATTCACTCCACTCGAAGAATCCTAGGCTTCCATCTTGGAAAAGTTATTGAAATCCAACATCATCTAACTTCATCCTATAAAACTACCCTAGTAATTTGAATCTTCTCTCTTTGCACCTAATTGGTACAATGAGAATGACCTATGTGCCTTTCATTAGGTTATAGGATATGATGTTAATAGGTGCAACACTTTCAAGAGCCTTGTCTAATCCTTCATTGACAAGGGGGAGCTTATATTGAACAACCCCAATGCACCATCGAACTAAGCCCTTGATATATTTAGGAAACCTTTCCCAAACCATGCTCCTATCAAGAATGAGAAATATAATGTTGAGTGCTCCCATGATACTCATATGGTTAACATGGTTCTTTACACACTTGTTGCTAAAGATCTTGTTGACCAACCTATTAGTCCCTCACCCTCTTCACTTATTTAGGTAGTGAAATTACCTTCTCCTCCTTTAGAAACCCAATTTGAGGAAGCACCATCTTCTCCCCCTCCATTTATTGAGGTGGTGGAGTCCTTAAACACTGTTTTAACTGATATATCAAAAAAACCAACTGTCACCACCCTATCTTTACCTTCAACTACCGAACAACCTACTCCCATTTTGAAAATCATTCCCAAAAAATAAAACCCCATGTCTACTCCTCCCAAAAATAAACCACATATCTTAGCCTCACATCCTTTGATTGAGGAAGAGGATGATGTTACCATCCCTATGTCTCCACCTAGGGTCTTATCTTTTAGGTCTACTATTAAAGCAATCAAACTAACCTACAAACCATTCTCTAGGCTAGTGTATAAATTAGAATTTATCTACATCCTTGACATAGATCAAGCCACTTTTT
Source organism: Torreya grandis (assembly GCA_037957365.1). Taxonomy (NCBI): domain Eukaryota; kingdom Viridiplantae; phylum Streptophyta; class Pinopsida; order Cupressales; family Taxaceae; genus Torreya; species Torreya grandis. The sequence continues at coordinate 343,739 of JARHVA010004608.1, forward strand.
GATAGAAATTAGGGCTACCATATATCACCAAGAAAGAGACTTAAATCATACCTTTAGTATATAAACCCAACACTTTCGTTATCCAAACTCCTACCTTATCAACCACATCCATAACAACTCTTACCAATCCAACAAACCCGTAGCCACCCAAGGCACCTAGACCCTAAGAAATTGAGTAACCTTATTAAACCAAACCTACCAAACCAATAAAAAACTTTGGTTTCCTTCCTACACCAAGCCTTAGTCACCCCTCGGTGAAGGTAGAACTCGCCTCACTAGAACCAGCAATCAAATGCCAAACTAAAGTGGCCAAAGAGGTGAAACCACACAAAGGCTAAAAGGCCTAAATTTTACCTCCCTCAACCTTACCCTCTATTATGAGGCCTCAATCCTCTACCTTTATTAGGAATCCAATTGCCTCAACCAATACCCCACAACCTCTTTTTGTTACAACTTCACAATTTCTCTCTGATGCGCCTCTTTTCACTATGCTAACAATACCTATGCTACATACCTTATGAACTTTTACCCCTATCTCACCCACCTCCTTTCTTAAACTAAGTCCATAAACCAAGTGTACCATCCTACCCAAAACACCTACCACCAAACCTATTTTCAAGCAACCTCCTACCTCAACCATCAAAGCAAAAATTGCTAAACATTTACCACCTTTGGCCGAATCCTATTCAACCATTTTCCATAGGTTATTATAAACCTCTTATTTATCTTGACCTCCCATTAGACACTTTGACCCTCTATCTTATAAACCTATCTAGTACAATGACCACCACATGTGTTCTTATCATAGAATACTCGACCTTGATACAAAGAACTACAAATCTCTCTAAACCATCATCCACCAGCTTTCCAATGAGGATGATATATTAATAGATGAACATCCTATGAGTCCCATACCAAACCAACCACCAAGTATACCTATCTAACACTTACCTATTCCTCCACTCTCACCTCAGAGTGAAGATGAATCTGACCAATCCTCTAGCTCAACCTCTCCTTCTATCCATATTATCAATGTGGTCACAAGATCACAATAGAAGGATAAGGGGAAGGCTAAGGTGTCCATTCCTTGGACATACCCCTCATCAAACTCCTAACCAACCTACACCCAACCATCTCCATCTTCGACCAAACCTAGGGTTTCTATCTTAAGTGTTTCCAAATCTAACCCCTCATAATCCATCAAGAGAGTCATCCTCAAACAAATTCATCAAACCTCAATGAATATTAGCTTATATGAGCTAATATCTACCTCTCTCCATCACTACCAAGCTCTTATAAAGGATTTAAAATCCATTGAGGTCCAAACCAAGGACCCCTAACCACTAGCCACCTTTATCGATGCCCTTCAAATTTCTAACATTATTACCTTCAAGGATTTAGAAATACCCTTCATCCATCTTAAGGACCCAGATCCTCCTCTCTTTATAACTACCTATATAAAACAAACTACATCAAATGAGTCATGATTTATGGGGGATCTAGTATTAACATCATATCATCTCATGCCTACAACTAACTCAACTTACTAGACAATGTCATGTCTGAATCTTCAACCATCCTTCACTCCTTTAATGCTACCATGGCCACTACCTTGGGAACTATCATCATCCATATCTGTTTAGGACCTCACATGCTCCTCAAACTTTTCTATGTAGTGGAAGGTGAATTTTAATAAAATGTCTTTTTGAGATAACCCTAGATTTGTTCCATGGGTTGCATTTCATCTACCCTCCAATATTGCATTAAGTTTGAGCATGAAGGTGAGGTCATCACCATCTAGGTTGACTCAAGTCCTTTCTCAACATGAAACATGACTTATTTCCTAAATGATGTCATCATACCCCCATCTAACATTCCCTCAACTATTAAAACTTGACCTTCAACTACCAAATTAGATATCACATCTTCTCCCACCAATGAGGCGCCAACTAATTCCTCTATAACTTCACACCAAATCCCCACCTTAGAACCTTTGGAATTAACTTTCCATTTCCTTTCACTAGGGGAGTATCATATTTTAGTACTTAATGCTTTCATTACTCCTCATGAGTATGAGCAACTTACCAACCAATTGGGATATGACTCCAATGTCAAGACTATTGTTTCATTCAGACCTCCCCACTATCAGACTCATTTTATCTATGGAGGACTTAAAAAATCCCTCAATTCTTCTACCACCTCTCTTTTGCCTTAACTATTCACCATCAATTTGTCTTAATGATATAAAGCAATCTTCTCCAAGACATACCTTCATCAATGTGCATGAAAAGATTTTTGTTTTGGGTGATATGAGCATGGCCCACACAAATTGGTCACCATCAAAACTAGGAATCCACATGAGAATTGCAAACTTGGTTTCACCTTACGTAATATGAAGAAATCCAAATAACCCATCATTACCATTGTTGAGCAAGATATCCCCTACTCACCAACCTCACCTCTGCCTGCATGTGAGGATGATGACATCATCCCACCTAACATTTTTTTGTCAACATGATTAGCCTTGGACCCTTGACTTATCAAGAGGGGGAAACCATAACCATCCCTTTGACCCACCTTGAACTAATAGGAGAAGACTTTCATACAATTAACACTATTTAGTATGAGGATCATGATTCTATTCTCACCTATTTTGGTGCCTCAGACTCTTCAATCCATAAATCCCTTCTCTTGAGTCTTTGACCATGTTGAATGAATCCACCATAGATATCAATTTGGGCACTCCAAATAACCCCCAAATTTTAAAATTCATCTAATAATTGATCATCAATAAAATTTAGGACTTACCCTCTTTCCTCCAAGACCTTAACATAACCTTTACTTGGTATTATAGTGATATGCCTATATTCGACCCCACCATTTCTACCCATAACATAGTCACTCACCATGACACCAAACCTGTCAAGAAAAATCTATGATGCATGCATCCATGCATAGCCCTCCTTGTCAAATAAAAGCTTCAACATATTCTATTTATTAACTTTATTTAACCCATTGACTACCCCCAATGAGTTTCAAATGATGTACTTATCACCAAAGCCATAGGGTGACTATACATTTATGTAGACTTTTGTGACCTCAACCTCACCAGCCCTAAAGACAACTTATCTTTACTAAGCATCAACCAAAATGTTGACCTTAAATCTAAATGTGAGATGTTATCTCTCATGGATGGGTTCTTAGGTTATAATTAGATCCTAATTGCACCTGAAGATCAGCATAAACCGACCTTTACCACTCCTTGGGGAACCTTTTTCTATAAAGTCATGTCATTTGGGTTAAAGAACATTGGTGCAACCTACCAATGTGTTATGACCTATATCTTCCATTTCCTTATCCATAATATTGTGGAGGACTATATTGATAACCTTCTCAAGAAATATAATCTTTGAAAGGACCACTTGACGTTCTTATGGACATCTCTAAACACCTCATCCATTACCATGTCTACCTAAACCCTAAAAAATGTATTTTGGGGTCTTTTTAGGAAATCTTCTTGGATTAATTATTCTCTTTATATAATCAAATTCGATCCCATCAAGATCAAATCCATTCTTGACATGTTTCCTCCCACCAACCTTAAGCAACTTTGTAGCTTACAGTGGAAGCTGTAATCCATTCATCATTTTATCTCCTAAATTTTGGATCAATTACAACCCTTCCACCACATTTAAAAAGTAGGATGTGTCTTTAAAGTGGAATGGTGACTATTAAAAGGCTTTTGATTCACTCAAAGAGTACTTTTTGTCTCCACCTGTCCTCACCCCTCCCAAACATGACCAACTTTTCTAGCTATATTTCTCTGCCACTAACTATTCCCTAAGGGTAATGTTGGCTCACTGAGATGAACAATATAGAAAAAAAGCTATATACTATATTAGTTGCATGCTTTTAGAGTACGAGACTCAGTATACCCATACTAAGAAACTTTGTTTAGCTTTAGTCTTCATGGATACTAAACTTCACCACTACCTTCTTAACCATAAACCTACATCATGACCAACACCAACCCACTCAAGTATATGCACTCCAAGCCATATCACAACTAGCATATATCCAAATAGCTCATGCTTTTCATAGATTTTAACCTTGAGTTTCTTCAAAAAAAGTTAATTAAAGGACAAGTCATTGTCAATCAATTGGCCAAGGCCCCATTAGCAGACAACCAACCTCCTCCTCTTGAGTTCCCCGATGAGTCCATCAGTAGCCTCTCTCAAGTAGATTTCACCTATCAAGTCACCATGTTATTTGATGGATAAAAGTGTCAATGTGGTGGGGGAGCTAGTATCATCTTTATCCCTTTTAATGATGAGACTTTACCTTTATCCTTCAAGCTTGATTTTTAATAAACTAATAACATGGCTGAGTATGAAGCCCTAATGATATGCCTTCAGACTACCTTATCCCTAGGAGTCAAAATGATCAACATCTTCAGTGATTCCAAACTAGTGGTCAATAAAATCAATGGCTCTTATCAGTGTAAGAATGATGTCCTACAGTTGTACAAGTAACTAGTTGATGAACTCCTAGCATCATTCAAACACTATCTCATCTAGTTAACCCCATGATCTACCAAAAAGTTTGACAACACCATAGCTTCCCTTACCTCTCAACTCCCATCTACACCCTTAGACTCTAAGTTATCTATCATTATCCATAGGCTTACACAATCATCCTATGTCAAACCAGATTCCCCCACCATTTTCAATGTGGAGGAGACCCAACCTAACCTTTGGTATTAACAAACCTTTGACTACCTTAACCTTGGCATAGTTCCTTCTAGCCTCTCTAATAATTCTCAAAGATCATATATCTAGAGTACCTATAATTATACCAATATGGAGGGAATCCTCTATAATCCTGGTTTTGATGGCCTCCTCTTTCATTTCCTACGTAGTCATGAAGCCACTCATCCTATTAAGGAAATGCATGATGATATTTATGGGGGACACTTTAGTGGCCTCACTGTAGCTAAACATATCCTTTTTTTTGACTATTATTATCCTACCCTTAACCAAGACTATTATGGTTATGTGAAAAAGTGTGTCAAATGTCAATTACATGCTAATTTTCATCATGCACCTAGACATAGCCTTTGATTTTCCATCAATTTATAGTCTTTTTCATAATGGGGTCTAAACTTTATTGATGAAATTAATCCCCATTCCTCATAGTGATACCATTATATCATTACCATTACTGAGTATTTTACCAAGTGGGTAGAGGTTATTCCTCTAGTCTTGACCAAAGAAGATAAGATTGTCAACTTTATCAACCATCACATCATCTTTGACTTTGGTGTTATTCATAAGATTATCATCGACAATGGTAAATCCTTTAAGAACAAGTAATTCCAAGGTCTATGTGTTGCATTTGGAATTAAGTTAAATTTATCCTCACTCGATCACACTCAAGCTAATAGATAGGAAGAAGCCTCTAACAAAACTCTTAATAACATGTTAGCTAAAATGGTCAATGCATGCGGTCAGGATTGGCATTTTCACATCCCCTTTGCCTTATGGGCATATTGTACTAGTGTTATAACCACCATAGCTACCACCCCATTTTACCTCATGTTTGGATCAAAGGTCATCTTACCTCTTGAAGTCCAAATCCCCTCTCTTTGTATATCTTTGCAAGAGCTTATTTTGGATGATGATTATCATCATCACCGTTTAGTCCAGCTTGAGTTACTTAAAAAGTGTCATTTAAAAAACCTCACTCATATTCATGTCTATCAAAAGCACATCAAGAATTCTTATAACAAACACCTTAAAGTGCAAGAATTCAATATCATAGATATCATCCTAAAGGAAGAACAACATGTCAATAATATGGAGAAAAGCAAGTAGGGCAAGTTTGCTTTCAATTGGTTTAGACCTCATATCATAACCAACATGTATGGATCAGGAGCTTACCATTTGTCTTCTATCAAAGGCCACCCAGAACCTGATCCCATTAATGTTTCACATCTACATCCATTCTTTTGTTGAAAAGGATCACGTTCACCTTTTGTCTAACTTAAGCTCAACCCTTGCTATACACCCACATTTCATCTCCCTATTTTAAGGTAAAACTAATTAAAACTAAATCATGTGATTAGTTGTCACAAAAATATCCTTATCCTAAATAATGAGTATCATGGATCTACCCATGACATGATTCTCATGGTACTTTCCACACCTTCATAGGATGGATTTCCATGGTCATTGTCACCTAAACCTCTTCACACCTAATCAACATGCTTATGTTTTTAGTTTTGTATTCATAAAGGTGAACCACTAAGCCAACATAAGCAAGTCTATGTCAATCAAAATCAAATCAAAATAATAAAATTACTATCACTAATAATCATGGATCATTCCTAGTATTTTTTAGATTGCTCCATTGAAGGACAATTGTCGAAGATTTATCTGAAATTGCTAAAACATAAGGTGGACTACTCCCTTGAAGGATACCTATCAAAAATCATTAACCAAAGATAATAAACATAGGCCACTCCTTCAAAGGATGGATGAGTAAGAATTTTTCAAAATCATCAAAATTTCTTAGAAGCTTCCCGCATTGATCAACTTTCCATACATAGTAATTAGCAAAGGACCCATTAATAAAATCATAGAGAAAGCAAACTAATTTTGAAGGCCGCAATCAGTTCTCAAAATAGAATAATTAGGTGAAATCTAAAATCTGCTTTCACAAGTATACTTCTTGAATCGATCAGTCTACATAGTTCTGACATAGGTTTATTTATCCTAGTTCTTTAAACACCTATATAAGAGGCATGCTAATCTTGTAATAGGTTTGCATCTCCACCCATCTCCCCTTCACACTATATGTAAGGGATTATTGAGCTTACTTGACATTATGTGGTCAAGAAACCTTATAACTAACCAAAGAATGCTATTGTGAAGAATTCAAAAGGCTTGTGTTCATTAAGCCAACTTAACTTTGGATTTATTTTAGTCCTTGTCAACAAAGAAGCATCATGCCCTCTTCTTACCCTCATGACTAGTTGATATTTTTGTGATGATGGTTATCTCTTGATTATATTATTTAGTCTCGCATATAGTGTTGTTGATTCATTTACCTCATGTGTTTTACCTTAATCCAAATTGAAAACAGAGCATAACCATAACAAATGCATGCCCATGATATGCATAGTAAAACCATAACATCCACAATCATTTAAGCAATCCACCATTTTCCACGTGTCTAAAATTTTATAAATGTAGTATACACACATTAATATTTAGCATGTCATAAGCAAAACCATATATCATAACCATTTCATACCTATTTAAGCCTATATCAATGTCCAGTATCCATAACATATGCATAATCCATGATCACATGTAAACATCACATCATAATCATTAAACATCAACATCAAATCATAAGCCATGAACAATAAATATGAGAATAAATAAATAAACATATATATAAACTCGTTAGTCAAAATAACCATAGAATAATGTGTACAAAGTAGGTAGACATGTCTCTCCCTTAGCAAACACCTCAACCACCAACTAACAAATTCACCCAGAGCTCCAAGTCAACACAAGTAAAAGTAAAAAAACGAGAAAAATGACTTTCATTATTATTTTTACTCGCTAGGATTTTATGGTTTCACCCCTGATCATTGATGATTAGGGTGACCATCATCGATCTCCCTTAGGGAACCTAACCATCTATAGTTAGATTACCCCACTTTTTTGGCTCTTGCCTTCTGCCAACCCCCTTTTAACAAAACTAGCCCATTTTATCCACCCCTAGAATTTACCTTCTCCACCCATCTTGACCACCTCATCACTTCATTGTTGGTCCATTTAGACCCAACTAGCGTGTGTTTATGACATTTTTCATGGTCCTTTTGATCGCAGTGATAACATTGCCATGTTGACCACCTTTTGAATTTGTGCCATGTCACACTTACCTAACTCTCTTGTGTCTTTTTGGGAGCACTTCCTACCTTGGATACCCATGACACTTGACCCATTTGTGTTTTCACTGAGAGCATTTCCTACCTTGGATACCCACTAGAAATACTAACTTTGTCTATGAGACTAATAGGTGTACTCAACTACCATGCCTAAATGTGGTCACGTGGTAGACTAGTCACTTTTCTTTTAACACTAAATTTTATTGTTATCAACCATGATAATCTTGTCTTTATGCGATCTTGGCTATCACACTTTTTGTTGTACTTTGTGTGTCTATTTGTGCTTTACATCCCAACCTCTCATCTACCTTCATCAACACTCTCACCCACCTTATCAAACTTGCACTCAATTCCATTTTACCTCATCCACTCTTGGTTTGAGGGGGAACACCTCATCCTATACCTAAGGTAATTACCATATCTTTGACCAACATCAATATTTTTTATAACTGGTTGATTCTAGGCTACATAACAAAAAGGAGAAAAATGTAAACACCAAAAATATGCACACTGTGACTCTGAGTGTCAAAATACCCCTTGACCCTCTTGAGATCAACTTAAACCTCTAACCCCAATCGAGCTTACCCATAGTCAATTTGGTTAAAATCACTTAACCTAACCTTTTACCCCTTTTTACCCTTTACCCTCAACTATCTATGATCAAGTTGACCATCGATGGTTAGGGTGAACCTCTTTAACCAAGAGCATGCAAACTACCCACTTTGTTTTTCTAAATATAAGTTATCTAAATCTTATTGTGAGCCATTGCATGGATGATTTATAATTAGATATCCTAGTTGAACCTTCACTCTCACCTCTTACTTGTGCTTATAAGAAGAGAGGATCCTGAAGGTGAAATCCATCTACAATTATTATCAAGAGCCATGTGCATCTATGAGTTTATTTCTTGTATGTCAATTGCCATCAACAATCTAGCAATCATATCAGAGAGTCCATTTTTTGTCACCTCTCCATCAAGTCTTCAGGTACCATTAATTTGTCAGAATCAAGATATATTCTATCAACAAGTTAACTACCTTCACAATCTACCCAATTGACTTTTGGTAAAATAAGTACTCATTTATCAGTATTCATTTAATTTATTTCCATTTCATAATCAATCCAGACCATACCCATCTCTTAAAATCCATCTTTTATATCTCATCAATCAACCCTTTTATCAACCCAGATCGAGACACAGTAACTATCGATGATTGATTCAACTACCGATGGTCTATCCAATAATCGATAGTCACATTGATTTTTGATGGTCACCTTAACTGCCAACGGTCACTGATAATCAATGCAATAGTGAAAACTAGAAAGCTAATTTCACCCACCCACACCCAATCAAACCTAATTATTTGTGTTTTTGCCTACTCACAGATCGCTTTCTAATTTTTTAAAGTAGACCCCATTTCCATAGATAGTATTAATTAGCTTAATTATTATTTTAATCATTTTTAGCATATTTCTTAGCAAGAATTCTTATGTTCAATTTTAGTACCCTTTGGCTTATTGATGCAAGTACTTTCTTTTTCATTTATGGACTTAATTGTTTAAAAATGTGTGCATTGACAACACCTAAGGAAACTCTCACTTTCAAGATCTAGCTATTGCTAGACAATCCACTCAACTATTTATCTAACAAACAAGTTTACTTTAGTGCTTTCTTATCTACATGTTATCCTCCCAAGCCAAAGAGGAGCTCTATATAATCTTCTGATTCAATGCACGCAAAATCAAATAGATTTTTCAACCATACCCATACTTAGTTTCTTTTTTTTCTCTTTCCAATAATAAGCAAAAATTCATTGAAACAAATCTCACCACCAAGAGGATGGAGATCTTTTGACTTCTAGAGTGGCAAGCTATATCATCAACTAGTAGAAGAGGGACAAGATCCCCAAGGTCCACTCATGGCTCAATACTAACCATAAGAGCAAGAACAGTTGGTAGGTGAGGTATCACTTATCAGAGGATATGAACAAGATGAAAAAGAAGAAGTGCCTATCTCTACATGAGCAGAAGATGAAAAAATTATTTTGGTTCAAGCATCAACTATTGAACTGAGAGAGGTCAAGCAAGAGTTCATAGAAGAGATGACTCAAGTTGAGAAAAGAAAATGATGGGAAGATATTGAGATCATTTTCTTAGACTCCTTTGATGAAGAGGAAAAAATGGCTTCAATAGTTCCAGCATGATTCCCCCTCCTCTTCCCCAACAGATGATAGTTCCACAAACTGGGAAAGCAACATGATGATATAAGAGGAAGCCAAAGGGGGATAGACCTCAGAGCCCACCCACACAAGCACTCAAGGAGGAACAACCTTCAATGGAAGGCAATCCAACATAAGAGGTAGATGGGGATGAATTACAACAAGCTAAGGTCTTAAGCTTGCAAGTGTTGAAAGCTAAGGCACCTCTCATCGGTGAGTCATCTACTAAGGGTCCTCTTTACACAACCCCCTTAGTCCCTTTTCCTTTGATGTCATTACCAATTATTTATTCCATCCCTACTCCATGTGTTTCCACATTCATTCATGTGTAAGCACTTTATGTTGGTTTCCTTTTCATGAAACCATAGCTCTTTCCATTATATCCATCAGCCAACCTGTCACCCTAATTGATGCTTCCTATACCCAATTGGGTTCACCTATGCCTTCTTCAACACCAGTCTCCATAGCCATAGTAGTGACAACTAAGAGAGCTTCAAGAAATCAACTAGTCTATGTTGTACATCCAATGCCACAATTTAGAAACATAGACTGGTCTAAAATAATTTGTCCCTCAATGACCAAGTCTTCCTCTGAAACTAAGCCTAAGTCGGAAGAGCATGTGTAAGTATAATCTCAACCATTAGATACCTTGAATCTCATTCTTCTAGATTGATCTAAGGAGTTAGGATCTTCGGCCTTTAAGAAGCCCAATCTAAAGACCATTGAACTTCCAATGGTGAGCTCATTATTTGACAAGGCTACAACATCAATCTAACAGGTCATAAAGAGGAAGATTGAGGATAGCTCTAGGAGAAGTTTGATCATAGAGGAAAGACAAGAGGTTTATTCCCTTTTGAAGAGATAGAACAAGATGAAGGTTCAGTCTGCATGAGAGAATCCTCTTGTAACAAATTTTAGAAAACACATGAAATAACATATTTATTTAATAAAATTATACGAAATAACAAATTTATATTGTTAGCAAAAAAACCAAAAGGATTATATTGATCATAGGTCACTTTGAGGGCGCAACCTCCTTTGAGCAATCTCAATACAATAAATTTGTGGATGCCTTCATAGGCCTCAATACTTATTTATATATTAAGTCTAATATAAACAACTACTACTTCACACGAATGTGGGATAAATCAAAATGCTCATGGGATGAATTATAAATCATATGCATCCACATCAACTAATATACTAACAAAGTAAAGATAAGGGGTAGTACAAGTTCCTAACATCCCCTCCCTCTTAGAAAAATTTTTGTCCTCAAAGATTTAGATGTGGGAATTGGTACTGAATCTAAAATAGTGGTTCCCATGTTGCATCCTCTATTTGTATTCCATGCCACTGAATTAATACCTCTGTGATAGATCGGAAGTAAATGTGACTTGTGCACCTGTCCAGGATTGCCTCTAGCTCAAGAAGGATGGATCCTTCATTATCAAGTTCTAGTAAAATAGTTTGCACTCCGATGTTTTTGCCAAGAACTTTCTTCAGACAAGAGACATGAAATATTGGGTGAACTCAGGAAGAAGGTGGGAGCTCCAACTTATAAGCAACTAACCCAATATTCTGGAGAACCTTATATGGCCCATATAACTTGGTAGCTAACTTATGATGCCCTTTGATTTTTAGGGAGGATTGCTTGTAAGGCTGCAGGTGAAGAAAAACCATATCACCTGCTTGAAAAGTGCACTCTAAACGGTGTTGATTAGCCTACTGTTTCATTCTATTTTATGCCATATGAAGATTGTCTCACAGGGTGTTGAGGATCCGATACCAGGGTTGGAGAATCATGTCGACCGCTTGAACTGGGGAACTATTGGGGATGTATAGAAGGAGCACTAGTGGTTCTTGACCATAGACTTCTTCATATGGCACCATTTTACTTGATGTGTGGTAGGAGGTATTGTACTACCATTCGGTGAGAGGAAGCTACTTTGCCCACTGATGTTGTTGTTCTGAGATGAATCAACGAAGGAATGTTTCCAAGCATACTAGGTGCAAATTTAATATAGACTGATGTTTGTAATAACGTAACCTTGCTTTTTGTCAAGGTTATTCTACTTGTTATTGTGTTTCGAGTTGCTTTGGCCCTGTGTCATTGTAAAGGCCTCTTTTGAAGTTGTAAATAAAAAAATTTAAAAAAACTATTAAACAGACAATATAGAAAAAAGAGTTGATCATAAGATGGAGGTAAAAGTTTTATCCTAAACACATTTGTATAGATAGATGCTTTAATCTTTACACTGACCGGGCATTAGCTTTGTTAGATTGTATCTTGTATCGATTTTAAAGAGAAGAATTTTTTCTTGTATAATATAGCGTTTAATTCCGAATGCTAAGAAAATTGTGTGATTTTTCTCTCCTATCAGAAAATTATACAGGTTTGAAGAAGCAGCATGAGGAATAGGAACGCTGAGATGATTCGACCCCAGGAATACTTCCACTAAAGTTGTTTTTGTTGATAACAAGTGAGAACAAGGTACCGCACCCTAAGAAAGACTCAGGAATGGCTCCTGAGATTTTGCAGCATACCCACCGAGGTAGGAAGGCTTCCACTGAAATTATTCGCAGAAAATCAGGCAGAGTGCCTGAAAGCATATTGAAACTAAAATATAAATTTTTTAAGAGGGCAGAGCCTCCTATATCAGATGGTATAAGACCAGACAAATTATTACCCTTCGGACGTATGTCTGAGATAAGTGAGACAAGTCAGCAGTCAGTGTAAAGTTTAGAACTTTACAGAAATATGGTGGTGAGACCACCAATTTGCAACCACTAACTGCGTGGCGCAGTTCGATTCCGCCTTCGATTTCTCCCTAGAAAATCAGAGTTGTGGCACAGTTGGAACGGACGACCTGCAACTAGGAATGACAGGGAAGACATTGAAAGCAGAGAGCCGAAGTCGTGTGTGGGAGGAAATTAAAATTTTATGTTAAAAATTATAAAATATTATATTAATAAATATATTATGAATATATAAACTAATTTTGCATATTAATAGTAATAATATAATATATATTTATATTACTATTTATATATACATATATATCAAATGTTATAATATCTTATATTAATATGAATATGGATGTTAATAATAATAATTATTAATATAAATATTTTAATATTATAATACTTATATTAATATAGATATTAATTAGGCCATTGTTGTCGTTCCACTATCACCAAAATTTATATTGTAGTTTATATTCGTTTATGCTGTCAATATATTGACGTTTCTAGAAATTACGTGCCAATGATGATGAGGAGCAATGATAGGGTATTTGAAGTTATTGCTTCGCACATAGATATAGAAGTGAAACAAAAAAGTTGTCTTTACAATGCAATTGTCATGGTGGAGGAGTACAAGGTGAGAGAAAAGGTGGTCAATTAGCAATTGGTTGTACGTGTAGATATTTTGATTAGATGTCTGTTACTATTAAGGGTCGATGAGAAAGATATGAAGATGATTTGAATTCAAGAAGATTCCATGACTAATGTATGACTCAAATTAGCACTGTAATGACAGTTATGTGGAGACAAGACATTGAGTATTTAGAGTCTATATTGTAATTTATATTCATGTGCACTGCGAATATGTTGACACCATAATCATAACCATAGAATAAAAGACAACACCTTACAGAGCTTGCAAGTGGTGTAAGATTTCAAAATGATTTGGGTTCTGATGATAAAGGGCAATGACGAAGTATTTTAGGTGATATCGTACACAACATATGACTTGATTTTAGTTATGGAAGGACTCCACTTTTGATGTGCGAAATGAATAAAGAATGTAATTCTACTAATGTGGGGTTAATAAATTGAGGTTCTAAAGTCTATCTTATTGCTTTTGTTATAGTTGAGGTGAGTACCAAAGCTTATGCAAAGTGCATGCCACATTGTTGCATAAGTGGATATCATTCATGAAACAATGCAAATGTTGCGATAAAGGAGTCATCAATTGAGAGAAAAGGTAGTCGATTGTCAATCGATCTCAGGGGGCAGGGATAGTTGGTAGGTTTAATTCTCAAGTAGTAGGGGGTGTCCACATTATACACATATAAGGGGAATATACTCCATAAATGAAAATAAAACACTTACCAAAAACATCATGAAAAATAAATATACATTTCTTCTGGTGTTCCTTGCATCATCGGGACAACTACTAGTATAAAAGAGGTTATAAGAATAACATGGATAAAAATTGTGTTAGTCTAATATGTGGCAATATTCTATTTTTATTGTGGGTTTATATAGTTTTTTGACCTTCGTAAATTGTAGAGGCAATTTTGATCATGAGTTTAACTCTTGTTTTAACCTATAGTGTGGAGTGAGGGCCCACATTATATTTCTTAGAGATTATAGGAGGCTTGCCCTATATTCGAGCAGTCAATTCAAGGTGTTGGGTTAGTTGCCTCTCTCTCTCTCTCTCTCTCTCTCTCTATATATATATATATATATATATATATATATATATATATATATATATATATATATATATATATAGAAAGGGTTGTAGTTTAATTAGGAAGGATGATGGTTGCTTATATTTATCTACCAAGGTACAAATCTCTCTAGATACCTGAGACAAAAAGTCAAGCGATTAATATTAAGATCGTGCCCTAAGGGATTTCGACGATATGAATGCCCTTTACTCATTATTAATTAAAGGAGATCAGTAATTTAAATATACGCTTACTAGATATTATAAATATGTTATATATTTATTTTTTAAATTTAAACAAAAATGTCAACATTTTATGTAATATCTTCATGATATAAAATAATAATAATTTAAAAAAAAACTTTCAATTTTTACAATTACACTTTATGTATTGTAATAAGAGGGGATGAGGTGGAAAATGAGCATTTATTATTTTATAAGAGTGATCGACATGATAATTTTGTCTAAATACACATGCTTGGAAAATGTTGTGCAATGGTTTGATGTGAAGGATGGACATAATTAGGTTATTGACCAAATTTTACATGTGTATAATTTTATAATATAAAAAAAAACAAGTAAAATATATTTGTGGTGCAAGTGGAATGAATCGGTTCTGGGATAACATGTTTTTTTTAAGGTGTGTTAATATATATATTTTTTAAGAATTTATATTATTAAAAAATATATATTTAATTTTAATTAATTTATTTAATTGGTCTCATAATTATTATAATTAATAGTATAAGAGAAAATTATAATTTTACTTTAGTTATTTTATTTATTTTCGAATAAAAGAATTTAATGTGTGTTTACTATGTTAGAATATATAGTGGGAGAATTATTTTACCTCAAAATAAAATTATTTATTTATTTATCTAGTCCATAATTATTTAATAAATTTATTTACTTCAAAATAAAATATTTTTAATTATATATTTATCATACTAAAATATATTATGGGTGAATTATATTTGTTATTGTAGTAATTTTATTTACCTCAAAATAAAATAATTTAATTATTTATTTATTTATTTGGTCTGTAATAAATAATTACATGACATGTGAATTATAATTTTTAATTATTTATTTATAATGCTAATATTTTTGGGTACTTATAATTACTAACATACATATCTTATATAATTCTTGAGGCACTTATATCACATTGAATTATGAGTGTCTCAAGAATGATATCTATCGGTGTATTTTATATAGATTTATCTAATATATGTATGATAAAGGTAAATTTTTATTGTTCATAAAAAATTTATTTAATATAATTATCAAATGCAATATCAAAAAAAAAAAAAAAAAAAGGATGAAACATATATTTGATATATATAAAATTGTATGCATTTGATATCAAAATAAGAAATAGAGAGCATTTCACACACACACACACACACACACACACACACACACACACACACACACACACACACACACACACAAAGTACGATAATAAGTTTATGATATTTCAATTGTATACATTTGATGTTAAAATTGGAAATAGAGAGCAAGTAACACATATATCATATATGTAAGCAGTATAACAATAAGTTTATGATATTCAATATGTATGCATGCAATCCTCTAAAAATGAATCCTTTGTACTTTCTCTTTTCTTTTATCTACTGCTTTTCCATTCTTCAATCTCTCAAACCTGTCATATATGAAAGGCGGTACAATCCTTAATCCATGTAGTCACATGACGCGTGATATAGCAATAAATGTCAAGCCTTGTCTTTCTATAAGTCCTATATCAATTGTGGCTTTATCAAGTCTTAAGCCCTGTGATTTGTGGATTGTCAATCCCCATGCTAATTTTAAAGTTAACTAACACACACGACCCTTTTGTGTAGGGGTGATTAGAATTGTAGTTGGAGTTTCATCAATAAAAGGAATCCCTGTATAATTATCAAATTGTACCATTACATATGTAGGTGGTTCAGGGAGAGCCAAAAATTGTTAACCCAAAATCACTTGTTTTGGAATTAAAACCTTGTACTTCTGAGATAACTTTGATACATTCTTGCAGATCAAAACTCTGATATACATATGCAGCATAACTCCTCAATATATTGACTATATCTAGAAATTTTTAAAACACAATACAAACCTTCACATTTCAAAAAAATTAGTCACAGATGCTTTCAGAATACCCACTTTCTCTAAATTTTCAACAAATGAGTAAAGACTCAGATTTTGAGAGGAAATGTCCCTAATTTCAAATTTTGACAAACACAAAGAGGATACCAATAAAACTTTTTTTATCCATCAACCATCAAAATAACCAAGCTGTAACCAGAATATCAACTTGCAAGAATAAAACTCACAGAATCCATCATAGCAATGACATGTATAACCTTTCATCAATATCACAAAACCCTCAATTGTAATGAATAAAACCTCAAGCTTCATTCTTTACAAATTATTTCTAGACTTATGCACGACTAAAACATTTCCAACTGAATAGATAATATATTTCTCACAAAATAACTGATTGGGTTTTTTTTTAAGCTTCTCTTATGGGTTAACTTATGAAACATTAGAAAAATAAACTTCCTCAATAGAAACCCAAGCATGTATCATTCCTCTTCAAAATTCCAAGTATTCACACATAGAAACAAAAAAAACTTAATATTTTTGCAATTTCATCAGATATACCAATGACAAAACTTCAAAATTGCTTAAAAGAGTGATAGTCTAACAAATGATGACTCAAATATTCTAAAATATATATCCTTGATTTTATTCATCATCCTTGAAATAATTCCTCAAAAGAATACAACTCAAAAATAATAAAACCCATACTTTTGTGTTTCAATAGTCAAGATTCTTTAATTCTTTTGCCAAACTATAATGACTCAAAAAAAGTTAATTATTTATATTTATGTTTGGAAGAGTTTATGAATAGAATATTTTTTCAACATGCAACTTTACTTATTTTCCTCATGCGTATCAATTTATGCACAACAAAAAATATTCTTAAAACCCTTCCAAAAACCATTAAAACTTCTCAAATAGTTTGCATGCAGATGAACTCACATACTTTCCACATTATAGCTCATATCTATTCATAGAAAACCATTCGAGAAATACTTAAAACTGATATTAATGTTCATGCAAACCCAAAACTCAAACAAAACTTATTTCTTCACTATAAATCACAAGCTTCCATAGGTAGCCATGATATTTTCAAAAGAATATGATCAAAACTTGTTCAATCATACCTGGTATCATTTCCTACAAATTTTCTAACTAAAAACCTCCAAAATTCTCTACGAAGTCGATGAACCAAATATACACTTCCATAAGAATCTTGCAAATAATGAACCAAAAATCAAGAAATTCACAAGCTATATCTACTAATTTTTCTCTATAATAAACAACATATTATGTTTGAACCTCATTGGTTCACATTAAAATGAAATTACTTTAGCAATTTGTTAAGTCATTTGTCAGCACAACTCAAATTTAGAGATAACTATTTTTCATACTAAACATCCACTAATTTCCACTATTCAAAGTGAGATCACTTCATATTAATTCCCTATACTTCAAAATCTTAAGGATTATATTGAAACATCAGAGATATGTTCCTTATTAAATGGTAATGCCAACTAACCTTGTCATGATAGATTACATTTGCCAAGCAATCACCAACTCAATTAAGTTAATAAATATGAAAAATATTTTATTCAAAAATCCCTTTGAAACTTTAACCCATTCCTAGCAATAAAAAACATAATCCCAATGGATCCTTATAGCTTCGAAGATATCAAGGTCTTAGCATTGTGACCCCAAAAGTATCAATTATTCCATAGGAAAAAAGGCCCTTTGAACTATTTCAACAATCCCAAGACAAGTGATGTAATTTATATGAAAATTATCCCAAAGACACCTTATGTCTTTGTTATTTTATTCTAAGAACAAGTATAAAGACAAAAACTAGCTCTTTATTACTTAAATTTGTATGCCCAATGAAATTCAAAGAATATTATCACTACTTTTAGACTTATACTTCTCCTTTTTGAATATAAACTTTGAATAATTTTTATGATTTTTATTTATTGATAATGATTCAGACTTGGGAAATTAAATAAGACCTTAATTTTTTTTAAACAATATCACCAAATCACCTACAACACATTGATGTTTCAAATGTTTCATATGTTAGATATATTAAACCAAAAATAAGCTATGAATTTGATCTATACTTTCACAACAACACTTCGGATAATAGATGTATTGGTTTCCCAAACATAGTGTTTTCAAATGTGAAAATCATCCATATAATACTATCATGTATTCTAAATCAAAAATCACATCATTTATAAAAAATGATAATCACTATCAATCTACTTAAACTATCAAAATTAAAAGTGCATTTTCCAACTAAAACTATCTCAAAACTAAATTGTACTAAAAGTCAAAATAGTTGATCATATTCAGGAATACATATGCATATTTTATTCATTAATCCATCATAATTTTTGAAACCACTTAGAACATAAATATGAATTCATCAACTAATCATTATCATTTCATAATTGAAAACATGTATCTAAAATAATATCAATTAATAGCATCCCTAACACAATTTTAGATTTTATGATAGGGTCATCTCTATAATAGCAAGTATTAAAATTTTGAAAAATTTAAGGGATGTAAAAAATAAGCATAACACTATCAACCTTGCTAGTGAACTTTATGTAATAAAGTTAAGTAATAAAAAAATTAGTATTATATAAAACAAAATTCTTATAAGAGTGTGATCTAAGAAAATCATTTCTCAAGTAGCTAAGTCTAAACCCCTTAAATAATTAATTTTAATAAGGGATGAAATTTTTGGCTAGCATGACACAAAGAAAGAGAATTTAAATAACAAGGAAGTTTAGGATGTATGCACAATCTAATATAAATGTCTTAAGCACAAAATTTGAAATTAAAGTAATACTCTAACAACTAAATATAACTTATCCATATTATTCATTTATTATAAAAACTAAATTTTTGATAGTAACTTCTCAAAATGAAAGATACTTACAATGACATTGCATATTCCTTGTATCCTTCTTTCACAATGTGATATTCTCCATTCACAACTTTTCATTCATCATTTCAAAAGCAAAGTGCAACAAAACGAAATAGAAAACCAAAATAGAACAACCAACTAAAAGGGGAAAAATGGCAAATAAAAGGAGCAAAAAAATAAACCAAACAAAACGAAAGTAAAAAACAAGAAAAAAGAACAAATCGAAAGATAACTAATCATGTAATGGTTTCAAATGATAGTCATTAACTGAGTAATGTAACCAATTTCATTCAAGATATTGTAAATAAAAAATATTGTTTTCAATAACTATGGCAATTTTATAATATCTAATACATAATGAATCAAACTTATGATGTTTCCCATGATCCTCATGGGCTTTATCCCAATATAAGACTAAATCAACAACATTAAAATTTTTGTTAGAATTTTTTTTATAGAAAATCTTTTTTAATTTTTTCTTAGTTCTTTTTAGTTTTTGTAATGCTGTCACTTTAGATTCATCAAGGGATACTAAATCATGCAATCTTTTTTATATTAAATTTGTATCTTTAGCTACAAATTTTAAAGTAGTCCTAGCTGAATTTTTTAAAAATTCTATTGATAAAGTAACTTCAAATCCATATGCTAACATAAAAGGTGAATAATTAGTTGCTATTTTAACAATAGTTGCTTCAAAAATTTTGAGATATCAATTGCTTTTGTTATCACAAACTAACTTCTTCATAATAGAAATCAGATTTTTATTTGTGAACTCAATTTATTCATTTTCTTGTAGATAATACTTAGATGAATGACTAGAAATAATAGAGTTTTTTCCTAAAAATTTTAAAAATTTATTTGAAATGAATTGAGGTCCATTATCTGAAATATTCTCATATGGAACTTTGAATCTAGAGAAAATCTTATTTTCTAAAAAAAAAAATAATTCACATATTACTTAAATTTTAAGTGCTTTGGCTTCAGGTCACTTCGTGAAATAATTAATAGCTATCAGAATATATCTATGACCTAAAATTAAAAGTGGGTGAATATCTAAAATAAAATCAATACTCCATTTGGTAAATGGTTTTTCAGGAATAACAGGATTCAAAGGCATTTCATACATTTTATCTCTTCCAACAAATAATTGACAAAGCATACAAGAATAAATTAACTTATAAGCATTTTGAAATAAAGTAGGCCAATAATAACCTACTCTCAAAATTTTATAAATAGTTATTTTCATAGCATAATGTCCACCACAGTTTTTTTCATGTAGCCCTTAAGAACCTTCTGAGTTTAATTATGCATAAGACATCTCAACAAAATTCCATCTCTATTACAATAAAATAGAAAATTTTATAATAAACATAAATTTAATTCTTTTAATCTTAACAAATGTCTTTTCCTTTTATCTAAATTATTAGGACAAGAATGATTTTGAAAATAATAAACTAAGTCATGGTACCAATCATCTTTAGCTAATAAATATTCTCATTCATTCATCTCAATACCAAACTTAAAATTTAAAAAAAAATTCACAACCTTCATGGTCTTTAAATGTGGTTTAGCATTTAGATTTTCATCAACTAATAAAACCAAGACATTAATATCTGAGGCAACATTTTCAGTTAAGTGTTTTGCTAATTCATTACCTTTAATAGTTTTATAAATTTCAAATTCGAGATCAAACTCTTGAACGTGTAAAATCCACTTAATAAACCTTCCCTAAATGGTTGGCTATTTTAAAAGATAAGATAAAATAGGTACATTAGATCACATTAAAAAAAAAAAAAATTAATTAATATCAAAATTAAATCAAAGAGCAAACTAGTGAGAAAATAAAGTTCTCAATAAGAGGGTATCTAGTTTTGTATCTTTTGAAACCTAACTCATGTAATCAATTGGTTTTTCTTCATTATTTTCAAATTCTTTAGTTATTATATCTCCTATAGAATTTTCAGTAGCATTAACATAGAGAATAAATTATTTCTTAAAATAAGAGTTAGCAATAATAGGAGCACTTGTAATAGCATTTTTAACATAATTAAAATCTAATTTAACATATTCATCCCAAACATACATTTTATCTTTCTTAAGCATCAATTGTAATGGATTAAATTTATCAGCAAAAATAGAAATAAATTTTCTAACAAAATTTATCTTACTAAAGAAATACCTTAAATTTGATTGATCCTTGAGAGGAGGTAGTTCTTTAATTGCTTTAACACATTTAGGGTCAATTGAAATACCATCTTTTAAAATTATGTGTCATAATAACTTATCTTCAGTTACACTAAAAATAGACTTTTTTGGATTCAAAGAAATGCTAAATTTTCTATATTTTTATGAATACTTCACAACGATGATCTAAATGTTTTTCTCTCCTTTTAAAATAAATGGCAAGATCATATAAATAAACCTAGATAACTATGCCTATTAAATCATCAAAAGCAACATGCATGGCTCTTTGAAAAGTAGCCCCTACATTCATCAAACCAAAAGGAATTTTATTATAAGTAGAAGTACCTCTATGTGTGATGAAAATAGTTTTATGTCTATGATTAAGATTCACAAAATTATGATTAAAATCTGAAAATCTATCTAATAAATACATCATTTTAGATCTTGTAACCTACTGTAAAATCTGATCTATGCTTGGTAGAGAAAAAATATTTTTTACACTAGCTTTATTTAGATATCTAAAATCGACACATAATCTAATGTCACCATTTTTATTTCTAACTAGAACTAGATTAGCTACCCATTCTGAATATGTAATAGGAAAAATGACACCAACATCAATCATCCTATCCAACTCTTTTTTAATAGTTTTCTCTAACAAAGGGTTGATTCTTCATATTTTTTATGTAATAGGTTTGATACTAAGCTTAATAGGAATATCATGTTTAACAATATTACTATCATAACCTTTAAGGTCCTCATATGACCAAAAAAAAAATCAATAAACTCTTTAAACAAGTTAATGAATTTAACCTTCTCATTTTTAGTCACCTGAATTCTTAAATAAACATACTTAGGATCCTTTTCAGTGCCTAAATTTATATGAGTGGTATCACCTATGATTCTTCTTGCTGGTTCTTCTATTCTAAAGATTTTAGGTTGATCATTAGGTGTGAACATAGATTCTAAACTTACTAAACTAGTAGGCAATCTATTAGTACTTAATTTGAAATAATCACCATAATTAAGTCCATAGTCATCATGATAAAAAAATATACCTTTAATGAATGAATATATATGTTTATCACAACTAAATATAGGTCAAATGTCATTTGAATCAAAAATTTTAGAATAATTTTTTTTAACAAAAGTAAATTTCATAATAGGTTCAATCTCACATAGAGTTGGATTAGAAGCATAAACAAGCTTATCATCTCTTACATTAAATTATCTAAGAATGTGTGTGATATTAAAAGCTTCAAAATACTCAAGTAATGATCAAACTTTTTTTGTATAACAATACAAATAAACTTTATTAGTCTTATAAATCTTACAAACTTGTCTAACTACTAACTCTGAATCTTCAAAAGTTTTCAAATGTTTAATATTTATCTCTATGAACTTTTCTAATCCCAAACATAATGCTTCAAATTCGATTGTATTATAATTATTTTTCAAAGATAATTTGAAGGCATAAAAAAAATTACCTTCGGTAGAAATTAGACAAATTTCAACACCATTACCTTGTTAAGAACAAGCTCTATCAAAGTACAATGGCCATAGAATGTTTTTTCTGAATATTTCTTCATGTTGATTTTTTGCTTCATCTAAATTAAACAATTCATAAGTTCTAATTCTACTTTCAATGTAAGAAATATTAGATGAAAAAGTTGACTCAATAGGGGTACCAAAAAAATCTTCCCTTTTAATAAAAGCAATTTCATTATTAACAAGGACCTATGTGATTTCTCTCAAAATAAATTCTCCAGTTATTTTAGACCAATATCTTCCTAACAACATTGCATAATTACTAAGAATATCCAATACTTAAACATTAGTCATACATCTAATTTATTCATCTTGTATAATTTTAATGACTATATCACGAAACTTACCACAACTCTTAGTTTGTCTAGAATTAAAAATAATAATCTTCCTACTATCTACATCATAAGATATTCCTAATTAATCTATAATGGACTTGGGCATAATATTTTTTCAGGCACCTATGTCTAAAATACAATTATAGATTATTTTATTGATAATCTTCACTATAACATAGAAATGAGGGATGTAATCAGTAGGAGGGTCAAAATATTTAGCATAAATATGTTCATAATTACTTTCCTCTTGCAAACTTACATTAGCCTTAGGATTTTTTACTACTTCATTAATCTTATCAAGGTATCTCGGAAGACTAGCTGTTTGCAGCAAAAAAAATTCAGCCTTAATTATAGATAAATCATCAATTATATTATAAGTTTTAGCATTAATTTGTCTAATTTTTTTAGATTTATAATACTGATATTGACTATTATTATATCTATTTGCAAAAGGATTATTTATATAAATATTCAATATCAACATTATAAGCCTTTATCTATTTTTTCTTTATCATCAAGAGCAGTTCTATCATTTGATATTTTATTATTTTAAGGGAATTATAATCTTTATTTCTAATATTTATAACATAAACATTCTCATTTTCCAAAGGATCATCAAGAGTGTTTATATTATATTCTACATCTTTAGTTATTTCATCTTTTTCATGAAAAAAAAATTCTTGAATTTAAGAACTGCTAGACATGTTTTGAGATTATGATCTAATTCACAAACATTATAATAATAAACAATATAATAATTTTTTTCTTCTTTACTATTCTTATTTGAAGAAAAAAGTTTATCATTAAGCTATCTTTTAACAATGACCTACTCATCACCTAGGCTTTGTATGGCCTTTAATATTTTTGAATTATCTAAATTTAAGCCTATAGAAGACCTATCTTTAAAATTAATTATTTTAAGATTCTTTTCATATTCAATACATAAACTTAAAATATCACTACATTCTATAATCTCTTTATTTTTTAAATCCATTTTATATTTTAAAGGTAAAGTATTACAAAAATAAAGTCTAGATAACTTTTTAGAAGGCCTAAGATCACATAAAATATTTTGACGTAGTTTAGTGAACTTAAAAATGAAATGATAAATTGTCTCATCTAGATCAATAAAAATAATTACAAGATCATTGACTAGATAAAAATATTCTTCAGCTTTCCCAAAGGATAACTCTAGCCAATCTTTAACATCTCTCCATGTGTCAATAACCTTATTAGACAAACTAACAAATGCATGATAATCTTTTCTTTCCAATGTTTGGGAAAAAAATCTTAATAAAATATTTTCATTAGCTATTCCAAGAGTAGAACAAACTAAACTAAAATCTTCTAAGTGATCTTCCCAAGATTCTCTAGTAACACCAAAAACCTTTGGTATATTCAATCATTTTAGAGAAGGTAACTTATTAGGATAGTTCCTGACATTAATTAGATTAATAGAAATCCATAGTGATACAACTATTTGATGCTATTTTTGAGCTTCTGCTTCATCTTCACCTTCAATGAGATCATCTTGATCTCTATTATTTTGCAACTCATGAAGCAGATCTTGTATTCTCTATCATAAGTATTGGTTATTCTCCCAGTAGTTGATCTCCAATTAGAATCTTCAATAGGCTCCACCTGAATAGATTTATTAGCTTGAACCTGATTTTCTTGATCTAAGTAAAATTTGTAACAATAGTTTCAATAGGCAAAATGAAATTGTCAAATGAAAAAGAATCATAAAGAAAACAATTTCTAGGTCTACAGTTAGCAACTAAAAGTCTTACTCTATCTTCTTGAATTCTTCTATTTGAATTCATAATATCACATTGAGTCTCGCATGTGAGATTTGAATACTAATCAATTTCAAAATTTGTAATCTCTTTTTTCTTATTTATGACTTCAATAATCTGATGAAGATTTTTATGATGATTATATCATGCATAAAGCATTGATTTGAAATAAATATCAACTTCATCATATTCTATATTAATTCTAGGTTGAATAATAGGAGGTTGTTAAATTCCAAGTACCATTAGTAAGAAGAAACTAAAACTAAAAATAAATCAGATTTTTTAATGAATCTCCAGTAGAGTCACCAAGTTTGTTGATGATGAAAAATGTATCATCAACAAATCAACCGTCTCACCTATCATGAAGGTCAAGTTGAAATCATACCCATCTAATCATGGGGTTCTAAAGGTTTGTTTATGATCATAAAGATGTGAGAGTTTTTTTATAAGTTTTGAGAAATAATCAATAAACTATCAAATGCAATTTATTCTTTTATAACAATTAGAAATACATTTTATCAAGTCATGAATTAATTAAGATAATAGTCTGTAATATATTCTATCTAAAAAAGAAAATCTATGAGTTAGATAATCACTTGAAAAATATAAATCTGATTTAGTGAGTATTCATATATTCAATAATATCTTTTTTTTGTAATGTTCTTCAAGTTAACTTCGAAAGATAACCAGAAAGAGAAGAGACAAATTAAAGATAAGAGATAAGATAAGATATTCAATCATGTAAACAAGAGAGTGAGACAATAAACAACTAACAAATAACTAAACTAAATACAATCAAACTAAAGAAAGAAAATTAAAAAGTTCTAAGAAAAGGATAATGAACTAATAAAAGACTAAAGTTTAACTAAGCAATCTAATCTGATCAAAGAAAATCTCAAGACAAGATAAAAACTAAAAGAGGAAGATCAAACAAATAAACTAAATCTAAACTAAACAATAAACTATTAATCTAAAGACTTAAACAAATCTAGAAATCTATTAAAAAAAGATCTAAAAATTTATAAACAAAAAAAACTAAACAAGTACTAAGCTATGAAATAAATACCAAATGACTAACCTGATGAATATAGAAAAGATTAATAATTAAAAAATTAAAAATAATTAAAAGATAATAGAGATTTAAGACTAAACACTAAAGAATTAGAACTCTATATTATATCTAAAGAGAAGAGTAATTAAATAAATATTTATAGTTAATGAAATAAAAATAAAGTACAAGGAAGAGACTAAAAACTAATAAACAAGTAAACAAAAATGAAACTTAAACTAAAACTAAAAGATAAAAAGATAACTAGAGACATAAATAAAAATCAAAGATCAAATTATATTAAAATTATAGTCAGATAGATTATAATAAATAATGTGAGTCTCAAAGGAGAGTCATCTTAGTAGAAAAAAATAACTTTATTGAGAAAACCAACATTTTTCCTTTAAAAAAACTTGGATGATAAATTTACAATCAAAATAGATCAATTAAATGTCATAAAATACTAAAATATTCATCATTATTCAAGTTGAATACTTAGAATTTGTGCATAGGACTGTAAATAACAAACATCAAAAGATGTTAAGCTTAGCAATCTTAAAATAATCAATATTAAATGATAAATAAAGCTGCATATACATGTGTTACATAAGTAGTTACTCAACTGTCAGATAAAGTACCATTGGGTCTATCTTTAAAAGTTATACCATCTCAGAGAAGTTGCATAGAAAGAAGAGAGATGAATGATTATCTTTTAAAAATGTCTAAGTCCTTAATACTTGTTGTTGTTATTTTATCTTCAAATGAGTCTTTGATCTCTTCTTATACCTTCAAAGTTAGTTGCAAATAAGTTGTAACTAACTTTAGTTAGTTATTAGTTTATGCTAACTAATTAAATTTTTAAAAAGTTAATTAATTATAATAATTATTTGTGAAAGATAGGTTTAATTAAGAATTTAAAAGTCTTAATTGATCAAGTTTATTGAATATAGGTTGGGGGTACTAATACTAATGGGTGGGGACCCTTATGATTAATAATATAATCGAATACATATTTTAATCATAAAATAAATAAATCAAAGATTAATAAATTTTATTTATATTAATCCATAATGCATATCAAATAACTAAAACATATATATTTATACTAGAACTCTAAAATTACTGCATTTTCTAACATTCATCAAAATATATCAAAGTCTAAAAACTAAAATATCAAATTGAAATATCAAGTTGTGTCATGAAAAATTTCAACAAGAAAAAAAAGTTTATCCTTTGGATGACCAATAACCATCTGAATCAGACAACACCTAAATTACATGTTTGTCTTGTTCATGAAGATAAACATTATACTCCATCTCTGTTTCAAGAAATAGTACTAGTCTTGTTCTTGAATTAGTTGTCCTATCATCAATCTCTAATTTGATTTTTTTCAAGATCCTAACCTCCTTTGGTGTCTCTAGATCAGATTGACTTTTATCTCTCTTGTCTATAGTTCTCTTTTCTTTAATATAAAGTGCAATGTCTATTGTCTTCCTTCTACCAACATAACCTTGAACTCTCAAATTTAATATTTTAGATCTCAAAATAGGCTCACTATGAACAGCAACTAGACTCAATTTTTTATATTTCTCAATAGGATCTACATGGGAAGGAGAAGGTACCTATGAAGGGATGGCTAAATTATTATTATTTTAGCTTGGGCAGTCTCTATTTCAAGCTATGTGGCTTGATTTATAAATAGAGGATCAATAATTAGTTCAATTATTTCAAGAGTAAAAGGTTTAAGTGGTAAGTCTTGAGGATCATGATCTAAATGATGAGATGAACTTCTTTGAGAAGGTGTTCGGGATCCAAACCTATGACCAAATAAACATCTATTACCTCTATATCCTCTGTTTACTGAATTAACTAGTAATTTACTCAGAATGCCCCAAAATGTAGGATCAAAAGTATCAAAGTGTATGGACATTATTTTTCCATTATGTAATCTAGGGCCAAAGTTTTTTGCATGAAAACCACCTCTATGAAAACCTTTGTTGGGATTGGGTTGCTTAGTATCACTATTGGAACTTTGTCTCCATCCCTTATTATCATTACTTCTTACCAAGCCAGGTTGATCCCACCCTAACATTATGATCAATCTAAAATATAACAATCAAATTTAAGATTTGAGAAAAAAAAATGTTCAAAAGAAACAAAACTAGAAACATATCTCAACAAACTAAAATTGAACTGTATCATAAACTAAAAACCATCTATATATATAATTTTGCTTTAAATTCTTAGCAATTATCACAATTTCATAATTTTATTTTAGAATACTTCTAAATGCAACCAAGAATCTATTAAAACTAACTCACTGTTCTTTTGATAATGATTGTGCTTTATAGTAATACAATCTAAATGACCTTTTCACTTTTCAAAATTTTCTAGAACTAAGCCATTTAAAATAAAGATACAAAATCCTAGCTAATATTTTCCAAGTAACAATATCAAATAATATCTAAAATCCATTTATTTGTCCCAATATAATGTCTTGATATAAATTCCTAATGAGAAGTATAAAGGAAATCTAACAAGATTTCAATATTAAGATTTAATTTCAACAAAAATTTCATCTTAATTGAATCCTTAAATCACCTTTGCAACTGTAAACTTAGTAGATCAGATTACAACCTCAAGAATATCTTATATATCTATGACAAATTTTAGCATATAGTTTGAAAAATCGCTGACAAATCCATTCATATTTCTTTTATGAAAAACCCATTTTATATAATTAAAAACTATTAACTCAAAATCACTTATTTTGGAATTAAATCCTTATATTTTTTATATAACTTTGATACTGATCAAAACTCTAATATACACATGCATCATAATTCCTCAAGTATATTAACTATACCAAAAAAATTTAAAAACACAATGCAAACCTTTACATTTCAAAAAATTTAGTCACAGATGCTTCTGGGATACCCACATTCTCAAATTTTTCAACAAATGAGTAAAGGATCGGATTTTGAGAGGAAATGTCCCTAATTTCAAATTTTGACAAACACAAAGAGGATACCAATAAAACATTTTTTATCTGTTAACCATCAAAATAACCAAGCTGAAACTAGAATATCAACTCACAAGAATATAACTCACCGAATCCATCATAGCAATGGCATGTAGAACCTTTTATCAATATCAAAAAACCCTCAACTTTAATAAAGAAAACCTCAATCTTCATTCTTTGTAGATTATTTCCAGACTTATGCACAACTAAAACATTTCCAACTGCATAGATAATATATTTCTCACAAAATAGCTGACTAGATTTTTTTTTGAAGATTCTCTTATGGGTTAACTTATGAAACTTAAAACAATAAACTTCCTCAACAAAAATCCAAGCATGCATCATTCCTCTTCAAAATTCCAAGTATTCACACATAGAAATAAAACAAACTTAATATTTCTCTGGTTCGATTAGATTTACCAATGACATAACTTCAAAACTACTTAGAACAGTGATAGTCTAACAAATGAGGACTCAAATATTCTAAAATACATATCCCTAATTTTATTCATTATCCTTGAAATAATTACTCAAAAGAATACAACTCAGAAAGAACAAAACCCATACTTTTGTGTTTCAATAGTCAAGCTTATTTAATTCTTTCACCAACCTAGAATGACTCATAAATAGAAGTTCATTATTTATATTTAAGTTTGGAAGAGTTTATGAATAGAATTGTTATTCAAAATTAAAATTTACATCATTTCCACATGCATATCACTTTATGTACATAAAAATATATAATCTTAAAACCCTTCCACAAACCATTAAAAATTCTCAAATAGTTTGCATGCAGATGAACTCACATACTTTCTACATTATAACTCATATCTATTCATAGAAAACCATTCAAGAAATACATACAATTATTATTAATGTTCATGTAAACCCAAAACTCAGACAAAACTTATTTCTTCACTATAAATCACAAGCTTTCTTAAGTAACCATAATATTTTCAAAAGAATACGATCAAAACTTGTTCGATCATACTTGATATCATTTCCTACAATTTTCCTAATAAAAAACCTCCAAAATTCTTTCCGAACTCAATGAATTAGAGCTCTACTTCCATGAAAATATTGTAAAGAATAAACCAAAAACCAAAAAATTCACAAGTCGTATCCACCAACTCTTCTCTGTAAAAAAATGCATGTCATTCTCAAACCTCATTGGTTCACATTAAATAAAAAATACTTTAGCAATTCTGCTAAGTCATTTGTTAGCACAACTCAAATTTAGAGATAACTATTTATTCATACCAAACATCCACTTATTTATACTATTTGAGGTAAGATCACTTCGCATTAACTTCGTATACTACCAAATCTTTAGGATGATCTTGAAACATTAGAGATATGTTCCTTATTAAATGTTAATTCCAACTAACCTTACCACAATGGATTACATTTGCCAACAAAGCACCATCTCAACTGAGTCAATAAACATGATAAATATTCAATTCAAAAATCCCTTTAAAACTTTAACCCATACTTAACAACAAAAAACATAATCCCAATAGACCCTTATACCTTCACAGATGTCAAAGTCTTAGCATCGTGACCCCAAAAGTCTCAATTATGCCATAGAAAAAAAAGGCCCTTTGAACTATTTCAAGAATCTTAAGACAAGTGATTTAATTTATGTGAAAATTATCCCAATGACACCTTATGTATTTGTTATTTTATTCCAATAACAAGTCTAAAGATAACAACTAGCTCTTTATTACATAAATTTGTATGCCCAATGAAATTCAAATAATGTTATCCATGCTTTTAGACTTATACTTCTCTTTTTTGAATATAAACTTTAAATGATTTTTATGATTTTTATTTATTGATAATGATTCAGAATTGGAAAATCAAATAGGACCTTATTTTTTAAAATTAATATCACCAAATCACCTACAACACATTGATGTTTCAAATGTCTCATATGTTAGATGTATTAAACCAAAAATAAACCATGAATCTAATCTATACTTTCACAAAATCACTTCAAATAATAGATGTATTGATTTCCCAAATATAGTGTTTTCAAATGAAAAAACATCCATATAATACTATCATCTGTTCTGACTCATAAATCATTTCACTTATAAAAAATTGAGAATTACTATCAATTTGCTTAAACTATCAAAACAAAAAGTGTATTTCCCAATTGAAATTGTCTCAAAATTGAACTATACTAAAAATAAAAATAATTGATCATATTCAAGAATACATATACATATTTTATTTATTAATCCATTATGATTTTTTAAACCAGTTCAAAAATAAATATGAATTCATCAAATAATCATTATCATTTCATAATTGAAAACATGGTCCTTGACATAGTTTTAGATTTTATGATAGGGTCATCTCTATGGCAACAAGTATTAAAATTAAAAAAAAAATATGGGTATAGAAAATAGGCATAACACCTCACTTTGATGAGCCTCTTTATGACCACCCATATACCCTCAAAGATCTTATTTTTTATAATCTCAGTCCTCCTATGTTTGACGATCCCATCTTCGATGAACCCATATTTTAAGAACCCATCATTTACCAGCCATCCACATTTAACCCATTAGACAAAATCCCTCATTTATGGATGTTACTTTGTCTTAAAACCTCCATCACTAAGTGAAAAGTGAATAAGGTACTTATGAACAACACTATGTAATAAGCCCTCATTGTATGCACAATCCAAACATCATCTACTAGCAACATCAAAGCATCAACATCAGAGTCAAAGTCATCATAATTAAAATTAAAATCAACATCAAAATCAAAGTTTGTCCATAGTATTTACAAGGATTTAAATACCACCAACCTCTTCATAGGCATTTAGGTATGTGCCATCAATTTAGATGGTTACTAGTAAAAATACATGTCTTTTGATCCATTTTAGGATGATAAATTCATACAATAATTTTTGGGACTTCAAGATGATTTACCAACTACCAATTCTAAGAATAAATTTGACATTAACTTGGATGCTCAAGTCCTACTGATCAATGTAGTCACTTCAGTGATCCTTTTGTGATTCTTAATGAAGTTTTATACAACATAAAAATAATTCCTCCTAATAACCTATATGAGGATCATAATTCCCACTATCCACTCATTAACATCACCAATCCTTCCCATCAGACTTATTACATCACTGATCATTTCCCCCCTCAATGGTCACCTTATCACAACCCTTAATGGGGATCGACAAAATCACATACTATCATAATATTTCCATAGAAACATATCATGTGTATAAATCATGGGGATCCAAGACAAAACCCAATTAGTAGATCATGATAAATAAACCAATCTTCATTCAATAATAACTCAAAATCAAGATAATTCAAATAATCTGCCAAGTCAAAAATCAATGTTCCCTAGTGAAAACCTCTTCAACATGTTATGGGATAGTCCAAGACAAAGTAATCAACAAAGTCAAAAATAAATGTCCATTAGTGAAAAAATTCTTGAGGTACTATTGGGAAATATAAATAAATATTAAGAAGTAAGTCAAGAAGATTTTGTTGGTAAAAACCTCTTTGAGACACTAATATACAAAGAAATCAACTATGTGTCATTTAATCAAGACATCATCAAAATTAATATTTATATTATTTATACTTTTAAAAGAATTATAATCAAATAAAAAAATATTATTGAGGTCCCATACCCTTTAATATCTAAAAACATGTCTCATAGATTAAAAATGAAACATCTAGAATAAAAAATGGTGTGTGTGACTGTTAGTCCCAATTTTTGGTCTCCTAGTAGTTATACCTTCCATCATGATCATACCTTCCATTAAATTCCTATATACTACCATCCAATACAAAACATACCATACATTAACTTCTCGAGAAACACTATCTCTCATAGGGGATATAAAGACACCTAGTTACAATGTATGAAGGAATCTAAATCAACAATCAATGAAGATCACAATGACATCAATAAAACCAACATTGAGAACATGATCCTAGCAAGAAAGATATCTATAACAAGAATTTTCTAAAGATAAAAAAATCATCAAAATGATGCATCTCAAATTCCTCAAATAAATTTACATACCATCAAAAAATAAAAAATAAAATAAAAATAAAAAATAAAAAATCATTCATCCAAAGGTGAAAACCATTTTTTGACACCTTAGACAAGTACCATGATGAAAAATAATTTTAAACATCATGAATAATAATCCATTATTTTTAGGTACCCTGACACTTGGGGGAAAAATATGTTTCATCCCTCCATTTATATCTAGCATCACTACCATTCCCCATAATCTATTTAGGTTCATATTATAATATGGCACTATAGGGGTAGGGGCCCACTAGATCCTCCACCACTACAAAAATCCATATATTTCATGCTCCCCTTGGTGATTTTAGTGGTAATGGTAGTGGTAGTTATGGAATGGTTATGACCAAGATCAATAATATAAGTGAAAGTTCAGATGGATTGGGAAACCCCTATTGATCCCAAGTGGGGACTAATTCAGACTAAAATAAGGCCAACTTTGAATCGATTGGAGGCCCCCATCTACATGGGTAGATAGGGGATTGATGACACTATTTGATTCATTTGAATGTAGGAACCATATAATAAAATAGGGGTAGGGTGTTTATTCCTTGTTGATACATATATATGTCATCGATATGTTTGGTCTATATTCTATTTCTATATACCAGGACCCTAGTCTATAGAAGTATTATGTTAAAATTCCTTTTCAATCCTCATCCTTATCTACCATGTGCCATCTTATTTTCCATCATATTATATCTATAAATTATTCTTATCTTGACCTTCATAAGGGATTAGAAAAAGTCTTGAGACATGTTCTATGAACAACTTGGTATATCCTCCAAGCAACACTTGAGTGACTGGACATTTGGTTTCTATGTGATGTGGTCCTTTGAGATTCTTAGTTCATTCCTCATCATCCCTCATCCCCTTAGAGAATCACCCAAATCATTTCATCATTTCATCTACAACCATCCCCCATCTTGGTTACTATGATCAAGTTTTCCCTCTGATAGTGATCCTTTGTGTACATACATATCCCCAAAAAACCCTAAAAATTAGAAATTTTCTAAAAAGAAAAAAAATTCATAAAATACAAAGAATCTAAAATATACTAGTTGTCTTATCCTATATCCTAAGATAAACCCATTTCGTTATTCAAGTCCATATCCTTAACCAAACACACATCCTTATCCAACAAATAATTTCCATTTTCTATCAAATCTAACCTCATGACATCTATCATTGCCTTGGGTAAAAATTAAACAAGGCATATTCAATGATGATTTGATCACTCATCCCAAAAAAATTTAATTTGATGACTAATAAGAAACTAACCATATCAAATTTAATGCATCACATCGTCTACATGTTGTTTAACACTAATATTTTTATAAGTATCCTATGGGGTTATGGTTAATAATATATAAATTAATAAGCATAAGGGTGATAAACAAATTTACATTAGGCTAATTAATTACAAAATTCAAATAAAACATATACTAAATTTATTATGCTAAGATATGTTAAAAAGAAAAGGTACAACTATGTTAGCTATTATAATTATAATGAAAACAAGATTCTTAGTTGGTTATAATCCTAACACACTTGAATTTAGAATGGGAAAGAAAAAAATTTAAAAAATATTTTAGGTCAATCATCAGATTCTTAAAAAATGTCCTATATAACTGCAAACACTTGTGTCAACCTGGGACGATTGCATGACACTATTGTCTAACTCAGATGTAGGTGTCTAGTAAAAAATACTTGTTGAAACTAGATGTGACCAACTAGAATATTTTGATTTTGTGTCACCTTTACTTTGGTACGATCATATATGGATCATGGGTTATCACTCCCTATCAAATAATAAAACCCCAATTCTTCATCATTATAGTGGTTATGGAAAAAATGGTATAGTGAGATCATAGTGTTGAGCTAACCTCAAAGAATCCTATGTCAATGGGTAATACCTACATATCCACTACTCCTAAGAGGGCCTCAAACTCATGTAGTTATCCCTTACATGTGGTCTTGTGTGTGCATAAGGATATGATATGTGATAAGCAAGTACAACATTGACCTAGTTTATAACTTGGAAAATATGGATCTTAGCATGCTCCTATTATTTAAACTTGTAGACATGTTTTCTATACGAGTGATATGAAAATATGATAAAATAGGGAAGCTTTTCTCACTTGAATGCTTGATTGAATGCCTTTGGTATTTTTCTATGTGAGTTGTTTGGTATGTGCTAGGTCTGTGCTAGGT
Organism: Torreya grandis; assembly: GCA_037957365.1. Lineage (NCBI taxonomy): Eukaryota > Viridiplantae > Streptophyta > Pinopsida > Cupressales > Taxaceae > Torreya > Torreya grandis. The sequence goes on from JARHVA010004608.1 coordinate 379,639, forward strand.
GAGAAATGAATGAGGATTGATCCTATACTTATACCAATCCTTTGGATAATATATCACATAAAATCACTTAGGCCACCTATAGGTATACATTTCATTTTTAAGTTGAATGAATTTAATTCACTAGACACCAACATCGGGTTAGGACACTTGAATCAATGTAAGTGTGTGTAATTAGCACGTAAGTGTCCAAGAAGCAAAAAAGATGTCAAAAACTTGTAGATATGGAAGATAATACATTTTAAAACATTCTAGGTAAGATATAAATCCTGGGTCATCATAATGACATTGGTCAGACTAAGAGATAAGTAATGAACACAAAAATATAGTAGATGTGATCCTTTCAGTAGTGGAAAAGGTATAGAAATGAGAGGATCAACCAAGTTCTATATTTTTCCAAATGTACAAGATTGAGGTGCTATATAATTCATACATTTACCTCCCACTTTAATTTAATAATGAAATTACTAGCTTAAAATAAAATAAATGCATACCTAGGTGTGTGTAACACACCTTGACTTCACTTGAGCCCAACATGAGTGACTTATTGGTGACTAACCTATAAAAAAGAGCATGTTATATTATATAATCTTAAATTTAATGCATTTAAATGATTGAAATTGAAAGAGAACAATTATTAGGAGTACACCTGTGTATCAATGCAACCACCTTACATTTTGGTAATTTGATATGAAAATAATTATCATTATGAATCATTAGAGTTATGATTAGGATAAATGTAAAACCTAAAGAGGCACATATATATATGTATAGATGAATATTGGACATATGTCCCCAACCTTGGATAAAATGTGAGTTTCCACCTAACAATTGAGATTAACACAACTGTGCAACCCATTAATACTTATAACCTAGTGAGTGTTAGTGAACCAAGTCAAATCACATTATAAATATTGTGGGGATAGATGATGTAATCAATTTAAACCTATATATTTGATAATATTGAGTGATTTAATCACCTCAACCATACCAAAATTAAACTATCTAATATAGTAGATTGGCTCAATATAGTCTTTAAAAATCCATTTTAGTGGTTGGTGGTAGTCTATATAAATGTTTGAAATTTAAAACTAGTTTGATTTTACAATATTAGGTGAATATTACATATCATATGCACCTTAGATATGTCTCATGTTGAAACTATGTATAACAATGGTATTGATGTATATAATTTTACCACAAATATGTATTTGAATCATATAGCTATGAATTTGGCTAATTTAAAATTTGAACAAGTGCGAAAGACATGCTTATCATAACATACCCCCACTATATAGAGAGAAATATGAAAATTGATATAAGTGCCAATGTGTAGACATTTTTCCAAAACATGCCCCCATTATAATATATGTATGTTGAATATTGAATAAGTGTGGAGAACATGTTTCTTGAAACATGTCCCCACTAAATCTGAAACTGTGACAAATGTGGAGAACATGTTTTCAAAACATGCCCCCACTATAATCTGAATCTATGAATAAATGTGTAATTCATGCCTCTATGGCATGTCCCCACTAATATACCCCCATTTGGAGGTGAGGGGAAGTATAAATTGGTAGTTACCTTACCTCAAAAGGATATGATAATTATATAATTTATGTATGTATGATGTAACATATAGGAGTAACATGTCTAGGGAGATATAAGAATGAGGTACATAATATGTGATCAAATGAAATCCTAAAATGCATGATGTGAATCATGGAAATGTATATATAGTAATGGTACAAGATAAATAAGTAATCAAGCACACACATAAGATCACTAAAAAACAAATAAAAAAATAATGGTCCAAGGAGACCTTAAACAATGGGCATGTTCAAATGCCACACAATCAAAGGGTGACTTAATCAATGGTCCAGCAAAGAAATAATGACATATTCAAGAGTCCATATAAAAATTAATGAAATATTAAAATGTCAAGGAGGAAAACAAATATATGAGAGCCATAATTAACATAGAATATTCAAATGCTCAAACAAATAAGATAATAGAAAGGCAAGACACTGAATAAAGTGCATGACTAAAAGCATAATCAACCAACATAAACATAACATACTAGTCCATGGACATATCATATAAAGTACACTAAAAAATATACAAGCATGGATAAAGGAATGTGTGAGTATATAAGCTCAAACACTATAATTTAAAATGACCATAGAATTATATAACTAGGATGTGTCATGATCAAAGAAGTGGATGCCCCCAATGTCTATATGACATGAGTAGAGGGAAGGCTCAACATCCAAAAGTACATAGATCATGTATTTATGTATGCTTGTATTACACTTAAAATATGCGTGAAACACATGTATATAGAAATAAATGATATGTTATCCACTAATAAGGAACTAATAACATAGATGCCAAGGAGCTAATAAAACATGTAAATGCTGAACATATTTTTGAATTTTTGGAGTTTTTATTTTTTTTGTATTTTTGGAATATTTAAAACTATTTATTCCAACAAGTATTCAAATTCAAGAGCCAAGATACTACATGGTGGTCTTTCTTTCCAAAATTGTTTAAATTTCATAAGTGCCAAAAGTGTTGTATTTATTGTTAATTCACTAACAACAATCATTGGTACTTGTCCCCCTTATTTGTTGTATGGTATGCAAACCTATTTTTCTATCATGTTGAAAAATAAGACATTGCTTTGTAACACCAACAACTTCTTTCATATTAATGAACCATTTTTGTCCAAGGTGAAAATTCAAGTATGGTTTTTGGTCCATTACTCATATAGCAAGGTCCACTACCTTTACGACACATGAAATGGGTAATATGATATACCCAAGAGATTGTGGAAAAGCTAGTGAGTGGTGTAACTCATATACATACATACATACATATACATAGACACACACACACACACACACACACACACACACACACACACACACACACACACACACACACACACACACACACACACACACACACACACACACACACGTGTGTGTGTGTGTGTGTGTGTGTGTGTGTGTTATGTCCCAACTATTGTTATGTGGTAATTGAATTTTTTTTCTTAACTATTTAGATTAAACTTTAGATGTGGAAAATGTACCCCATCAATATTTATGGTAATGATTAGATTATCATGCTTTGGCCTCTTTGAAAGATTGTTCTCTTTTGAAAAATTAAAAGTATTGGGTCATTTTTGTGTTTTAGACATAATTTGTATGTCCTTTATTCTTGTATTTCTAAATTTTGTAATTCAACAATTTACATTGATTTATATAATGATTAGTGATTTGATAATAGTTAAAATATGTCAATCCCTCTTTAGAAATCAATTTATTTCTTGATCTATGTTTGTTAAGAGTAAAGATATCATGTGATGTTCAAGTAACATAGAAAGTATTGTATCTAGAGCATCTTAATTTGCTAAAAATGGTATAATATATTGTGGAGATTTTTGAGAAGCCTCCACATTTATCACATGATTTAGCTACATTTGAAATTTTTAAGGTTAACTCAAAGTGTATATCCAAGAGGGATTATATAATAACAAGAATTTACATGCGCATATACTATTTGTGCTTTTCCCTTACCCTAATTTGGTGTTGTATCATCTAAATATGAGTTTAGATTATATGTACTATGACTTGTAGGTTTAAACAGGTTATGAAAAAGATGCTCAATGGATCATAATTTAGCTTGCACATTTTCTCATCTATCATATCATAGGCAACATCATCATCACTATCATAAAAATTTGAAACATGGCCATCTTACTTCTCAATATTGAGGTAATAAAAGAAGCTCAAATATTGGAGTTGTTTATGGTTTTGGTATCATTGGTTCTTTTATTATTGGTTATTATTCTTGATGTGCATCTATGTGAACTTTAGTTTTTATTTCCTTATCTATATTTGGAGATAATGGATCCATTATACTTAACTCACCCATTTCAAAAGTTTGGATACTCTAAAGAGGAATACATTGTGTAGGAGGAACCACTATAGGAATACCTTCTATATTAAAATGTATCATTTAAATTTTTTTAAAAGGTTCATCATCGACAAGCATTGTAAATAAGGTCACATCTTGTATGAATTTTACATACCAACATAAACTAGATGTGAAAAATTCCATGGTATGTATCTAAGGTCTACCTAGAAGTAAATTATAATGTAATGATTGAGACAATACCTAAAAAGTGGTTGGAACTATTTTTGGCCCCAACATAACATCCAATGTGATTTGGCCAATAGGTGGAGTATGTGAATTATCAAATCCTTTGCTATGCATAACTCAATTTTGAAGAAAGTTGGTACTAATAACCATGGTGGTTAGGAAATTCATGATACAAATGTTTAAACTCGATCCATTATCAACAAACACCCCTTTAACCCTTATTATGCATAGTTAATTATATGAACAAAGGTGACTCTTGGTTAATAACATCTTTAGATGATAAATTTTTTGGATGAAAAGTGATTAATTTTGCATTATTTTTTATATCTTACATGATATACACAAAATAAGTTGGCTCAATCTCACTTGAAACTTGGGTTTCCTGCAATGATTCATACAAGATATCCTTATAGATCGTAGGTTACTTTAGCATTTCAAGGATGAAAATATTAGCATCTGTGTTTCTCAATTCATCAACAAGGTCATATCCCTTAGATTTGATCACAATCTTTGTCTTAGGAAGCACAAGTTGTATATTAATAAGTAGCAGATTAGGTTGAGCATCTTTAATTTTTTGAGTAGTGATACTATGGATTATAGAATCCAATATAAGCCATGGATGAATAATGGGTATGGGATGGTATATGTCACTTAAACAAGATCTAGATGGAAAAAATGGTTAATAGCATGAACATTGGCATTTGGATACTGGTTCCATAACATTATAAAATGCATTATTAAGAGAGATGGAGTGCTAATTTTGCTTTAAAACCCTTTCATGATATTGATGGATTTATTTATTTCATTGAAGAAAATATATTTAAAAGCAATCATAGTAACAAACCAAAAGTACAATTATAAATTTGAACCAAAAATAGAATATATATACATCCATATTGCACATATTTATAACAGCTTGAAAGCTGATTTTTATTTTGTGTGTATTTTTAAATCAGAAATCTTAGATGAAAACCTAGGGCTTTGGGGACCAAACATCAAGTTCACCAAATGTTTAATCTTAGGTTTTTGATAAAGATCATATGGGGTTAGGTTTAATATTATAAAAATAAATAAATACAAGGGTGATAAACAGATATATAATAGGCTAATTAATTGTAAAACTTAGACAAAACATATACTAAATTTATTATGTTGAGATATACTAAAAATGAAAAGTATAACTATGTTAGATATTGCAATGATAATGAAAACAATATACTTAATTGGTTATGATGCTAACATAGATCTAGATTTGAAATAAAAAGGAAACATACTAAAAAATGATTATAGATCAATCATCAAATTCTATAAAAATACCCTATGTAGTTGTGTACACTTGCATCAACCTAGGATGGTTGCATCGATGCTACTATCTAACTCAGATGCATGTGTCTAGTACATAATACCTTCTAAAATTAGATGCAATAATCTAAAATATTTTAGGTTGTGTGATTCCTTCACTCTAGTTCACATAGATCTTGATCATGGGCTATCACTCCTTGTGAAATAACAAAACCCTAGTTCTTCATCTTCATAGTGGCTATGGGAAAAATTCATTATTGGGATCATAGTGTTATGTAAAATATTGACCTAGATAAATAACTATAATATTGACCTAGATTTTAACTTGGAAAATATGGATATTGGGATACTCCTTCAGTAATTTAGACCTATAGATGTGTTATTCCTATGAATTAAATGTAAATTAGAGAAAATATGGAAGGTTTTATGACTTGAATTCTTGATTTAATGCCTTTGATATTTTGCCTTGTGAATTTTTTGGTATGTGTTAGGTATATACTAGGTGAGGAATGAATGAGGATTGATCATGTATTTATAGAAATCCCTTTGGAGAACATCTCACATAAAATCTCTTATTCAAACCATATGCATACATTTCATTTGTAATCTCAATGAATTTAGGGCATTGGACACTTGTGTTAGGTTATAACAGTTTTGTTGATGTAGGCATATGACTGGGAAGCAAGTGTTTGATAATCATAAAAGTAGGTACAAACTTAGAACCTGTAAAGATGGAAGATGAATAGTTTTATAGAATTCTAGGAAAGATATAAGGCCTAGATCATCATAATGACATTAGTCAAGCTAAGAGATAAATAATGAGCATAGACAGATAGTAAGAGCAAGAATTTTGGTAGTGGGAAAGGTCTGTATTTGCAAATTATATAATAATGAGGTGATATATAATTCATAAATAGTGTATACACATGTAAATGCATTCATGTTTACTTTACTTGAAACATATTTTATAATGTTTGACTTATTTGAATGTCTTTTTATCATGTATGTACCTTTGTCTAATCATATATGTTTATTTGATTGTATAAATTTATGTCTTTGGTTAGGAAATTTATGAATATATTTATACATATTTTTTATTATCATTTTATATTTTATCATTTGTGAAATATCATAAAAACAAATATGTCATCTTGGTTCTTTATACCATTGGTGCATTATGTTACATATTACTTCCACACTTTTTTATTCTTTTGTCTTTTGTGGTAGTTCAACATGAATTACGGAAAAACATCATCATGGTTACACATATCATGGTTCATACTTCCTAAATCTACATTAAAAATGATTGCTCAATAAATATGACTCAATACTAATGAGTACAAGCCCCACATTATCATAACCAATCATTTATCACAAATCATATCATCTATCTCAAATAAATCATCTATCACATAATATATATAATCAAATACAATCACATCATATCAATTATCCTATCTAGATCAATCATCCAAATCAAAGCAATCTAACCTTTTATTTAACCTCTTATCTAACATTCATAATAATTATATTCACTATCCCAGTCATTATCACAACTAAATAAAATCATCAACATTAGAATCCCATTATCAATCAATCAATCAACCATTAGTTAACCAATGAATCAATCAACCACCATCCACTCAATCATTTCCTTGATATTTCCACCAATCCCACAATCAAGTAATATATGCCATCATTCAATCCTTCATGTAACAATTATAATTATTACTAATCTAACATTTCTAGTAACATATATGTTGATAGATTTTAAATTCTCTATATTTTCACAAAGTTGTTAAGAACACAAAACAAAGTGATAGAAAATATGAAAATACACACCTAGGGCATGTTAGGAATAAATTAGAAATTAATGTGAAACAAATTTCATAGAATTACAATAACAAGAGCTATGAACAGAGATACATAAAGAATATAAATTAAAATGCACAACAAGGAGACAAGATTTAATGTGGTTCACCCAGTGTAGGTTACATCCATTAAGAAACACTTGATTAGATTTTATTACAAGCCAATAAGATAAAATCCACTCTTAGATCGATCTTATCACAATTACAATGCACAAATACTGATTGGAGATATGCTCAACAAACACTCCAAAATTCACACATGAATTCACACACTCTATTTACCTTCTCAAATTCAGTTCATCTAATTTATTACTTGTTGTATGTCCATCTATAATACATAAATAGGTAAGTAACATAACAATTTTACAATACAATAGATACGAAAAACATGGGCTAAATAAACCCATAATGGTTCCCCATTAATCATGGGTGATGAGACCACACACATACAAGTATAGATAAACCGCATATTTATACTCTCAAAAAAAGGGGGTCCAAAAAATAAATCACAAATGGCAAGAATACATTAGGAGTGTACTATATATTTTAAATGTATAATATTTGTAATATATTGTAATGTGGAAATAGTATCCATAACATAACAATCTCCCACTTGAATACTGATTTACTCTAAGTTGGATTCTCAACCCTTCGCTATCATCTATGAATGCCAACCAAAATGAACATAACTTTAGTTTCTCCTTTGTGACCACCTTGGTCATCATGTTTGCAAGATTCTAACTAGTATGAATCTTCTCCATCTTTAACTTCTCTTCCTCTAAAACTATCCTAATGAAATGGTACCTCAAATGTATGTTATTCATCCTAGAGTGGAAAGTAGAGTTATTTTCTAGGTTTATATCAATCTATCTATCACTATACAATTTATTTTCCTCTTACTTATTCCCTAACTCCTCAAGTAATTATTATAACTAAATCATTTATTTGATTGCCTCTAGGGTAGCAACATACTCAACCTCTATGGTTGACAAAGCCATGAGTCTCTATAGTCATGAAATCCAACTCACCATTATGTCACCTACATTAAATACATATCCTATCATGCTCTTATTACTATCTAAATATCCAACCATGTTTAAATATACATAACCATGCAAAGTGGTGTCCAATCTACTATAGTTTAAAACTATCCTCATGGTCCCTCTCAAGTATAGAAGAATCTAATTCACTGTTTGCTAGTGTTCTTTACTTGGATCACTCATGTACCTACCTACTACTCCAACTACATGGGTAATATCTAGCCTAGTGCATACCATGGTATACATCAAGCTGCCAGCTACTAATGAGTAAGGTACAATGGACATCTAGATTCTCTCCTTCTTTGTCTTCGGACATTGCTCCTTTGATAACTTGGAAAGGCTTTGCAAAGGAGTCCTAACTAGTTTAACATCCTACATATTAAGCCTATCCGAGACCGTTTTAATGTAATCTTCCTTAGATAAATTCACCTTTCATTCATTCCTATCTCAAGTTATTCTCATACCAAGGATCTATTTTACTACCCCCAAATCCTTCATAGCAAAAGAATTACTAAGGTGTTTGTTGAGTACCTTTTTTTCTTGAATGTTCTTACCTGAAACCAAAATTTCATTCACATACAAACATATGATAATGTAATTACCATCATTAAACTTATTTATATATACGCTATGGTCTAAATGACACCTGGAGTATCCCTGCTCCATCATAAAACTATCAAATTTCATATACCATTATTGTGGAGATTATTTCAGGACATACAAGCTCTTCTTCTATTTACACACCATGTTATTCTTACCTTTGACCTCATATACTTATGGCTACTCCATGTATAAGTCCTCTTCCAAATCACTATGAAGAAATATAGTCTTCACATCCAATTGATCTAAGTGTAATTCTTCCATTGCCACTATCCCAAGAATAGTCCTAATATAAGTCATCTTCACCAATGGAGAAAAAGTCTCATCAAAATCAATTCTCTTCTTTTTTTTAAACCCATTTAACAACAATTTCACCTTGTATATCTTATTTCCTCTATCATCCTCTTTAATTCTATACACCCACTTATTCTACAAATCTCTCTTACCTTCAAGTGGGTTTACCAAATCTCAAGTTTGATTTTCCATGAGAGACTAATGTTCCTCATCCATTGTTAATTCCTATTTCTTCCTAACATCTACCTACATCATTTATTAAAATCACTCTAGCTCTCCATTATTAGTGAGTAATAAATAAGAGATGGAGAAAAATGTTCAGGTTCCCTTTTTACCTTAGAAGACCTTCTCACCTTAGGAGTTTGGGATTTTGATGGAGTAGGTGCCTCAACCAGTTTCTTGGACACTTTACCATCTAAAATTTCCTCCAACATTATGTACTCTTCTCTAGAATCCTCTTTCTAATATTGTAACTAATGCATATACATGATTTTTTTATTAAATACTACATCCCTAGACCAAAATAGACATCTCAATAAAACTCCATCTCTATTACAATTTTAAATGAAAGAAAAAATTAACAAACATAAATTTAACGCTTTTAATTTTAACGAATGTCTTTACCTTTTATCTAAATTATTAGGATCAGAATGATTTCAAAAATAATAAACTGAGTCATGGTACCAATCATCTTCAACTAATAAATATTTTCATTCATTCATCTCAAGATGAAACTTAATTTTTTTTTAAAAAATCAGCAACCTTCATGGTCTTTAAATGTGGTTTAAAATTTAAATTTTCATCAACTAATAAAACTAAGACATTAATATTTGAGGAAACATTTTCAGCTAAGTGTTTTGCTAATTCATTGCCTTTAATAGTTTTATAAATTTCAAATTTGAGATCAAATTCTTGAATGCATAAAATACACTTAACAAGCCTTTCCTGAATGGTTGGATATTTTAAAAGATAAGACAAAATAGGTACATTAGATCACACAAAAACTTTGTTTTCCATTAACAAATATCACAATTTAATCAAAGAGAAAACTAGTGAGAAAATAAAGTTCTCAATAAGAGGGTATCTAGTTTTCCATCTTTTAAAACCTAACTCATGTAATCGATTGGTTTTTCTTCATTATTTTTAAATTCTTTAGTTATTATAGCTCCTATAGAATTTTTAGTAGCATTAACATAGAGATTAAATGCTTTCTTCAAATAATATTTAGCAATAATAAGAAGACTTGCAATAGTATTTTTAACATAATTAAAAGCTAATTCAAAACCTTCAGCCCAATTATATGTTTTATAATTCTTAAGCAATAATTGTAATGGATTAAATTTATCAGCAAAATGAAAAATAAATTTTCTAATAAAATTTATCTTACCAAAGAAATACCTTAAACTTGATTTGTCCTTGAGAGGAGGTAGTTCTTTAATTTATTTAACACATTTAGGGTCAATTGAAATACCATCTTTTAAAATTATGTGTCCTAATAACTTACCTTTAGTCACACCAAAAATAGACTTTTTTGGATTCAAATAAATGCCAAATTTTCTACATTTTATGAATACTTCACAAAGATGATCTATGGGCTTTTTTCTCTTTTTATAATGAGGGATAATATCATATAAATAAACTTGAATAACTATGCCTATTAAATCATCAAAACCAACATGCATGGCTCTTTGAAAAGTAGTGCCTACATTTATCAATCCAAAAGGCATTTTGTTATAAGTAGAAGTACCTATATGTGTAGTGAAAGTAGTTTTATGTCTATTATTAGGATTCAAAAAATTATGATTATAATATGAAAATCCATCTCGTAAAGAAATCATTTTAGATCATGTAACCTATTACAAAATATGGTCTATGCTTGGTAGAGGAAAATAATCTTTTACACTATCTTTATTTAGATCTCTAAAATCAACAGATAATCTAATGTCACCATTTTAATTTCTAATTAGAACTAGATTAGCTACCCATTTTGATTATGTTACAGGAAAAATGACACCAGCATCAATCATCTTATCCAACTCTTTTTTAATAGTTTCCTCTGACAAAGGGTTGATTCTTCATATTTTTTATCTAATAGGTTTGATACTAGGCTTAATATAAATGTCATGTTTAATAATATTAATATCATAACCTTTAAGGTCCTCGTATGACCAGGAAAAAAATCAATAAAATTTTTAAACAAGATAATGAATTTAACCTTCTCATTTTTAGTAACCTAAATTCTTAAATAAACATACTTAGGATCCTCTTCAGTGCCTAAATTTATATGAGTGGTATCACCTATGATTATTTTTTATGGCTCTTCTATTCTAGAGATTTTAGGTTGATCATTATGCGTGAACATAGATTCTAAACTTACCAAACCAACAGGTAATCTATTAGTATTTAATTTAAAATAATCACCATAATTATGTTCATAGTCATCACGATCAAAAGAATTACCTTTAATAAATGAATCTATATGTTTATCATAACTAAACATATGCCAATTGTTATTTGAATCAAGAATCTTACAATAATTTTTTTTAACAGAAGTAAATTTCATATTAGGTTCAATCTCACTTAGAGTTGGATTAGAAGCATAAACAAGCTTATCATCTCTTACATTAAATTCTCTAAAAATATGTGTGATATTTAAAGCTTCGAAATGCTCAAGTAATGACCAAACCTTTTGTTTATAATAGTAAAAAAAAAAAATTATTAGTCTTATAAATCTTGCAAACTTGTTTAGCTACTAACTCTGAATCTCCAAAAAAATTTAAATGTTTAATATTTATCTCTATGGCCTTATTCTAATCCCAAACATAATGCTTCAAATTCAGTTCTATTATTAGTATTTTTGAAGGATAATATGAAGTCATAAAAAAAATTTACCTTCATTAGAAATTAGACAAATTATAGTACCATTACCTTGTTAAGAACAAGCTCTATCAAAGTACAATGACCATAGAATGTTTTTATTGAATATTTCTTCATGTTAATTTTTTGTTTCATCTAAATTCAATAATTCATAAGTTTCAATTTCATTTTTAATGTAATAAATATTAGATGAAAAATGTGACTTCATAGGGTACCAAAAGAATCTTCCCTTTTAATTAAAAAATTTTCATTATTAATAGGGACCTATGTGATATCCCTCAAAATAAAATATCTAGTTGTTTTAGACCAATGTCTTCCTAATAACATTGCATAATTACTAAGAATATCTAATTCTTAAATATTAGTCATACATCTAGTTCTTTCATATTGTACAATTTTAATGACTATATCACAAAACTTACCACAACTCTTAGTTTATCTAGAATTAACACCAGTAATCTTCCTACTATCTACATCATAAGATATGCCTAATTAATCTGTAATGGATGTAGGCATAATATTTTTTGAGGCACCTGTGTCTAAAATATAATTATGAATTATTTTAATGATAATTGACTATAACATAGAAAGGAGGGATGTAATCAGTAGGAGGGTCAAAAATTTGAGCATAAATATGTTCATAATTGCTTTCCTCTTAAAAAATTTAATTACTTTCCTCTTGAAAACTTACATCAGCTCTAAGATTTTTCACTGCTTCATTAATATTATCAAGCTATCTTGGAAGACTAGCTGCTTATAGTAAAAAAAATATATGATAAATCATCAATTATATTATAAGTTTTAGCATTATATTGTCGAAATGTTTTATATTTATAATGCTGATATTAACTATTATTATATCTAGTTGTAAAAAGGATTATTTGCACAAACATTCAATATCAGCATTATAAGCCTTTATCTATTTTTCCTTTATCATCAGAGAAGTTATATCATTTATTATTTTATTTTTTTGGGGGAATTATAATCTTTATTTATAGTATTTATAACATAAACATTCTCATTTTCCAAGGGATCATCAAGAGTGTTTATATTCTACGCTAGATCTTTAGTTATTTCATCTTTTCCATTAATTTTTTTTAATCTAAGAACTACTAGACATGTGTCTGGATTATGATCTAATTCAAAAATATTAAAATAATAAGTAATATAATAATTTTTTTCTTCTTTAATATTCTTATTCAAGGAATAAGGTTTATCATTAAGCTATCTTTTAACAATGACCTGCTCATTACCTAGACTTTGTATGGCCTTTAATATTTTTGAATTATATAAATTTAAGCTTATAGAAGACCTATCTTTTAAATTAATTATTTTAAGATTCTTTTCATATTCAATACATAAACTCAAAGTGTCACTATATTTAGTAGTGTCTTTATCTTCTAAATCCATTTTATATTTTAAAGGTAAAGCATTGCAAAAATAAAGTCTAGATAACTTTTTAGAAGTCCTAAGATCACATAGAATCTTTTGATGTAGTTTAGTGAACTTGAAAATGAAATGATAAATTGTCTCATCTAGATCAATTAAAAAATTACAAGATCATTGACTAGATCAAAATATTCTTCAGCTTTCCCAAACAATAACTCTAGCCAATCTTTAACATCTCTCCAAGTGTCAATAACCTTAGCAGACAGACTAACAAATATGTTATAATCTTTTCTTTTCAATATTTGGGAAAAAAATCTTAAGAAAATATTTTCATTAGTTATTCCAAGAGTAACACAAACTAAACTAAAAGATTCTTAGTGAGCTTCTCAAGATTCTCTAGTAACACCAAAAAACTTTGGTATATTCAATCATTTTAGAGAAGGTAAATTATCAAGATGGTTCTTGACATTAGTTAGATTAATAAAAATCCATAGTGCTATAGATATTTGATGCTCTTCTTGAGCTTGAGCTTCTTCTTCATCTTCATCTTCGGTGTGATCATCTTGATCTCTATTATTTTGTAACCCATGAAGCAGATCATCTAGTCTCTATCATATTATTGGTTATTCTCCCACTAGTTGATCTCCCACTAGAATCTTCAATAGGTTCTACCTGAATAGATTTATTATCTTGAAACTAATGTTCTTTATCTAAGTGCAAATTTTTTAATAATAGTTTCAATAGGCAAAAAAAATCATCAAATGAAAAAGAATCATAAATAAAACAAGTTCTAGGTCTATGGTTAGCAACTAAAACACTTGCTTTATCTTCTTGAATTCTTCTATTTGAATTTAGAATATCACATGGATTCTCACATGTGTGATTTGAATACCAATCAATTTCAAATTTTGTAATCTCTTTTTCCTTATTTATGACTTCAATACCCTGATGAAGATTTTTAGGATGATTATATCATGCATAAAGCATTAATTTGAAATAAATATCAACTTGATCATCTTATATATCAATTCTAGGTTAAATAATAGGAGGTTTTTTAACTCTAAGTACAATTAGTAAGAAGAAAACAAAACTAAAAATAAATCAGATTTTAGAATGAATCCCCAGTAGAGTCACCAAATTTGTTGACGATAAAAAATGTATCATCAACAAATCAATCCTTTCACTTATCATGAAGGTCAATTTGGAATCATACCAGTCTAATCGTGGGGTTTTAAAGGTTTGTTTATGATCCTAAAGATGCAAAGGTTTTTTTATAAGTTTTGGGAAATAATAAATAAACTATCAAATGTAGTTTATTCTTCTATAACAATCAAAAATCCATTTTGTCAAGTCGTGAATTAATTAAGGTAATATTATGTAATCTATTCTATCTGACAAAGAAAATCTATGAGTTAGATAATCCCTTGGAGAATAGAAATCTGATTTAGTAAGTATTCATATATTCAATAATATATTTTTTTTTAATGTTCTTCAAGTTAACTCCAAAAGATAACCAGAAAGAGAAGAAACAAATTAAAGCTAAGAGAAAAGATAAGATATTCAAACATGTTAGCAAGAGAGCGAGATAATAAACAACTAACAAACAACTAAACTAAATAAAATCAAACTAAAGAAAGAAAATTAAAAAGTTATAAGAAAAGGATAATGAACTAATAAAATACTAAAATTTAACTAATCAATCTAATATGATCAAAGACAAGCTCAAGACAAGATAAAAACTAAAAGAGGAAGATCAAATAAATAAACTAAATCTAAACTAAATAAAAAGACTATTAATCTAAAGACTTAAATAGATCTAGAAATCTATCAAAAAAAGGTCTAAAAATAAATAAAAGAAACTAAACAAGCACTAATCTATGAAATAACTACCAAATGACTAACCTAAAGAAAATAGAAAAGATTAATAATTAAAAAATTAAAAAGAATTAAAAGATAATAGAGATTTAAGACTAAACACTAAATAACTAGAACTGTATTATATATCTAAAGAGAAGACTGATTAAATAAATATCTATAGTTAATGAAACAAAAAGAAATTACAAGGAAGAGACTAAAAAACTAATAAACACCTAAACAAAAATGTAAATTAAACTAAAACTAAAAGATAAGAAGATAACTAGAAAATTTTCTAACAAACATAAATTTAATGCTTTTAATTTTAACGAACGTCTTTGCCTTTTATCTAAAATATTAGGAAAAGAATGATTTTGAAAATAATAAACTAAGTCATGGTACCAATCATTTTCGGCTAATAAATATTCTCATTCATTCATCTCAAGACCAAACATAAAATTTAAAAATAATTCAGCAACCTTCATGGTTTTTAAATGCGGTTTAGCATTTAGATTTTCATCAACTAATAAAACTAAGACATTAATATCTAAGGCAACATTTTCAGCTAAGTGTTTTTCTAATTCATTACATTTAATAGTTTTATAAATTTTAAATTCAAGATCAAGCTCTTGAATGTGTAAAATCTACTTTACAAGCCTTCCCTGAATGGTTGGTTATTTTAAAAGATAAGAAAAAATAGGTACATTAGATCACACAAAAACTTTGTTTTCCATTAACAAATATCAAAATTTAATCAAAAAGAAAACTAGTGATAAAAAAAATTCTCAATAAGAGGGTATCTATTTTTGCATCTTTTAAAACCTAACTAGTGAGAAAACAATGTCCTCCAACACTATGTACTCTTTTCTAGAATCCTCTTTTTGATCTTGTAACTAATGTGTATACATGACTTTTTCATTAAATACTACATCCCTAGACCAAAATATTTTATTATCCTTAAGACTCCAAATCCAAAAACCATAGTCATCCTCACCATAAGAAATAAAGGTGCATTTTTTAGATTTAGCCTCTAACTTGATCCTATCATATTTATCAATATGAATAAAAGCTTCACAACCAAACACTCTAAGAAAGGAATAATCAACCTTTTTACCAAACCAAGCATCATCAGGTATGCCTCCATTCAGGGAAGATGAAGGTCCTCTATTGATCAAATATACAACCATGTTTATTGCTTCTACCTAAAACTAGAGGGGAAATCCTCCATGAAACCTCATGATCTTAGCATGCTCCATGATAGTCTTGTCCATCCTTTCTGACAATCGATTTTGTTATGGAGTTTTTGGAACCATCCTCTATCCATGAATTTCAATCCTATAACATTAATCAAAAAAATCATTGCTAGAATATTCTCCACTATTACCTAACATAAGACATTTTAACTTGAGACCTATTCTATTCTCAACCAAGACTTTCCATATTTTAAATGTATTAAACACGTCAAATTTTATACTATTTCCATACACCCAAACTTTCCTATTTGTATCATCAATAAAGGTGACATAATAAGATGAGACATAAATAGAAGATACCTGAGCTAGCCCCCATACATCTAAATGAACCAACTCCAACTTATTCTCCTCCCTCATAGGTCCAACATTGAGAAAATTTACCCTTTTCTAATTTCTGTACACACAGTATTCATAAAAATCTAAATCAAACCCTTTCAACCTAGGTAACCTATCCTTAAAATTTTGCATGCCCTTTTGGATCATGTGATTGAGCCTATTGTGCCACAAAGTCACATTTGCATCTACAAAAACTAAATTAAAATAGTTAGCACTACTTGATAAATACAAATTACTAACCTTTTTACCTTTTTATACCAAAAGATAGCCCTTGTTCACCTTTTAATAATCTATTCTGAAAGTCACTATCTAACCTTCACTGCTTGGCTGCCCTACAAATACCAAATTCTATCTCAACTTTGGCACATGATTGATATCCTTTAGTATCCAAGTGTTCCCAATCTACATCTTGACCTAAACACATCATTTTCCTACTATTCTAAAAGGATCATCATCACCAACATAAACATGTCCAAAATCCCCTTAAACATAATTAATAAAATAATGCTTATGTGGTGTAGCATGAAAAGAAACCCCTAAATTTAAAACCCAAGACTCAAAAATATTATCAATGGAGATGATTAATGCATTGTAATAAATATTACTCGCTACCACATTCACCTCCTTGGAGTCTTCCTAATTTTTATTCTTGTTCTGAAGAGCCCAATAATCCTTCTTTGCATGCCTATTCTTTTCACAGTGTTAGCATGCCATCCTGCTCTTTGATTTTGACCTTTTAGGACCATTTGACTTTCTACACTTTCATTTTCCTCTATACTTTTATCTCCCTCAACTCTCCATCACTTAAATTAGAAGTCTTCCTAGAGATTTTCCATCCTATTTCCTTGCTAAGGATTACTCTTATTACATCCTCAAACTTTAACTTGGCATTATGAGAGACCAAGTTGCTCATAACCATTACTAGGCTATTCCAACTCTCTGGTAAGGAATATAGAATAAGTAGAGAACTCACTTAATCATCAAAGTTAATTTTTATAAATTTCAACATGCTCACAACCATATTAAATTCATTCAAATGATCAACAACTAAACCATTTTCAAACATCTTCATATTAAATAACATTTGCATTAAAAATATTTTATTATAAGTAGAGGATTTCTCATATAACTTCCCTAACACATTCATCAGACCTTCCATATAATTCTCCTATGATATATTAAACATGATCAAAGATGTAAGGCATAACCAGATATGCCCAAGTTATTTCCTATCAAGTAACTCCCAAGCCTCATGTATCATACCCATTGGTTTTTTTAATTTTCCTCCTAGTAGAGTATGGAGGTCTCTAATATAGGTAATTCTCCATATGCATCTTCAATAGACCAAAGTTATTTTTTTAGAAATTTTCAACCTTTGATTTATTATCATCAACCATTACTCCCACTTAAACTAATAACCCATCCCGTGATTCAACACTTCAACAAATACAACATGAAGCTCTAATACTAGATGTTTGGAATAAATCAAAAATCAATGTAGAATTTTTTTCATAGAATCACAATAACAATATCTATAAACAAAGATACATAAAGAATAGAAATTAAAATTCACAATAAGAAGACAAGATTTAACGTGGTTCACCTAATGTGGGATATATCCACAAAAAAACACTTGCTTAAATTTTACTACAAGCCAACAAGAGTATAATCCACTCCCATATTAGTCTTCTCACAATTAAAATGTAAAAATATTGTTTGGATCTACACTCAACAAACTCTCCAAAATTCACACTTGAATTCACACACTTTGTTCACCTTCTCAAAATTAGTTCATTTGATGTATTACTTATTATATGCCCATCTATAATACATCAATAGGTAACTGACATAATATTTTTAGAAAAAAATGGATATCAAAACTGTGGGCCAAATCAACCCATAACAATTCCCCATTCATCATGGGTGATGAAATCACACATATACAAGTATAGATAAACCACATATCTATACTCCCAGAAAAGGGGGTTTAGAAAATAACTCATAAGCAGTGAGAATAAATTAAGAGTGTAATATACATTTTAAATGTATATTATTTGAGATACATTGTAATGTGTAAATAGGCTCCACAACATAACAATGTCCCACTTGGATACTGATTTCCTCTAAGAAAGCTTTTCAACATTTCACTATCATCTATAAAGGCTAACCAAAATTAAGCATAGCTTCAATTTCTCCCTTGTTACCACCCTGGTCATCATGTCTATAGGATTCTGATTGGTATGAATCTTCTCCATCTTTAACTTCTATTCGTCCAAATCTATCTCGATGAAATTTTACCTCAACTATATATGCTTCATCCTAGAATGGAAACCAAAGTTCTTTGCTAGGTGTATAACACTCTGACTATCACTATACAATTTTCCTTCCTCCTACTTATGACCTAGCTTCTCAGGCAACTATTGTAACCAAATTATATCTTTGTTTTCATTTTTGGTAGTAACATACTCAACCTCTATGGTTGACAAATCCACAAGTTTATTTTATCATGAAATTTAGCTCACTATTGTGTCAATAATAGTAAATACATATCCTACCATGATCCTCCTAATGTCTAAATCTCCAACCATGTCTAAATCTACATAACCATCTAAAGTGGTGTCTAATACACTATAGCTTAAAACTACCCCCATGGTCCTCAAGTATTGAAGGATCCACTTCACTACCTGCTAGTGCTCTCTACCTAGATCACTCATGTACCTACTTAATTCTCTCACTAAATGGGTAATATTTAGCCTAGTTCATACCATGGCATACATCAAGCTTCCACATGATGATTAGTAAGATTTTATAGTACATTTAAATGTATAGTATTTTAGATACATTGTAATGTGTAAATAGGCTCCATAACATAAAAGGACCTCATGATCTCAACAAATTCAAAAGACTACAATGCTTAAATATTTAAACAAACATATCACAAACCTCATTGTATATTTTATTTTTTAGGATGTGACTTGGATTAACTTTAGATAGTCTTTATCAATGCCAAATTTTAGTTAAACACCTTTATTAAAGCTATGGACCATGTTTATTTGATCACATAATTGAAGATTGATGCACAAAGAGACTTGATAATTTTGCACCACTTCATTATCTTAATCGAGCATGTTTAATTGCATTGTTAATAGGTATATTTATAAAAATATAGATGAAGGACCCTTCATATTGAAATAAATATCAATTATTATAATAAAGTCCTCAAGAGTGCACATGGATCAAGTACATTGATCAGTGATGTGATCCCTTCATCTCAATCGAGATGAAGGGTGGAGGATTATCTTTGAAAATATCAAATGAGAATTAGTATAATCCCTTCATCTTGTTTCTAAGATGAAGGAAGGATAATCATTTCCAAGAAAGCACATGGATCAACCATGTGGGCCATTCATCTTATTTCCAAGATGAAGGGTGGAGAATAATCTTATATATTAAATCATTTATCAATTTAATTATCTCACAAAATAATATTGCATAGGATCTCAAGATCCTCTCCTTTGTACAAAGATGCCCACTTAGATGGAAAAAGAGGACTTAATTAATTGAAAGAAACTTATAATTCTATTTGTAATATAAATATAATTAGAATAATGATTAATTAATTTAATCAAGGATCAATTTAATTAATATAAATGTTGGTAATTTAATTAGAATAATGTTTGATTAAATTAATCAAAGATAAATTTAAATAATATAATGTAGAGAGTTTAGTTAGGATAATAATTTATAGAAGGGGAAATATTAGCATTAATTGATCAGAGAAAGGGAAATTATTGAATTGATCAGAGAAGAGTAATTAAATAGAGAAATTAGCTAGAGAATGATGATTGAATAGATAATGATAATTGAATAAATATAATATGATGAATTATCTCACCTAGAGATGACTAGAAGTGAATTCAAACATGTATATTAGATGAACAAATTATTTCAAACCAAATTATGTGAAATTATGAGAAGTCATTCCATTTTGCAATTTGACATAGAAGTGATAAAATTGGAGTGTCTACATTTTCCCATATTTGAGAAGGAATTACGAGATGTAGATGAAGCAATGACTTTTTAAAGAATAAAAAGTCTTAAAAATGATCATATAATAAAATTTGATAGATGTTAGTTTTGATAAAAATTTGCTAAAAATACTAGTAAATGGGTTCAAATATGCCCCAAAGCGATGCATGGTAATCCCTAGATGGCCCTCAAGGGGAGAGTCAAAAAAGTATTGGATCATTGAACCCTAAAAATGATGAAATAATAATGGGTTACATCTAATATTATAGGAACATGTATGCAAATGCATCTAAGATTAGGAACAGGTATGAAAATGTATCTAAGATTAGGAATAGGTTGATGACAATGACTAAGAATAGATTGAATATAATGAATATATTGAATAAATAATTAGGAATAGGTTCATTAAATAGATAAATATGTATGTTATTAATGAAATTGACATGGCAACCATTTGGAAACTTGATTTTTTATATTTCACATGATAGTATGCATAATAGTCTAGGAAGTATCATGATAAATTTCATTTGTCAAAATGAGTAACAATTTGAATTGAAAATGCAAATGTATACAACTTAAAAAAATATATGGATAATCAAGATTAAAATTTACAACATAATACACTTAAATCAATTATAATTCAGATACAACTATTCATAATTCAAAATCACAATATGAATAATCAAGACTTAAGTGGAAAATGTAATGTACTAAATTAAGACAATTGAGGAACAAAAAATGCACCAAAAAGTAAACAGATAATCAATAATATTTAGCTCTAATACATTCCATCACATCCAAACATCTTGATTAAATAACTAAGAGTCATGCAGGAAACAAAATTTAACAAGCTATGACACCTAAGAAATTAATAGTCATTCCATACAAGTGAAATCAAGTAAACATTTCATTCATAAATAGACAAGAAAAAATAAGTAAACACTCCATTTAAAAAATTAGTATGTGATAATAAGGCATTACTCTTTGATACCAAGGGTATGATAGAACAATCATAACCAAGGATAGGGGTAATGGAATAATAAGGAAAGGGTGGTCAAGCTGACTTTAAATGTCATAAGTGAGTCCTATGGACACCGGATCCAACATGGAATTCAAGCCAAATCTAGTTCTCCAAAGGATTTGGGATATAATAAAAATTAATGATAAGTAAATAAAATTGATTATATAGAAGACATAGGAGCAGGGAATCATAAAATGGTAGGAGTGTATAAGGAACATGATTTCCAAAATAACAAGAGATATGCTCACAAAACATAGAGAACATGGGACAAGGGATGGCCAAGTTGACCTTCAAAAAATGAACACTTCCTATATATTCTCTTTAGACCTCAAGCCATTATAGTTCAACCAAAAATTGAGCACAAAAAATGATAGGTATAATCAAGGATAATAACATGAACAAGTTAACATAGAATGGTTAGGTTTGTAAAATGATGAGACTGTTAAATTAACTTGTAAAATGACAAGATCATAGTTTAATTTAAAAATTACAAGAGTATTTTTAACTTAAAAAATGGAAAGAGTGTGGAATTAGAATGGTTAACAATGTTTAGAACAATATACCCATAAAATATCACTAATAAAAGGGAAAACTTATTCTAGCACCAAGATAGGATGTGATAGTAAATGGCAAGATTAGAATGATCAGATTGGATAATAATGTATATTAAGTGGTTAAATAATATCCAAGGACCATGTGACATGGGAAATAAATTTGTAGTCATAAAAGTTTCTGTAAGAGGATATGTCAAGATATTTTCCAAAATAAGGCTCATAACAACTTATTCTTATTAAGATCAAGGCAAGAAGGAAAACTTGAACCAAGGTAGGATGAATAGAAAGATGGTTCAGGACAAGGTAATATGATGGGAGTGGAAAAAAATCTAATGTAGACAAGGATGCCCCAAAGAGTCAAGGTATTTATAGACAATAAATTATTTACACATGATACCAGAAACCTAGCTTTCATATTGGTACTTGCCCAAGGTACCAAAAACATAGTTTTCACCATTAGATGAATTATTTATCTTTCTCTTTTTAATTTAATTCTGATATTTTTAATTTTTGGCATCCCAATTTAATGGAGGATGATGAGATGCATAATTTTGAATGTTTGATCTCTAACCCATACCAATTCTGAATAGCAGTTCTATTAGAAATTTTATTATTGATGTATGTTGTATTGATGCTATTATGATCTTCATTGGCTATTGATTCTAATTCCTCCAAACATTTAAACAAGATGTCTCCATACCCTTTTTAAAAATGAGTGTTGTTAGGGAGTGTAAAAATCTATAGGCATTGGATAAATGATCTTATTAGATTATGGAATATAGGTCATGAATGAATAATGGGATCATAATGAAATGCATAATGGTTGGGAGATAAGTGGAAATTGGGAATTTCAATCACAAATAATGTTGGTAATTTTAGATTTGCCTTGATTTTGGTTATGGTGGGACTGATATTGATTTCAACAATGTCTTTATCAAATAACGAGGAACTAATTGGCTCACCTATTGTCACCTCGAAGAGGTTATCACCAATAAATTCTTATTGATTATTTTTATTTGGATTGTCCAATAACACCTTGAACAAGGTTTCACTAAGGGATGTTGATAAATAATTTTTAATGTCCCTTAGTGACTTAAGCAAGATTATTCTACTTATCATCTACTACCTCAAAAAAGGTTTCACTAGAAGATGTTGTGTTTAAACTTTGATTGTCCCTTAGTGCCTCAAACAAGGTTTCACTAGGAGATTATTTTTCTACCTGAATGTTATCTTGAATCACCAGAGATTCTTCCACTAGAATGTCACCATGAAATAATTTTAACAATGTGTGATTCTATCAGTCCTAATAAACATTTGTGGGAGGTAAAACATCAATATTATGGCTAGGATGGTTAATGTCAAAGGTATGTTTAATTTCAATGCAAGGGGAAAAGGAAACATAGTCCTTGTAAAGGATACTAGTATAATTTATGTTAATATCAAAAGAAGCATCCTCAAAAACCATGGAAGGATATGTTAGGTATTGTATGATATTTAATATAGATTTAACTAATGTAATGGAGATGAACGCATAGAGAAATAATTTCACCACACAATATATTATTTTTCACACTATAAATATTTCCTATTACACATACCCATTAGTATATATAAATATATAGGCAAGAGATAGCCCATAGTTAGGGAGTTAACATCCCATGATTATATCCTATAATCACGTGGTTGTTGAACCTGTAATAATACTAATAATGATGATGATGATGATGATGATGATGATGATGATGATGATGATAATAATAATAATAATAATAATAATAATTGTTTTATAAAAATAATTTTTCTAACTATACTCTCATATTTATGCATATGGTAACTTAAAAATAGTAATTATTATTTAACCTATGGTAAATAATCAACCAATGTAAATAATATTTTACCCAATGTAAATACCAATCCCCAACATTCCATTTTAGCATGCCACCTCTATGTGCTCATGATCTTCTCTTCAACTGTGTTGCATTGGGCTTGCACAAAACTCCAAAAGACTATATTCTTACAAGTGGATTTTATGGATAGATACAACAACCACCCAGGTGTGAACAAAGATATATGATTCTGTTCATTCTCCACACTTATCCTCTAATGGTTTTACCTGACTTAGACCAATAACCTTACCTAATTAGTTTTGTAGGTGTGCCAATAACCTTTCATAAATGGCTTTGAAGGTTCACCAAAAACCTTACATAATTGGTTTTCCAGGTTCACCAATAATCTTACATAAATGGTTTCTCATAGGTTTACTAATAAACTTTACTTCATGATTTCTATAATACATTTTGATTAGCATTCTACAATGCTTATATAAAATGGGTAAAATTGGGAATATGCATAAGTGAATAGGAATTTACTACATCTATTATTATTTTCCACACCATAAAACTAAAAATAAGTCATCATATCAGAAATACAACCCTATCATTGATGATTGATGAGAGGTTGCTAAAATTCCTCCTTTTTATATTGTCTTTGACCTTTTTCATGAGAAATTGCTTACTCAGTTGATGAATATTTGAAGCAAAAAAAATTCTACGTTGGGTTTATTTCCCCCATTAATGTGAAATAATACATTTTCATAGGATGTTTGAGTAGTGCAAAAATGTGTCCTTTTAAAAGAAAATTATTTAACTCTTTCTAACATGACGTAATATACTTTATTGATGGAAAATTAACTTTAACTTATGACTTGTTTTTTATTTTGATTCTTTGGTGACACACAACTTAATAAAACTAAGATATTTACATACTTGACAAAATTTATTTGAACCAACTATAATACTATTGAAGATACTATCTTTACTCATATAATAAATAGGAAAAGACACTACATTATGACTACCTAAACTCATAACAAAAAACATAAAACTAAAGTGTTGGATGGTGAATCCTGATCTTATTAGAATGGCAAGTTATTGAATCAGTGGGGGCTTGCCACCCCCCCACGCCCCCTCCCCCCTGCCTCTCCCCACTATGGTAACCATTGGGGTCCAAGAGGGGGGTGAGGTGGAAAAACATTTGTGAAAAATTCACAGTAAAATATTGTAATTTCATGGTAAATATAGACTATTCACTATTAGGTCGTAGATCTAATGGAAGAAATTATGTTCATGTATTTTTGCCCTAATATGTAACCATATTTTGATATGAGAGAATTGCAATCATGATAGTACACTATTTTTGAGTGAAGAGGAGATTGAAGTGGATGTATTTTAGGTTTATCACTTCATTTTTTAGACTAAATAAGAGAAGAAATAGTTGTTTCTATGTAGATGTAGCCCATATTGGGTGAACCATGTTAATTAAGTGTTTCTCTTGTATTGTGTATTCTACATTTTATTTCTATCTTTATTTCATTAATATTGTTTTTTGTTCTATATTAACTAACACACACACACACACACACACACACACACACACACACACACACACACACACACACACACACACACACACACACACACACACACACACACACACACACACACACACACACACACACACACACACACACGCCACTAACATAAAACACGAGACATAAACACAATAATTAAAACTTATCATGACAACTATTAATATTAGTTTACCTTTTTTTATAAATTTGACTTCTTATTTCCTACAAATAACCCAAATAAAACAAATATATGATAGATAATACATGACAAAACCAATGATGAACTACAAACTTTAAAAAATAAGTTAAATGGTAGAATGGAAATAACATGAATAAAAAATCATCCTCAATGGTGAAGCATAGAAAGATAACATATGTGGATGAATAAATATACAAGGATAAACTATGATGTGGAGGAGACATAGATAGGTGATGAGTAAGACTAAATGCTGATGTATGGATGTTAAGACCTGATCAAATTTGACTTATCATGTAATATTCCAATTGAATCAACTACATCTTTCATAAATTATGCTAATCTTCCAATGAAAATAGACCAAATTTTTAATGTTTTCATTGCATGAATAAACTAAGATCTTCTTGGTACTGGTAGAAGATGCTAAGTTTGATGTCAGATGGAGGAGATGTCAATCCATTTATAGATCTAATGTGTGAGGTAAACAATATATGGATAGAATAAGTATCAAACAAATAGATCATGCACATAAAGATGTCAACATAGGATGAGTTGGTGATATAATAGTTTTGTATGTGATTGTCACTAAACATGACTGATTGCTCAAAAATTTAGAATCGTGGATGTATAACTTTGACTTTGGCATCCATACTTCTATGAGAATATAATGCTCTGAAGATATAAAATATAATTTCAACAATAATGAAATACATTTCTATGATGGTGCATGGGAGTATTTGTCATGCTTTTCAAATTTGACTTACTAAAAATCTCTTGATGAAGACAATGAACAATGTTGTACCATACAAACTAATCATAATTATAATAGACTTTTCACCTCCTCTTAATCACAAAATTGCATATATGCTAATCACTTAGTAGAATATAACTTTCTAATTCCCACTCAGGGTAAGACTAAAATAAAAATTGCTCCTTCTAATTATTTATTCTTCCATCAATAACAACTTGATCTAATCCCACTATTAGTTGTTGTATGAGATTTAACATATATTTAACTCATGTAATGGAGCCCCAAACACATAGATAAGTAATTTAATCACACAATATATTATTTATCACACTATGAATATTTATGATTATGCATCCCTATAGGTATAGACAAATATATAGGAAAGGGATAGCCTATAATTAGGGATTCAACATCCCATAATTTTATCCTAGAGTCATGTGATTGTTAAATCCATAATAATAATAATAATAATAATAATAATAATAATAATAATAATAATAATAATTATTATTATTATTATTATTATTATTATTATTATTATTATTATTATTATTATTATTATATATTACAACTTATATCTTTAATATATTATACTAACCAAATATACATTATTATTTTATAAAAATAATGTTATTAACTATATTACTATATTTACTCATATGGTAACTTACAAATAGTAAGTATTTTTTACCCTACGGTAAATAATCAAACAATGTAAATAGTATTTTACCTATTGTAAATACTAATCCCCAACATGATAAAAATTATATTCAATATAATCTAGAAGAAGCATGTAGTGATATTGTAGCATATGATAAGATATGTTGATTTTAAAGTTTATGTACAAAATTCTAACTCAATTGGATCTAATAGAAGTGTATAGCCAATGTTATAATTTCCACTAATATATTATAATTTTGAAGTTGATTCTGATAGTGGTTATAGAATGGAACCCATTTCAGATATTTATTCTAAAATATAACCTAATTATAATGTAGATGTTAATCTTGATTTTAATTCTAAATCTAATAGTGTGTTTAGAATGCAAAACCCAATTTTGACATTGGTTATAAAATAGAACTTTATTATAATGTAGATGTGAATCCTGATTATGATTTGACCTATGATTACTAATCTAACTCAATTTTTGATGCTAATTGTAAATCTGATTATAATGATGACTCTTAATCTGGTTGTAATAAAAGAGGTGATCTGACTTTAGATTTAGCCACAAAGAGGGCCTCTTCAATTTCATTGTATATAATTACCATTTTAGATATGCACATGGAAATGAAATATTTGGGATGAATGTTTTTTTGGAAATAAGGATCTTTACAGGATGGGAGAAAAATAAACTATAGATCAATAATGGGAAGATGGGCTCATCAAACAATGGTTCATCAAAGATAGGTGAACAACCATAGAGAGGATATTCAAATCAAGACTCATCAAATATAGGAGGATGGTCAAATGGTGATGCATCAAATATGAATGACTCACTTAAAACATTGGAAATGGTTGATTTGTCTTGATCTTAACTTGAAAGTTAATAAGTGTGATTATGTTTTGGAAAATGATCTTGGCCTATCCGTATCAAGGATTATTACACTTGGGTTTACTTATATCCTTATTATAAAGGGGATATAAGGCCATATTAATCTAAACTTCAAGTTAAGATAAGCTTTTTCTAATCTAAAATAATGAGTCTATTATATCTTGGATTATAGATGGGCCAAGAATTGATTCTTGACATGATTATTGTGACTTAATAATTATATATCCACCCTCAATCAAAATTTGGACATGTAATTAATCAACCACATCGATTAAGTGAGTGGCCTTGAATCCTATGATATTGAAAATATTCTTATTTTTGGTACCAATTAGGTTTGGGATCATTTTCACCAAAAGGATTAGTATGTGGATACAAAAGTATGTTTATTGTGACCAATTGGTAAAATATGTGTTCCAAGGGTTCATTAATGGATTTGGATTTTGACATGAACCTTGTAATTTAGAATTCAAATGAGTGTGGCATAAAGGTATCAACATAGGTTCACTTTTACTATCATGACTACGATCAAGCAGGTAATCTTTATCAAAAAATTTAATGGATGCAATTGAATAAATTAAAAATGTGATAAAAGATTGATTGAAGGATGCCCCCAAGTAAGGATGCAATTAAGGAGAAAGACTAGATTAGAATTAGATTCAAATAAGAGAAAATATGGATGGCATGACTTTGTGATTCCCAACTGAGAGGTATGGGATATTGAATGGAAAGATGAGGAGATGAATTGGAATAAATATGGAAATGTGACTTGAAAAAGAGAAAATAATGTAAGTGACCTTAGAATAGTTTGAT
The DNA here is from genome assembly GCA_037957365.1 of Torreya grandis. Classification (NCBI taxonomy): domain Eukaryota; kingdom Viridiplantae; phylum Streptophyta; class Pinopsida; order Cupressales; family Taxaceae; genus Torreya; species Torreya grandis. The sequence goes on from JARHVA010004608.1 coordinate 408,944, forward strand.
TGACTTTCGAACAGATTGACTATGAACATTTGATTTTGAATAGAGTTGACTAGATTAGACCTAAACTTGGATTAAACCTAGACATAAAATAGGAATATGAATTGGAAATGACTAAAGAAAGATTTTAGACTTGAACATAGTTGACCCAAAAACAAGGGAATAAAATAGAATCTTAATTGTAAATGACCTTGGAAGTAGAACTTAGGAACAATACAAGAATGGTTTCAAACTCACATGGACAGAGTAACCGTATGATCTCAAATAAGAGAAGGTGTGGTTTGAGACACAAATAGAACACAAGTAGCAGAATTACCAATTTAGACTTAGAGAGTAATGGTAAAATTTCACATAAAATATGTATGAAATGTACAAGTTTAACCAATATGAGAGGATAAGGGCACAAATTTGACCAAGACACGGATAAAGTGACTATATAATTTAATTAAAAGAGGGGTATGTAATGTATGAATTTAATAAAAGGTAGAATGGAATAGATTTAACTAAACACATAAACAAAGAAATTATATATTTTTTTAAGTCTAATTTTATAATGTTTGACCAAATAAATACTCAAGTAATCTCACCTTACCCTAAAAAATGACACTAGTTTAGGGAAAACCACTAATCTTTTTGATATACTTGATTTTAAGAGAGTAAAATTTAAGATTATTTAAAATTAATTAATTATTAAAAGTTATTAGTAGGTTTTTTACACCCCCCTTATCTCAAATTATCATAGGTAAAAGGTAATATTTGAGATATGTTAACCTTTGCATCCCTGCATCAGTGATAATTTCATGGCAAATTGGTTTCTAGTCTAAATTTTTGTTTGGTAAAACTAAATGGTCCCAATATACCTTGTGGTAAGTGTGAACTTTAGAACTATCCATCAAGTGGATTTAAACCATATAAATTGTTATTAAATTGTCTAATTCCTTTAATAAACACTCTATCCATAAATTTCTCATTAGAGTGTGATGTCTGGACTACTGCATGATCTGAGACCCTATCTAGCTAATAAAATTAATTGATCAACCACTATCCCAATGAATAGTATTCTCAAATTGTATATCCCATCAGATAAGTGGGGTTGGTATGATTCTAGGAGAAAAAATCCCAAGTCAATTCACCCATAAATAACTTGTGAGGAGGTGATGAAATCATACTCGTAAGCCAAGATAAAAAAAGAGAAGGTATTGCCACTTTGATTCATGCAACTTCCACCAAGGGCAAATGAAGAACATAATAGGTAAATATTAGGGATTTAAAACAAATATAATATTTACATTTCTAAGTCACCCAAAATGGGAGAGCATATGTGTAAAATATCCCCACAACACACTCAAGAAGTAACAAAGAATACTTACACAAAATGAGAAAGCTTTAAACAAATAAGCAAGTGTTCTTAAAACCCAAAATCAAACATGACTTGATTTTTAAGAACTCAAAATGAAATATGAATTGAGTTTTAAGCACTCAAAATGAAATGTGAAGAGAAAAATGTGAATATTTGAGTAAATCATCCCACCCTTTCGGAACCTACAGTAAAACAAATTTACTAGTTTTTCTTGGTGGGATTTGACAAGTGAAAATCTATGAACAAAATTTCAAAAGTAAAATATAGTATTTTGATGATAACTTCTAAAATATAAAATAGTTTTCAACAAAAGTTTTTTAGTTTTTTATAAAAAAATCCTCACATCCCTAAAAAACTTTAAATTAAAATAGATAATGGATAAAAAGTGATGATTATTTTACCATTTATTTTTAGTAAAAAACAAAATATGAAATAAAATGTGGTAGTTAATAATTTGATCATAAATACTAAAATATACTTAAGTTTTAAACAAAATTTTGAGAAGCTTTTTATATGAAAAATATTCATATCCTAAAAAAAATGTAAATCTAAATGTATAATATATCCAAAGTTATAAACAATTTACCAGCCATTATTAGCCAAAAAATGAAATGTGAAATAAAATATGATAGTAAGTAATTTGACCATAACTCCTGACATATTTATTAGTGTTCGATGAAATGTTTCAAGGTTTTTGATAATACAAATCCTCACACTACTAAAAAAAATATGAAAAAATAATATATAAAAATTTATTAACATTTTACTATCTATCTTTTAGTAAAAATCATATTTTCTTCAAAGGAGGATTGCTAAAGAGGTTCAAAATAAAGGTGCAAGTTTCTAATCCCCCCAGGCATGAAAAGGTTAAGAATAAAATTCAACCAAGATCTCTATAATATATCATTACCACAACCATGAAATCTTTAGTATTTCACACTAATAATAAACCAACTAAGAGTAAACCAATTATTATTCTATTTTACTCTATTCCATATCAAATAGTTTATAATAGAGATGTACAAATAGGTAGAATTCATGAGAATGCTCTCTATCCCATGCATGTGGAACTAACTTCCATAATATAGGTGGAAGTAAGATATAAACCTATCATCTTAATAAATGTGGGATAAACATATCCAAAGGAAATAACATCTAAGTAAGCTAAAGAGTAGGAAAGTAATATCCTACACCAACATCCCCCTTAAGCATAGCTTAAGTGGGTATAATAAAGGATGCAGTGTGAAGCCACATATACTTATGGATTATAATCCATCTTGATAGAGTATATGGATGTCTATTTATTGTAACCACCAACTTAAAGTAGAAATGGTGATGAATATAAGGATCATTGAACATGAACATTATATTATATAATATTGGGTAGAGTGATAAACTCAAAGAAGCATTGTTTGAACATCTTCCAACAAGATGGTCAGAAGTGAACACAAAGACTAGTAGGACTACCACACTAGTTTCACTAGTGGGGATATCACATTGGTGTGACTATAATAATCTCCAAGAAGGCTATGGAGTCAAGTAAAAAATCCTTATATAGGTTCTAGTAAACAAAGTACCTAGATAAAATACCCATGTACAAAAGAGGAATATAAAAACCACTCTAAAAAGTGAAAATATACATATAACTCTCATAAAGAGGAGAAAAAGAGAAAACCCATAGGAAACCCCCCACCCCAAAAAGAGGTAAAATAAGTAGAGATATCTATAAATCCCCCTAAAGATGATGTTCAATTATTTCTCACTTCAAGTTCTTAAAATTTGCAAAGGAACTCAATATGCACGAGTGGTTTGAACCCATTACTCGATCATAAAAACAACTGACAATGAGCTCCACTAGAATAACCTCTATCAAGAATACTATTAGTGGTGATGAAAGTGCAAAAGATTATTTCATGCTCTAGGAATGCTTAACACCTATGAATAAAAATATACACCACACCCCCATACTATTGACTAGGTAGAGTGATGACAAAAAAAGTTGTATGCACACCCCTTAATAATGGGTGGAGTGGATGGAAAAGGTCTGCATAAGTGGTCTAAATCCACTACTCAAAAACTAAATAATATGACACTTTATACACCAAAATAAATCCATATGTTATGGGCAAATATCAACTTTCAAAAAAGTGGTGTCAAAAATACATATGTAATCTCTCAAAGAGGATAGCTCTAGAAGTGATGGAAGAGACAAACAATTAAAAAAGTGAAAAGGTACCTAGAATAGAGCACACAAACACATGAAGGTCAACAAGGATGAATAAACAAACCCCCCATGGCACTTTATAAATAAGTGCAAGTATAATATAACCCATACACAAAAAAACACCAAATGGAAATAAGGAAGACACTAGGCAATGGCTACTTGCAGGATCTCTAATACCATGAAAGGGTTAATAAAACTCTTCAACCAAGATATATCCAAGATCTAATTACCATAGCCATGAAAGATTCAATAGTGTAAAATAAGAATAAACCAATTAAGAACAAACCAATTGTTATTATGTTATATTATATTCCATATCAAATAGTTTATAATAGAGACATACAAATAGCTAGAAGATAGGATAATATTAACTATTCCATGCATGTGGGACCTACTTCCCCAATATAGATGGAAGTAAGGCATAAACCTATCATCCTCATAAATGTGTGATAAACATCTCCAATGTAAATAACACTTAAGTAAGCTACAGATTAGAAAAGTAATATCCTACACCAACAGGGCATGTCATATGTGTTGATAGAATGAAAATTCTCTATATTTTCACAAATTTGCTAAGAACATGAAAAATAGTGATATAACATATGAAAATACACACCTATGACCTTGTGATCTCAACAAATACAAAAGACTAAAATTATTAAAGACTTAAACATACATAATGCAAACTTCATTGTAATGTATCCTTGTTGGGATGTAGATCAGATATAGATTTAGATAGTATGTATCGATGTTAAATTATAGTTAGACACCTCCATTAAAGCTATGGACCATTTTTATTTAATCAAAGAATATAATATTAGTGCAAAAAGATACTTTATGATCTGACAACACTTTGTTGTCTAAATTGAGCATGTTCAATTGCATTGAAAAGATGTATATTTATACAAATTCAAATCAAGGAGTGGTGTCCCCAAAATTTCACACATGGAATTTTGGGTTACCCCTATTGAAATTTTTGCCTTTTGTCTTGTGTGAGTTAGTTATCTTTGTTAAAACTTAGTCCCTTGAATAAAACATAGACTTTAATAGTTTTCACTTATGATTGCTTTCATTCCCAATTTCTTTAAATTATTCTAAAAGGTTAGAAAATGTTTGCTTGGGTCATTCTCATAAAACCCATTTTGTAAATCTTTCCAAGAGATTAAAAAAACTAAGTATTTGGATTCATTTCTAGGCCAATTCAGTTTAGTATGGTTACTTTACTTTTCAAAGGTGAAGTAAGTTATCCCCAAAAACCCAAGATACACCATCTAAATCAAACCAAAATTGTGTAATGACTTTGCTTCTCATTAAAGCTAAAGTAAAGTAGTTTCATAAATCTAAAAAGCATATCTTATAACTACCCAAGGTTTTGAATTTTCTTCACTTGATAAAATTCATAATTAAAATAAATAAACATTCACAAGTTCAAAGTATTCATAAGCATAGAATAAGTTACTAGGTTTCTTAGGGCAAGTTACTTGGTTTGTTAGTGCAAGTTACTAGGTAAATTTCACATATATCAAAGTTGGTGGTTTTATAGGGACACCAGACAAATTACCAAGGTACCCCAGTGACAAATAGATTCTAATGGAACTATACATGAAGATGGTAGAGTTTCATGATTTGTAATCTAAATTTCACCATTCTTTAGTTAGTTTTCATATTGTTATTGGCCATTATCATTATACAAGCATTTATAAGGCCAATAATGTAAAAATAGAGATGAACCATAACTACAATCAATCACATTTTGAAGATAGAGCAAATTTTGATTGCAAAGGCATAGCTTAAAACATACTTTCTCTTGAGTATATGCATATTCCTTCACTTGAAGATGTTTAGATTGATTTTAGAGATGAATTTGAAGTAAGGAGAAGAGATAAAAATAGGATTATTGTGTAACAAATTCATTCATTTGATTTAGCCACCATTCCTGAAGACATGGAAGATGAAAAACAAGTAATTCATGATTCATATCATATAATGGGAGGACATAATGCTCCACTCCTATAAATTGACTTTAATAAGAATCAAGTAAAGAATATTGCTAAGAGAACTTCAGTGGTTCTCACTATGACATCCACATGGCTTCTTGGTAACAGATACTACATGAAGGAGCTATTAATGGTAGAGATGGACCAAGTAAGTCACAAGAAAAAATTAGTGCAAGGATAAAGTAGCTAAGAGCCAAATAAGAAGTTGAAACTTAAGAAGAATGTTGATGATACATACTCCTTGGTAAACTAAAAAGAACTAGTTTAGCTAGTTACAAATGCATCTCTTTTGGTCTCTTCCACAACCACTCCTACTTATACCATTATAATTTTTACCACATCCACCACATCTTCATCTTCATTATGGGTGAAAAACACACAGCTAGTAATGAAAGATGTGGATCCATGCACACTCATGCCTCCTCTAAAATCTCCAAGTTTTAAACATCCTAAGAAACCTGTTTAGAAGGAAACTAATGTTCCTCCTTCTCCACCTACTCCTCTTCCTCCACAACCTTCTAAGGATTAGAACACCATTCTTTTTGTTCATACCCAAAAAGAGCTAGAGAAGGTAACTATTAGAGAGGTGATTTCATCATAATAGGTATCACAGCAACAAGTAATAGCTAAAATTGAGCAAAAAAAGAAAGAGGTAGAGGTACATAAAGAGGCAAAGAAATAAATAGAGAAATAAAAAGGTTAACAAGTAATCTAAAATGTTGTTCAAAGTTCTCTAGATGCACAAGAAATTCCTTCTCAAGAGTTAGTGGTGAGAAATAATCAACAACAACAAATGTTAATACATTCAACCACTTCATTTGGTATGGATTTATATTCATGGTTGTCATTATAGATATCTCTTAAGTCAAAGGAATAAATTAACTAGGAGGAGAAAGACTTACAGCTTCTAAGAAGTCTTGATCATAAGGGTAAAAATCCTAAGAGTGATAAAGTGTCATCAAAGTTGATAATTGAACCTTAAGATCATAAATTTGTAGAGATATTAGTTTCTCCACAAGATAAGGATAAAGGTGAACTCATTGAAGAAGTCTTAACAGTTACAAAGGTATCCCTTTGAGAAGTTAATATAGAGGGCTTGTAGTATGACACATAGACCCTTATTAATACTCTCTTTTAAAATCTTGATGAAGAGAAGGCTGATAAAGCCAAGTTAAAAGAATAAAGTTCTAAATTGTGTGAAATGATTGCCAAGGTGGCAAGATCTACTCCTCAGTAATCATTACATTATGGAGGTGATTTTTATCAACAAATAATAACTGAGGTAGAGGAAAATAGTGACAAGGCTAAATTAGTTTATGAATGGATAGATAAAATTTTACAAACTGCATAAAAATGGTTTCTTGAGGTCTTAGGTACCTTGGTTGATATTGAAAGTAAATTGGGATAGATAAAAATAATGATGAAGGAGATTGAAAATGAGAATGGAATATTTGAATTACAATAAAAAATCTATCAGTGAATAAATTATTTAAGTGAAATGGTTTGTATTGAAGAAAATATTATTCTAGAGGGATCAATAAAGAAATAAAAACAAGAGGAACACCTTGTATCTTTTTGCATGTGTATTCTTAGGGCAATGCTTGAAAAAATGAAGACTCTAGAAGAAGATGATCATAATGTAAAAGTCGATATAGAGGATTACATCTTATATCTCACTAATGTTTGGTTTGAGAAAATGTTAAGGACACATGAACAATTGCATCATCAATTCAAGTAATTAATTGAAAATGCCATGACTCCTTTCATGGTAAAATCTATTGAGTTAATAAAGAGTCAACAAGAGGTCAAGAGGATGGTTCCTAGGCTTGAGAAGGTGAAAGATTATTGAAAGAAGCTAGAAAGGGAGATGCTAAGAATGGAAATAGAAAGGCAATCAATTGCATAATTAGATAATGTAGCCATCCAGTTCATGATGTCTCTCAACACATCAAGTACAAAGAAAAGTGCAGATCAAAAGTTCATGAATTGGAATGATTTATATTGCTTCTCTTCTCAACCACTTCTATCTTCTTCTATTTCCTTCTATTTTCTTCACAAATATGTTTGAAGTAATTTTATTTTAAGTAGTTACTTTATAAATAATATCATTTAGTGAAGTTACTTGTTAAAGTAAATTACTTTATAAAATGTAAGACTCAAGTAACTTAGATAGATGACATTACTTGAAGTTATTTTGTAAAAGAAAACTATTTGAGAGAGCTGTATGCAACATGTAAGGAAATTGTATTTACTCCAAATAAGAAAATTGAGAATGAATACATGTCATTAGATATTGCATGCCACATATGAAAAATTTTAGGTGGACGTCTCTCAATGATTTTTTATATTTTTATGCATCATATGGGAATTCAAGGAGTTGTCTTCTAATTGATTTTGACAACTAAAATATTATAAGTATAAATGAAGGCCTATATGCTAGAGGGATGGTAATTTTTGAAAAGCAATTACAACTAAATCAAGAAATTTTAGGCAATCTGAAACTTTGCATTTAGATTTATGAATGTATTTTTAGCGATTAGTTCAAAATGAATAAGAAAAAAGTTGATTTATGTGAAATTTGGCATCTAAGGAGATCATTTTGTGCATTTTTTTGAAGATTAAAATAGTAAAGTTTGTGTTATCATTAAAATATGAGCATGGATTCTAGTTTTTCTTAATCATTTACTAAAATTATTATCATATCTTGTATGTTTATCTATTTGTATGTATACAATAAGCTCTATAAAACTACTTGTTGTGAAGTACAACTTATTTCTTCTCACATATTCTAGTCATTTAATTCTCTATTTCTCATAACTTCTTTACATATTCTATGAAACAAATGCTTACTTGCTACAAAATCACTCTATTATGGTTAATGAACTTTGTGATTAAATTAATACCCTAAAATAAAGTAACTTGTGCATATCCTATGAATAATTTGTATAAAATGTTAATAACTAAAAGTGTGAGTAGTTAGAGTAGATAGATATAAGAATATGGTATCTTAATCATTAAATGAAGGGAATTTAATCCCATGAGTACATAAGTACTTTTTCTAGCCTAAAAAACATGCAACCAGTAGTTTCTGGTGACTCTATTGGGGAAACAGGAACTTAACCAAAGCTAAAATTAGATTATCCACTCTAGGGTAAGATAGATGCAAACTAGTGTTTAGTTATCCAAAGTTTCATGTTTTCCACATTACCATGTAATAATTTAAATGCAAATTAAAGGTGCACTTATGATTAAAAATTTATTTTCTGTGAAAATAACTTTACTCATCTAAAATAAATGTTTCACTTATCTTGAGTCATTGCATGCCAAATAAAATGTTTATTTTATCATAAGTCACAGTATGTCAATTAATATCTCAAAATTCTTTGCTTATAAATATAAATTAATGTAATAAATCCTTAGAGAAGCATAGGCATTTTAATTTGGAAAATTGACCTTTAAGTAGAGCAAGATCTTAAGGCTAAATAAATGACTTCTATTAGTTGAAAGAATGGTTTAATTTTAGCTTTCCTCCTCAAACAAAAATGAGAAGACTGAGTCTTTCACCTATTAGACAAGTGAGAACTCTTATGAACTAGCTTCAACCTAATTCTTTAAGAATAATTCAACCTACTAATCCTTAATTCCTTATTCCTAAAAGAATGGCACAACAACTCCTTGTTCCTTAGGGGGCAGTTATTAGCCCATTGAATTTAAATCCTCTTCATGACTTGCCTAAGGGGCCAAGAAATAACTTTCCTAAGTTCACAATAGATGGAAAATAGAGTCTAAATGAGTATTTAGCCACCTTCTTTGTAGCATGCATAGTGATTAGCATTGATTATGAAGATTTATTAGTTAGACTCTTCATTGAAACCTTGTATGACTTAGCTATAGAATGGTTTTACCATTTTTCACCTAGTACCATAACAAATTGGGCCACTATTCATGAGCAATATGAAAAAATATTTAAAGTTACTGAAGACTCACACATATTACTCACCCAATTGACTCAGTTTAAAAAAGAGCCACATGAGCACATGCGAGATTTCATCTCTAAGTTTAATAGATTGATCTATAAAATACTTTATGCTACCTGACCTACTGGTGATAAACAAAAGTAAATTTTCATCAATTCTCAATTACTAGAGGTTAGCTATCAGCTACATAGATCACATCCTATTGATTTAACAATAGCTTAGAATATTGCTTTTGAGGATGAAGATGACCTTATTATGGATAGAAAGATCAAGAAGACAACTTCCAAGGTGGAGAATTATGCTTTGACTACATTACAAACCAAAATGGATCTCCTATTGTAGAAATTGTCTAATGACTTACTATATGTTAAAATATAAATTGCCCAGGTGTTCATGCTACTCTTGTCAATAATGCACATACACACAATTTAAATAATCAAAACTAGAATCATATTGTTGGACCACCAAAAATACTAGTATTTCAATATGCTCTAAAGAACCACATTGAAATGAAAAAATAAGATCATATGGTTACTAACCTTGATCAAATATTTTTTGATGAAGATGACTTTGTAGATCCTATTGGTGACTCCAACATAGGCTACCTTGAATATCAATTAGAAAGTGATTATGAAGAAATGATTTAAGATGATAAAACTCACTCTTTTAAAGTATTTAAAATGTCAAAAACTCAACAAGTTGGTGAAAATATTCTAAATATCAAGGGAAAGACAAAGAAGACTCCAGGTCAGATGTTAACATTCTCAAAAGAGGTAGTCCTTTTCCCACTTCTCTTTCTCCTAAAGATAAAAATAAAACATCCTCTTCTTCATAACCTCATAAGCTAGTCATTCATACTTTTGAAGCTAATTCTACTTTGTCTACATCCATTACTTCTTTTAATATTATTGACCACATCAACAAAACCAAGATTCAAATGTCAGAAGTTGAATACTCGAGGTCTTATCTAAATCAACTAAATAGACTAGTCAATTATGTACAAATTAAAGGGTCAAATAATACCACCAATGTTTCTAAGGGAATATTGGCTACTCCCAAACAAGTTTCTTTCCAAAACAATGTTGCAACTACTTCTCCCACCTCTACTTCTACATCCAAAAGAATAGATCCATTCTATATATCCCTCTTGATCAGTGGGTTCAAGGTTAGTAACTATATCCTAGATTCTAGATCTTTTGATAATGTCATGCTAGCTAAAGTAGCTAATGTCCTTGGCCTCACTTTAACTAAGTCAATAGGGAGATGTTATTCAATGAAAATACAAGTTCCCTTGATTAGAGAAATCAAATATGATCAAGCTATTCTAATAGTTTTTATAGATAAGAGGCTTAAAATGATAATTTTGGAAGCATATATTCCTATTTCTTACAAAATATTGTTGAGTAAAAACTTTTGCAAAGATCTGGGTGGTGAAGTCAATATGTATTGGTCATGTGATCATATTCTAATCAAAGTATTAAATTATAAACTTAAACCTAAGAATAAATCCAAAAATATAGTTTATAATTTAGATGATCCAAGATCACAAATTATTTTTTAAGAATCATATCATATAATCTATTACCTTAATTTGGGCAAGGAAATACAAGAACCAAAGACACAAGAAGTAGAAGAGAAAATATGGACTATAGAATTTGATGGTAGCTGCTATTCTCTTAGTTTAGGTGCTACATTTATATTGATATCACCAAATGGAAAGGTATATCCTCACTCTTATAAGTTTATTTTTGAAAATACTAACAACATATCAGATTATGAAGTACTATTATTAGGACTAGAACAAGAAAAATAAAAAGGAGTGAGACTTCTAAAATCTCAAGGAGATGCTAAGTTAATAAAAAAAATTGGCCAATAAAAAGTAAATAAAGATAATTTGAGGCACTACCATGATCGATTTTAGAGTGCAACACTTGATTTTGTATCCTTTTCAATCAATTTTGGTCCTCATGATTAGTACTCTAGTGCTAATTCTCTTGAGGTTATTGTAGCTCTACTTAGGCCAAACCAATAGTCTACACTTTTTGGAGAAGGTGAATATAGAGTAGAGATGGTTTTTCATCCAAAGGTTTTAGACAATGTCAATAAATGGTAGGTTTTCAATGATGAAAAATAGATAGTTGCTTTTCTTGAGCAACAAGACAATTTTGAAGAATTATAATTTGAAGGAAGTAGTTCACTTACATGTTAGACAATAAAATGTAATACCAACCTCGAACATGATGATAATGAAAACATTTTTATCACTTTGATTTTCACCCTTTGAGGAAATTTCTTAGCTCTCCTCAACCAAGTGGCATAATAGAAACACCTCTAGGGTTATGAGTAGCCTAAGGATGAGGTAAATCTCTAGATAGGGATAGCTCCTTGATGTACCACTTTGGATCACTACTTCACCTAAAATTTGGGGGTGGGGTCAAGGGGGAAGGGAGAGATAAAACATGAAATAAAACTATCCTAAGGGAGGTGATACACCAAATAAGTTGATGACTTCCAACTAGCTGCATGTTACACATGAAACCAAGAGACTAACTAAACATACACTTGTCCAATCTACATCTTCTCACATTAAATCTCACATTATAAGGTTACAGATGAATGTTTAGTCTAGGAGGAATATATAAGAGGACTTGAATGACACTATTGAATAGACTAACTCACTCAATCTTGACACTTATTAGAACACTTCACATACCCTACAAGAAGAATCTTTTCAATTGCAAATAAGATGAAAGAATGAGATAGCATGCTAAGGAATCCATAGTATTCACTAAGAAAGATCCAAAATTTAAGTAAAAAACACCATGAATATTCATGAATAGGTAAAAATCATTAGTATTATTGATCAAATAGTATGAAAATGAGTAGGTCTTTGCCATACTCAGGTGGAACATAAGTTATAATGGCCAAAATGGCTAGTTCTTATAGAAATTAAGAGAGAGAAGAGAAGCGAGAAGTCTAAGGGATAAAAAGACACTTTTCAAGATAAGATAATTATTTAATTATGCATGAGAAGAGGATGTGAGATGAACAATGCAAGGTCAAAGAGAACAAGTGTCTATCCAGGTCATAAAACTCATGAACAATGGCATGAAACTCCTCATTCTAGCTTAGAAAATTGACTTCATAATTTGGACCTATTTTAACATCCTAAAACTGATTATAGATAGGTCTAATTATTGGGATTAAGTTGAAAGCCTTTTTACATGCCTCTTCATGCATTGATTATAGGCCTAGTCATCTAGAATCATATAGGAATGAGCTATCATCATTTATAGTCCAAGAAACTCTTCCTTCATCTACCTTGCACACTTAGCCTCCAAAAAGGAATTATTTTTATATGAAAATCCATGGGATGGAGTGTATGACACCAATTAATACCTTGCATAGCCTTTTAGGAATCAAGCACAACTTAGAATCAACTCACGTTAAGTTTTCCACCCTTTTTACTAGCTTGTCCACTATGCTAGTTTTGACTAGATGAGATGAAGCATCTAGTTTGGATAGTTAGGACTTGTTATAAATAATAAAATATACATTATGGGTTGTCCCAAGCCATAATATTCCCCTCAAACTTTATTACATCTCTTAAAATCTCTTGTAACCTATAAAACAAATAAAATAGTCAGAAGTACCCTATTTTGTACCCTATTCATACAATTCCATACAACTCAAAAGGGTGGGTAGGAGTCTAAGAGATTATTTTACTACTTAAAATCATCATCCTAGTCAAACTAATTCATTAGAGTAGTTTTTTATCTTCATCATCCCAATCGGGTCACTAGTAAGGGTTTACAGGGGTTTTGAGTAGTTTTGAATCATGAGCTTTATTCATAAAAATGGAATATTAGATCTACAAAAAAAATCCATTTGAAAATATTTCAATACTTTTATCAACTTCCCATAACTCCTTATAACCCTGTGTAAAACATCAAGAGAGATATGAGCACTTGAAATCACTTTAACGAGCTTCTCATTCCCTTTGTCTGCAAGTCTAAGTAGGTTTTGAGCTCAAAAATGAACTATATTGTGATTTTTATGAAATCCAAGAGATTTAACACATATAAAATGTCCCCAAAAACATTCTCTAATAGGTTATAATGCTCACCTCATGCAAAAATTATAAGTGATTCTTCATTTGGCTTCTAGGCCTAAACCTTGCCTATTAGGTTTGACTTCAACCTTGAGGCTCTAGGTCATCCTGTTTAATTTACCCCTTAAAAAATTTGTCTATAATGCTTTTATATATTCTATCCAACCTCATAAACCTCCTTTAAAGGTTAAAACATCATTTGGTCCATCATTTATCACTTTCTTTCCAAACCTACCAATTTATGCTTATAAAGGAGTGCCCTTTGTCTGAGACAAAACAAAGGGAACTCCCCTACTTTATAAAACAATGATGGATATTTTATAGGGTTATCCAAGTGATAAAAATATTATTTACACATTATTAGTCCTTGGTAACCTCATTTGGCCCATTAATTCCTTGAAAACCCAAAATAGACCCTTGTAAAGTACTATGCACAAGATTTGTTGGTGTAGACTATTTATTGCTTGGTTTTAACTCTTTATTTTTCATGATTTTAATTTTTGAGAGTATATTAAAGGTATAAAAATAATTTTTTATATTTTATAAACCTATTCATCATTCTAACCCACAATATACCCCTCACACTCTTCTCTTAGCCCAAATTGTGTTTCAACTCTTGACTATGCATCAACTCATGAAGGTACACTTGTAGGTATTTATACCTATTTTAGCCTGATAAAAAGTATAAATATCATTATATAGTCTCTTATAATTAATCCATTCTTGTTTGTGATCATTTGATATCATCTCTATGAATTGGTAACCTTCACACCTCAATCCTCAACCCACTACTTGTAACAGTCAACACCCAGATGTAGGTTCAATACAGGGCCTTATGTAGGCTTATTTAAAATTTAAAAGGGATTATGGAGGTAATAATTATCTTTATGTAAGTTTTCATAGGTTAATTTCATGATTTAAACTTACTTTTACCCTTCATACACACTTGAAATTCACCAAATTGAGCTCTCACTATACTGACTATGAAACCCTACCAAAGTGACTATTGTAGGTGTGCATTAGTTTATTTGGAATTTGGACATGGTTATTAAGTAATTATTTTAATCCATTGAGGTCTCAAGGTATATTTTTATATCTTCACTCACCTTGGATGCCCTAAAACATCACCAAAACATCAATGATAACTCATTGTCTATATCATCATCATAACAATGACCTTCATGCCTATTTTATATACCATTCCATCAATGGAATAATATTATCCATGAGAGTGTGTTATATTTTATTCCTATGATGTCAAAAGAATCCATTGAGGTCACAAGGTATATTTTTATATCTTCACTCACCTTGGATGCCCTAAAACATCACCAAAACATCAATGATAACTCATTATCTATATCATCATCATAACAATGACCTTCATGCCTATTTTATATACCATTCCATCAATGGAATCATCTTAGCCATGAGAGTGTGTTCTATTTTCTTATTAGGATGTCAAAAGGCCATTCACAAATCCAAGCCTATAGATGTTAGTATAGTGTTTTAGTATTTTTTAGGGAAACTTTAAGGCCTTCAACTTCTATTCTCCACTTACTTTCTAACTCCCATGTTTGGCATGTCTCTTCACTATACTAGAGGAAATAAATTTATCCAATATAGATGATTTTTAAACCTTTGAAAACATGTCTTAGGATATCTAAAAAACCCCTTAGACCTTTATTTTCTCAGTTTAGGGAAAATATTCCTGTACTTAATCTTTGTTCTTTCCAACATGTTCTGCACAACTTCTTTTATCTTTTTACACTTTATATCATATCTGTTATGACTCCATCACATGTTATGATTTTAAGGGACTTTACCATGTCTTAAATATTCCATTCAAAGGCCTCCATAGCCCTGAGGTACCACCTATAGGTGGTCATCAACATACATAGGTAGTAAGCATGAAATTTGGGTAGTATGTAAGATGAACAAGTTTGTAAACACTTATATGCCATCAACAAGCATCCAAATACACATTTAGAAATATTAAGATATTGAAACACATATTGATATTTCCACCTCTTAGCATGACATCATGAAAAGCTCTTGTAGGTGTACTTTAATGGCTGCCTAACTATATATGTTGTACATGATTTCTATCAGGGTCTTTTGTACTACTTAGGGTATCTAATATGACTTATCATACCAAAATAACATGAAAAACACATTTTATAGTCTCCTTTTCTCCTATATAATCACTATCAAAGTTTAAAAACATGCTTGTAACTATGATCAAGCAGAGAATTGATAGTGAGTGTGACAAGACTAGGTGTAGAAGATAAGGTCTGATGTTTCAAGGTCCAACATGAAACTAAGGTTGTATTTATGTCATTAAAACATGTAAAACATCACATCAAATTCCTATGAGACCTATTTTGGGAAACAAACATTCTACAAACAAGGATCTTTGATTGAAACTTCATATGATGACACCTTCCTACAACATGAGATAACTTGCTCATCAAAACATTATTAAACATGAAACCAAGCATAGGGAGAATTAGATAAGGAAGATAAAATTATCTAGAATCAACCACAATAATTAGTTTGTAAGTACTTTCCCAAAATAAATCAAAACCTATAGGGTACATAGATTAGTAAGCAGAAAAACATAGTCAACTTCATGAGGATGGTTCATAAATCACAGGCCACCATTCTTAAGAATATTGTAATATAAATTAAGTTATTTGAGTTTACTTTCACCTTCCAAATTCATTTGGCCTGGAAGTTCTCCTGTTGACTATACCAAGTACAAACTTGTTTATCACTCCTACATGTCTATAATGGAAAGAAAGGAGTAGAGTAGTTTTATGATTTTTTATCACTTCCAAAACATGCCAAATGCTAAGATGAGTGTGAGGAAGATAAATAGTTATATAAGAACCTTATCCCATATGGCACACTTCCCCATGAGCTGTATAAGTACTTAAATCTTCTTATTTCTTAAGAAAACTACCGTTTCTTATGAATAACCTTCCAATTTTCAGTTATGTCAGTTGATTAAGATCTCTTAGAACATATGGGATGTGATATCACCTCTTTGAACCTTCACATTTCCAAAAGAGGCTATAAAACTCATTTAATGCCCATTTATGACCCCCAAAATGACTCAAAATGATAAATGGAATAAAAGAATAATTTACCAAGGCTAATATGACATTAAATCACACTAAATGACTTATAATAAACCTATGACACAATATTATAACCCAAAAAAACTTGAAACTCAAATTTTTATGTATAGGTGCCCCATTTTGACCTGTAGGGTTAAATATGGTCAACAAAAGTAATTCAATTAAAGGGAAATAAAATACCTAAAGGGTTAGTTTCTTTAGAATAAATTTTTGATAATCATGATCAATTTATGAAGAAAAAGAAAGAGTATCAGGAGAGTTATTCTCTAGAAATACAAAACATTAATTTGGGCACTGAGGAAGAACCCAAGATGGTCAAGATTGGGAAATGTTGTTCCCAAAAAGAGAAAGAAACATTCATTAAGATTCTTAAGAGATACAAAAATGTGTTTTCTTGGTCGTAAAGAGGTACAACACTACATTCCACTTCAACCAAAAATGAATCCTTTAAGGCAAAAGCTTCACTATCATAATATAATAATCTTAGGTACTATCTTTGTTGAAATAAACAAGTTACTTGATGCCAAATTCATTTATCCCACTCACCATTCAGAATGGTTAACTAAAATTATCCCAGTTAGAAAGAAGAATGGAGAAATATGTCTGTGTTGATTTTTGGAATCTCAATCAACCTTCTTTGAAATATAACTATTCATTCCCAATTACGGATCATACCTTGCAATTAGTTACAGGCTCAAAAATGTTTTCCATGTTAGATAGATTTTTAAGATATAATTAGATAAACATGGATGAATAAAATCAATACAAGATGGATTTCACAACACCATGTGAGACATTCACCTATCAAAAGATTCCCTTTAGGTTGGCTAATGCTAGAGTAACTTTTCAATGAGTAATGGATCTGGCATTTGTACATCTAAAGTATAAGAGAATAGTTGTATTTTTTGATGACTTGATAGTCTTATCCAATAAGAGAGGTAATCATTTACCTGATTTAGAAGAAGTTCTCATCCAATGCAGGAAACATGGGATCTTTTTGAATCCTAATAAATCAATATTTTCTATGACTAAATGGAAGCTTCTTGGTCACATCATCTCAAAAGAAGGAATAAAGATTGATCTAGAGAGCGTAAAATCTATTCAAAGTTTACCTATGCATATGTCCAAGAAATAGGTACTTTCATTCTTTCATAGGGTCAACTTCCTCAAAAGGTTCATTCCTGACTTTATTGAGTTAACTCACCAAATTTATGACATGATGAAAAAGAATCAAGACTTCATGTGGAATGTTGAGGGTAAGATGGAATTTGAAAAAAAATAAAGAAACCATAGCTCAAGCTCCAGTACTAGTTTCTCCAAATTTTAGTAAGGAATTTGTTGGACCCATTTTTATGATACCTAATAGACCATGCCAACTCAACACATCTTGATGCATGGTAGTCATTATAAATGATTTCTCTTTTAAAACCATTAGTACCAGCTAGAAGAATCTTCAAATATCTTGTGCCAACTGGTAGGCAATTATTTAGCACCTAGGTTCTTAGGGACATCCCTTTGAGTGCTTGCACATGGTATTTGGAGAGCATGAGTGTCAAATTAGTTAAGTGAGTGGCATAATGACTCCCAGTGATAGCTCATCACTTTCCATACACCTATCTAAATTGAAAGGAATATAACCATAGCTCAAGCTCCAGTCTTGGTTTCCCTAAATTTTAGTAAGGAATTTATTGGGCCCCTTTTTGTGATACCTAGTAGACCATGCCAACTCAACACATCTCAGTGCATGGTAATCATTGTAAATGATTGATTTTTTAAAACCATTAGTACCATATGGAAGAATAATTAAAAGTATTGTGCCAACTAATAGGTAGTTATTTAGCACTTAGGTTTTTAAGGACATCCCTTTGAGTACTTTCACATGGTAGTTGGAGAATACAAGTGTCAAAGTAGTGGAGTTGGTGGCATAATTACTCATAGTGATAGCTCATCACCTGATGTGCACTCATATAACTTGACAAGAATATAACCATAACTCAAGGTCTAGTCTTGGTTTCTCTAAATTTTAGTAAGGAATTTGTTGGGCCCCTTTTTATGATACCTATTAGACCATGCCAACTTAGGACATCTCAGTGCATAGTAGTCATTGTAAATGATCACTCTTTTAAAACCATTAGTGTCAGCTAGAAGAATCTCCAAGGATCTTGTGCTAGCTATAAAATAATTATTTAGCACCTAATTTTTTAGGGACATCCCTTTGAGTGCTTGCACATGGTAGTTGGAGAGCATGAGTGTCAGAGTAGTGGAGCCAGTGTCATAATGACTCCAAGTGATAGCTCATCACCCAATGTGCACCCATCTAACTTGATAAGAATATGCTCCTCTACCTATAAAAATGAGCTTGAACCTAAAGAAAGGAGGTGACATTTATCTAATGAAGCTCTATAGAATTAGTTCTAGGATCATGCACACATTTTGGGTAAAATACAACATGAATACTTTGAAGAATCACCATGTATCACCCAAGATCGCTTGTGAGCCATTGGGAATGTAATAATGTATAAATGATACTATAATGTGTTTCTTTCTATAAAATGTACTTTATTAATGAACTGTGAGTTAATAGAAATGGTGTTGCATATTTACTTATTTTTTGAATCTTTTCATATAGTTTAGCACTATTATATTAATGAGACTTAAGTTGTATATGAATAATGATATAGTTTTCATTTTTTATGTATTATGATGTAAATGTATATTCCAAGTCATTAATGTTATCACTATGCCATATAGTGACTTTGATATACTTGTAAAATCATCTAAGTGTTGAAACTGACATGTGCCTAGGCCGTAGTAATCATGCATAGAGAGCTAAATTGAAGGGTGAGTACCTAAACATGAGCCATTCCCTTGACTTAGCTAAGTTCTTGACTAAAAATTAACTTGATATCCTTATGGCTTTCACCATTAAGAGCTATACCCATCTAGACTTGATTTTGCACCAAAAGAATTATGCCCTTGAATAGGCTTGTGCCTCTCAATCTATTCCAAGATGACACGCACTGATAGATCACCTAATTTCAAAAATGATTAAGTCTCATTGATACTAGGGTTGTGCCATGTTTTAACTAGCCCATTGTGGGTCTTGGTTCCTTCACTACTACACTTTGGGTTAGCACACTAGGCTAGACCTTGTGTGAAATTGATGCCAACATAATAGTGCATTTAAATATTATGCACCATAAACCTCTACTATGTTTACACCTACCTACATCAAGGATATAAATGACTTAGATTTATTTCTAAGTGCATGAATTATCACATGAGCTAAATAAGGAAACTTTTCTACAACATTTTAGTTTTGTTATCAGGTGCCGTGTTGAATTTTGTTGTTGTAATGGTGTAATACAGTGATGTTCCTAATTTTTCATGATTACATTGAGTGATAGCTAGAGAAAGTGGAAGATAGTTTCATGAAAAATAATCTAACATGTCAAGGATGGAATCCAAAAGAATGGGTGTAAACCTACCTGTATAATGCTCTGTATGATATGTTCTTTTATGAAATACTTGAACATGTGTATTGATGGTTAGTTGTCAATACCACCTCTATAAGATGAAGCTACAACTAGTGATTCAAAAGGATAAATGAGCAGCTAGAGAGTCTTGAAATCCTAGATGATGTTTAGACACATGTTCTAGATAAGTAGTGGAACAATGTGCTAAATAGATACGTATTAGAATTTTCAATGTCGATATTATCTTTCCCTAAAGAAGTAGAGTATGAGTTCTTTTAAAAACCAAGGGGTGAATTCATAAGAGGGATCAACACTGAACTAAAAAAATTGCTAGTAGATTACAGTACTAAAACCATAATAATGGAAGGTTAAAATCCTTGTACATATGAGCAAGCATAGAAGGTGAGAAGGGGAAGTGTAGGTAAGGTGTTATGGAAAAATATGAGAAATCTAACACCTGGGAGCTCTAAAAGTATAACTATAATAAGTGGAAGCATAGACTAATAGAAGATCTGGAACTTAGAAGTGTTGAGAGGACCCATAATGAGTGGTAAGGGCATGGGGAAGGATCCCTTAAATTATAGCATCATGATGAAAGAGAGGAGGAAGTAAGAGACTAAGATCATTAGTTGGGTGTAGAATGTCTTAGGTTCCTACAAGATGTGGTGAATGAGGATGCATCGGAAGCACCTACCCATTTTGAACCTAAAGTGCAATCTTGTGTACTAGATGCTCTACTAGAAGATAGAATAATGATAATTGACCATATTATCAACATTAAATTTGATAGACTTTAAACTTTGAACCAAGACTTTGTAATTGAGCAAGTGATAACTTATGAGGAATTGAACTGGAATACCATGATACTAGTGAGCGTTAACCAAATAATCTAGAATAGAAGTGCAAGCATTCTTATTCAAAGGATGTCAAATGCACTAATTTGGAAATAACCCATAGGCAGTGGCCCAATGTCATAAGTGAGTAATATCACATCATCAAGCTCAATGGTGCAACCTACACTAATAGGGTTAGCATTTAATCCTATAACTAGAGGCCTTAGAGGACTGCCTCTAATATAGACACTAGGGGGTAAGTGCTTTAGACTTTAACACCACCCCCTTAGTATATTTATTATGAAATGGTTATGCACTTACCCAAGTATCATGGCATAGATAATGTCTTAGAGCATGTAATCAAGTGTGAACTTTAATGGCATACTCAAGGTATTACCCAATTAGAGCATAAGGTGACTCAATTTATGACAAATTTCTTGGATTTCACCAATACTTGGTACCAAAAATTTGATCTGAACCAGGCTATGATTGGTTAAAATATATTGAAAGAGGCTTTCTTGAAGAAATTTGATATTCCTGAGTTTGAGCAACATAGCATCATGATGCTCAAGGAAATCAACCAAGGGCTATCTGAGAGCATGAAATTATATGATGCATAGTTTAAGACCCTCCTTTCTAAGATTCCATATGACATCCACTCCTCCTAAAATGTGTAATGGTGTTTTGGGGGACTACTAGTACCTTTTAGGATAGTGTTTTCCTTAAAGACCTTCATGAACCCCCATAAATCACTTGAAATTATACTTTAGGCTGAGGCAGTAGGTAGTGTTAACACCAAGATCATCCCTTTTATAGAGGCCTAGATCATGTCAATGGCATCCCAACTATAGAAGTTGACTACTGGTTTAATGCATGACACTTTCAATGGATTATGGTGTACTAACTATGAATTTTATCATGGGCTACATGACTCTCAGAACATTCCCCTATTACAGTGTGATAGTCAAGTGAAAACTACTATATATTATAATATGTGTGGTTTTTATACTCATTTAACAATGGATTATTGAGTCATTAATGAGATACACCAAAATGTGGATAGAGGCACATAGTAGGCAATGACCATAGCTGAAGGGTAAGTAGGCCAAGGAAACAAATTCTATGGCTAGCAAAATACTAGCAAAGGGAATTAGTGAGGTACATGTGGTTGAGGTGGAGGATGTGATAGAGGAATGTTCCCATCACAATAATGTTACAAGTGTGGGTTGACTGAGCATTACCTTCATGAATTCCCCATGCACCCAATGTGCGGTATTATTAGGGACCACATGTGGTTGAGGATTGCCTAGACTTGTACAAAAAGATGACTCAAGGTTGTGCTGACATAAATAAGTGTGCCATCATGGTTAGGCACAAAAAAAATTAGGATAAATTGGCTATCAAGCCACAATAGACTTTTAAGGATCTACCTAAGGTGTAGACCATGAATCAGAGTGGATTTTCACATAACCATCTCCTACATCAACACAAGAACTACACTTGGAATATGGTGAGTCAAGTCATGCCAAGTGCATAATGTGACCTAAGTCAAAATTTGTCCCCTAATGTGACCCGGTGTAATATAAGGATGTCTTATAATAAGCCATGAGTGTAATACTAATTTTCTAGAGAAATATCTAACTAGATAGAGATCTATAGGTAAAGGCAAGTGCCATGTGTAGGAAGCAAGACATATAGGAGGATAAAGTATAGGATTTGACCAAGATATTGCACCTCCTATAATTTGAAGGGGTGTTTCCCCTACTAAAATACTTATTCTTAGAGCATGTAGGGAAGAGGCTAAAGGATGAGGTCATGCCTTTGATTATTGAAGTTGGTACACCATATACGAAGTGGGTGGGTGAAGTAAGGCATACTTAGAATGTAGAGTATGACTAATCACTACTAATAAATTCCTTCATTGATGGATGGTCTATTTGTGAGGTCTTTATGGATATGGGCATCAAGGTTAACATTATAACAAAAAATTCCTGGGAGAAGATGGGATGGCCACCCCTTAAATCTCTCTCCTCATATGTTTTTTATGGCCAAAAAAACCTGACCAAAACCTATCAAGATCCTAATGTTAAGCATGGGATATACTGAGAGGGGGGGTGAATTAGTATATCATATATCTTATAAATATTTTACTTAATCAAATTCCACTTAATCATTCATTCAAGATATGCAATAAAACTAAAAGCAATATGCACCACATGAGAGAGAGAGAGAGAGAGAGAGAGAGAGAGAGAGAGAGAGAGACCAAATTTTTATGTAGAAACCCAAAATGGGAAAAACCACAAAGATTAATCTCAATTATATGAAAGAGCACCAAATCAAATTACAAATTTTTCAAGCACCAACTTGTAGGAGCACCAGCACCTTAGCTAAGCACTAACATAACAATTATTTGTGAGCACTAACCCATAGGAGCACCAAACCTTTGAAAACATTTGTGATCACCAACCCATAGGAGCACCAACCCCTCTTGTGTATAAATCACAACTATCTTTCAATGTTTCTTACTCAACAAATGATAGAACTCTACAATTTCTCTTTCTATTCTCTCCTCTTTTCTTATATAAAATAAATACAAACCATGCACACTCTTGCATATCGCAAATGGCTTCTCAAGCATTTATTTATAGCTTTCTAAATGACCTTTGGCATTCACCCTTTGTATCCCTTCAATCCTTATGGAAAATGGCACCAAAATTACATGACCCTTCATATCCTTTCATTTGAAAAGTCACATGGTGACCCTTCATGAGAAAATTCATCCTTTCCCCTTTTGTCTTTGTCTTGGTGACCTTTCAAATTAATTAAGATGACTCTTCATGGAAAAATGTTCCATACCCTCTTTTGTCTTCACTTGGTGACTCTTGAAACTCCTCAAGATGACTCTTCATGGGAAGATGACTTTTATACAACTAAAAATATATTCATTAATATTGAATAAATATAAACACATATTAACCAAGACATGAATATTAAAAAAACCATTAAATGCTATGGGGACTTTATCACCAATGCTAGACCTTTGACATCAATGACAATATTTCCAAAAATTTCCTCTTTTGTCATTGATGGCAACCTCAAACTAAAACTGTCACATATTGAAACTTGCATTGCACATGCCAACCTACGCATATTACTATCTAAAAAAAATATAGTAACTCCCCTTACTATAGCAAATTGTACCTATTCCTTGTACCTATTTTTGAACCTATACCTATTCCTATACCTATTTATATTCTTCTCCCCCTTTGACATCAATGGCAAATGGCCATCCTAGAGCTAACACTTAGCTCCCCCTCAACTGATGTTGATCCTCAATGGTAGGAAGTATGAGAAATTACTCCAAACTTATCTTGTAGATAACCAAATGTGTCTTTTGGTAGTTCCTTTGTGAAAATTTCTATAATCTATTCTATAGTAATGATATATTTCATCTTAACCTATTGATCTGTAACCTACTCTCTCAAAAATTGATATATGATAGGAATATGTTTTATTCCTGAATGCATTACTAGATTTTTATAAATATTAATAGCACTTGTGTCGTCACAAAAAAATAGAAATAGGTTCATCATATTTTACCTTGATATCTTTCAAAGTTTGCTTCATCTAAAGCACTTGAGAACAACACAATACCACTGCAATAGATTATGCTTCAACTATAGAAAGTGATAGTGAATTTTGTTTTCTACTTAGCCATGATACTAAGCTATCACCAAGGAATAAAACTCCTCCACTTGTACTCTTTATATCATCCAAGTAACCTACCCAATAGGCATCTGTATAAGTAACCAAAGTGAAATCTCTACCTGTGAGATACCACAATCCATAATCTAATGTCCCTTTGATATATTTGAATATTCTCTTCACTAATTAAACATGACTCTCCTTTGGGGCTGTCTGATATCTTGCAACCATGCTTATTGCATGCATAATGTTTGGACTCGATGCTGTCAAATAAAAAATACTACCAATCATAGATCTATACAAAGATTGATCTGTAATGGGTAAATATTCATCCTTACTCACCTTGTTCCCTATACCTATTGGTGCACAATCCTCAAAACCAAAAAATTTCAACATTTTTTTGGCATATTTACTTTGAGAAATGAAAATTTCTTTATCTAATTGAAAAATGTGCAACCCTAAGAAAAAAGACAATTATCCAAGCATAGACATCTTAAATTCTATTTGCATATTTTCATGAAATTCTTTTGTCATCTTTTTAATATTACCACCAAATATTATGTCATCAACATATACCACAACAATCAACTGATGTTCAACTTCTATTTTGATGTAGAGATTACTATTAGCAAATCCTCTCTTGAACCCTTAATCCTATAGGTATTTATCAATTCTTTCATACCAAGTTTTAGGAGTTTGTTTCAATCCATAGATTGCTTTCTTTAATATGCATACATGGCTACTATCATTTTAGAGAATAAATCCCTTTAGATACTTAATGTAGACCTCCTCTTCTAGATTCCCATTCAGGAAAGTAGATTTGACATACAACTAAAACACTTTGAAAATTTTAAACACTACATAAGCAAGAAACATTATAATAGCCTCTGCCCTTGCTAATGGTGAATTTTAAAAAAAAAATATATTCCCTCAATTTGAGAATATCCTTTACATACTAATCTTGCTTTATTCCTGGTCACTTCTCCATTTTCATTTAACTTATTTTTGTAAACCCATTTTGTTCCTATCACATTCTGATCTTTTATTTTAGGCATTAATTCTCAAGTATCATTCTTTTCTATCTAATTCAATTCTTCATCCATTACCTTAACCCAATATTTATCATGTCTAACTTCTTAAAAAGTTCTAGGCTAAATTTTGCATAACAAGGAGAAATTAACTTGCTCAGATTCACTTACCATCATTCTTCTGGTGTGAATTCCTTCATTTATGTCCATGATGATGTCAATTTCATTATGATTTCTATGGGAATATTTGGATGGGGTTTTTGTTTCCTTTTTCTCCTTCTCATCTTCATCTAATTCTTCAAAATCTTCATCTTTAATGATATTAGGAATGTCTATTGGATCACTGATTCTTTGTGTTCTATCTTCTTCTATCCTGACACTTATACTTTCAACTATTTTCTTGGTTCTTTTTTATAACATTTATAAGCTTTAATTTTTCAAGAATAACCAAGACATATACCTTCATCTTCTCTAGATTCAAACTTATCCATTTTTTCATCAGTTCTCTTTATGAAGTATCTACTTCTAAAAACTTTGAAATTATCAACTAAAGCTAGTTTGTCTTTCTATAGCTCATAAAGAGTCTTGTCACTATTGACTCTAAATAATGGTCTATTCTAAATATGCACTATTGTACCAATTTACTCTTTCCAATATTTATCTGGTATCTTGGATTCTTTTA
This sequence comes from Torreya grandis, assembly GCA_037957365.1. Lineage (NCBI taxonomy): Eukaryota > Viridiplantae > Streptophyta > Pinopsida > Cupressales > Taxaceae > Torreya > Torreya grandis. The sequence continues at coordinate 435,474 of JARHVA010004608.1, forward strand.
GCATTATCCTCAACATCTCCTAAACTTTTCTATTTCTCCATTCAACTACTCCATTTTACATAGAATTTTAGCTACTGAATGGTATATATTTATTCCATGGTATTCACAATATTTAATAAATTGATCTAACATGAATTTTCCTCCTCAATCTGATCTTAGGCACTTAATCTTCATACCATTATCATTCTCAAATAATGCTTTGAAATGTCTGAAAGCTTTTGATTTTTTCTTTAAAAACATTACCCAAGTCATACGTGAAAAATCATCAATACAAAACATGAAATATTTCTCAGCTTGAGTGCTTTGGGTTCTCATAAGTCTACACAAATAAGTGTGAAAAAGCTCTAACATCTGAGTGGTCAGGTATTCTTTTCTTTTAAACTGCCTTTTAGCATGTTTCCCATGCTGACAAGATTCACAAAGCGTGTTGGATGGCTTTGTAATCTTTGGAAGATTTTTGACTACTTGTTTCTTATTGATGTTGAAAATATAGTTAAAATTTGTGTCTTATTCTCTTGTTTTATAGCCAACTTTATTCAATCTAACTCAAACAACATCTTTGACCTTTGATGTCTAATAATATATACAAATGATTGCTTATTCTCTAAGCATTTGTAACTAACACATCTAAATCTTTTATCCTAATTTCAAAACCTTCTACATAAAACTTTAGTGTGTGCCCCTGATCACAAATTTGAATTACACTCAAAATATTATTCTTAAAACCTTGTACATACAAAAAAATTTCAATTTTAGTTTTACCATTATCCAAACTTAGTGTACCTTTTCTAGTAATTATAGTAGTACTATTATCTCCAAATTTCACTGTGCCACCATTGATATTATTTAAGGTTATGAACTTGCTCTTGTCTCTTATCATGTTCCTCAAACATCTACTATCAATGAACCATAGATTTTCTTCATTTCTTTCATACAAAGCTATTTGTACCAACATAGACTTTTCAGATTGTTTCTTCTACCATGAACCTTTCTAAACTTTCTTCTTAATGAATGGAGCCTTGAAACTCTGGTCCTTCTTGACTGACTCAAACATTCTTGTATAGTACCAAACTATGTGTTTGAATTTTTTTCACTTGTAACATATTATGGCCTCTTTATTAAAGCCTGATAAAGGAGCCAAAGAGTTGTGGCTTCTGCTTGACTGTACATGAGTTTTCTTCTCTTTGTTTCTAAAATTGTTATCCCTTTTTTGACAATCTATTTTCTTATAATCATATCCATTAAAATAAAAAAAATAACCATAAAAATTAGAATTTGTTTGTGTATCTTTGACCTGATTGCTTTTTGTAGCTATGTTCCTTCCAACTTTTATTGTTTGAGATGTCCTCTATATTCTTAAGTTCTTCCCTTTTTGTTTCCTCTTTTGTAAGAGCATCAACATAGATCTTTTTCTTTTAAAATCTAATACATGTCTTATCTGATATTGATTTTTGGATTTCTAATATCTTAATCAATATATCAATGCTTTTCGCAAATTTTGAATTATTAGTTTCTTTATCATGATTGCTTTATTTATTTTCTCAAGATTTGCTTTTAAAGAAGCAATTTTAATAACCTACCTTTCACATTCTTCACTTAAATTTTGCAACTATTTCATTAGATCTTTTCCATTCTTCTTGGCTTCTTCAAAGTGTGCTTACAGATCTTCAATTGTTTCCTTTGACTCTTTTTAATTTTTCTTGAGTTCAAGCTTCAATCTTTGATTTTTTTTTTATTAATATCTTTTAACTCTTCTAAGGTACAAATGAGTTCTCCTTCCAAATTCACTTTAGCTTCATCATGTTCTTCTTCTTAATCACCTATACATTTACTTAAAGAGGCATCTTGATGTATGTCTATGAATAGAATCTCTTCTTCTTTAGAATCACTGACTCCACTATCTTCAGCTGAGCTAGGATCTTTAGAATATAAACTCTTATTCTCAAATCCCTTCTTAAATTTTCCTTTGAAATTCTTCTTTTATGTATACTTTCCTTTTTCATTGTCACCATTACCCTTATCTTTGCACTTAATTGTAAAATGTCCAATCTTTACATAATTAAAACATTTAAAAGGTAATTTTCCTTGATAATTACCTGTGCCCTTTTTTGGCTTGCAAATGAATAGATCTCTATTATCATTTTCATCATCACTAGAGTTGTCACTTGATTCTTGAATCTTAGCCTTCTCTTTCTTTGATGTCTTGAAAGTAGCTTCTCTCTTTGAGAGTTTCTCTTATTTGGTTTGCATCTCATATTCCATAAGAATACCATGTAGCTCATCCATCTTTGTCTTGGCTAAATTATTCATCTCTTAAATTTCCAAAACTTTTGTATCATATCTTAAAGGTAGAGATCTAAGAAAAATTGTACCATTATTGATTCTTCTAACTTTTCTCCAAGACCGTAAATCTGATTAACTATTTGTCAAACTACAAAAGGTAATTTTTTATATTTTCTTCCTCTTCCATGTTCAAACTTTGAAACTATCTTCTAAAATTTTGAATCTTATTTTTTTGAACCTTTCCATCACCTTTGTAAATATTCTCAAGCTTTACCCAAGTTTCATGAATAGATTTACATTACATAACTTTAAGAAATTATGATTCACATAAACCACATAAAATAGAACTTAAACCTTTAGCATTATTTTCACTTTTCTTATTTTATATCAAAGTAGTTACAAGTGTTTGTGGCTCTTAATATTCCTCCACCACTACTTGCCAAATGTTGAATCCAAGGACAATCAAATAAGTCCTCATCCTTATGCTCAAAAAAGCATAATTTATCCCATAAAACAAAGGTGCCTTATTTGTATAAAAACCTTCATGTGATCCATCCATAGTGTTTTCCCTAATCTACCTTCAAGTTGTAAAACATTTTCAAAAGGAACTTGCTATAATACTAACTATTAAGCATGGGATATACTGAGAGGGGGGTGAATCAATATATCATATATCTTATAAATATTTTACTTAATCAAATTCCACTTAACCATTCATTCAAGATATGTAATAAAATTGAAAGCAATATGTACCACACAAGAGAGATAGAGGGAGACTAGATTTTTACATGGAAACTCAAAATAGGAAAAACCATAGAGAAAAATCTCAAGTATATAAAATATCATCAACTCAAATTACTTAGTTTGTAAGCACCAACTTATAGGAGCACCAGCGCCTTTGCCAAGTACCAACACAACAATTATTTGTGATCATCAACCCACATGAGCACCAAACCCTCTTGTTTATAAAACATAACCATCTCTCAATTTTGCTTACTTAATAAATGATTGAACTATACAATTTCTCTTTCTATTCTTTCCTCTTTTCTTCTATAAAATAAATACAAACCATGCACACTCTTTTATATCACAAATGGATTATTAAGACTTTATTTATAGATTTCCAAATGACCTTTGTCATTCACGCTTTGTGGCTCTTCAATCCTCATGAAAAATTACACCAAACTTGCATGACCATTAGTATCTTTTCATTTGAAAACTCACATGTTGACCCTTCATGAGAAAATTCATCTTTTCCACTTTTGTCTTTGTCTTGGTGACCTTTTGAATTCCTTAAGATGACTCTTCATGGAAAAATTAACCATACCTTCTTTTGTCTTCACTTGGTGACTCTTGGAGTTCCTTAAGATGACTCTTCATGGGAAAATGCATCCCATTCCTCTTTTGTCTTTACCCCATGACTCTTTAACTTCTCCATGGGCCCTCTTTTAACTTTTATGCAACCAAAAATGTATTCATTAATATTAAATAAATATAAACACACATTAGCCAAGATATAAATATTAAAAACACCATTAAATGCTATGGGGCCTTTATCACCAATGCTAGTAGACCTTTGACATCAATGATAATATTTCCAACACCTAAAGGGCATCATTGTAGACATTATGGGCACTAAATTTTGAGTCAAATTTGAGGTAATAAATTTGGCAGAGCATGATAACTATCCAACACTCTTAGGGAGACCATGGTGATATGAAAAACAATAAAAACATGAAATTTAAGAAGTGCTACATGACTTTTGAGAATGGTACAGAGAGGGTGGTGATCTGCCTATCAAGTGATCAAGGGCCTTTATTTGTGGAAAGTGTTGATATTAAAGATGAAATCAACTACATTTATAACATCATGATGTGGGGCACTGAGAAACACAACCCAAGAAACTAAGGAGTGCTTGAATGGGAAGATGGAAAATTAGATTTTAATAAAACTGATGTAGCTTGTGATCAATAGGTTGAAGAGGATTATGAAGTTACTAGCTGAAGGTACCACCTAGTCCAAGCAACTGAGCCAAGGCTAACTAGAATAGGACTAATCAAGTTTGATTTCAATCAAAATAAATGGGTTCCCCATGCCAAAAAGGTAAGGAAAAGGGTGTTCCAATTGAGTAAAGGGAAGATTGTAATGATCCCAAAATATGGAGGTAGCCAGCCTGTAGATAACTATGTCCATTACATTGAAGTGTGCATTCCCAAAGAAATAGATAGAATAGATGCATTAGTGTATACCCTAAAGAGTATTATTGCTCATTGGTGTGTAGTTTGAAGGCCTAACTTTCCAACATGGTAATATGTGAAGGAAAAAATATACACTAGCTTTGGAAAGTGTAATGAGGACTTAGACATACCTCCTTACGTAGGAGATTTTGACCCAATCATGCATATACGCTTGTGTGAAGAAACCTAGACTGTCTGTGGTGAGAACATGCCCAAAAGCCTATGGGTGCATGCCTTCTATAGGAATTTGAAAACATGGGCATAATCATTTTACCTGGTAAATTAAATTCACTAAGAGATAGGAGACTGGTAGGTATTCAAGGAGAGGTTCATGCACACCTTCTCCTTTACTTGATATAACTTAGATCTATTATATCCACTACAATTCATTCATAGGGTAGTGTATGGCGACACTTTTATCCTAGAAGATTACCTTAGGTACATCTTTGGGGAGAAAGGACTGACACTCCTAATGTTATTTGAAGAGAAGGTGCTTAATAGTGATTCCAACAAGGAGGATGATGAGACCTAGAAGGAATGAAATTATAAGGCTCTAACAAGAAGACAAATATTTGTGTACCTTATAGATGATAGTGACCCAGATGAAGAAGATTTGAATCATCTTTGAATTGAAATAATGAAGGGGATAAGTCAAGTTTAATACTCTCATTAGGAGAGGAATTAACCCTACCATATGCCACTCAAGACTACTAAAGTAGACATCCATGTATAAGGTGAGTCAAAGATTGCCACTATAGGCACTTACTAGTTTGAGGTAGAGATGGTGTGAATCATAGACCTCCTAAATTAGTTTTAGGACTTGTTCTCACATAACTATTAGGACATGAAGGGCACCCACACTTCCCTTAGAAAAGTGATCATCAATCTAGTAAATGGCATGAGGAATATCAAGAATCCCCCATATAAAAAGAATCCCAATCTCAGCACCAAGGTAAAAATGGAGATTGATGGAATGTTGGCCACCTGCATCATCTACCTTATATAAGAGTTTGAATGGCTGAGCTTGATGGTCATAAGCATTAATAAGGATGGGTGAATATAGATCTACATCAACTATAGATTTCAATACCACCTATATCACTAACCCATTCTTGACCCCATTCATTAGGGAAGTGCTAGATGGTTTTATAGGTTGTTAAATCTATACTTTCATTTATGGTTTCTTGACCTAACACAAGGTGCATATTGAGGAGGAGGATAAGCCTACGACAACCTTTGAAACTAAATGGGGTTAGTTTTCTTATAATGAGATGCCCTTTGGACTCAAGAATTCACCAACCATACTATATATAGTGGTGATCAATGCTTTTAAATACTTCATCCATAGGTTCCTCTAAGTCTATCTCAATGATTAGACTATGTATGGCCTTGTAAAGGAACTCTATGATAATCTACACCTCATGTTTGAGAGGTACAAGTAACTATAGATATCTTTAAAATTTAATAATTTTAATTTCACTACCTCTTTTGGAAAATTACTCAAGCGTATCATCTATAAGGATGGTTTACTTTTTGACCTTGTGAAGATAGCCATCATAATTTAGCTCTAGACTCCTTCAATATATATGTTCACACCTTTATAGGCCATTATGGCTAGTACATGATGTTTATACAGAGCTATGCAAAGATCATAGCACCTCTAGAGGATATCTTGCACAAAGATGGCCTATTTTATTAGGGTGGGGTTAAATAAGAGGATTTTGAAACATTGAAGCTGAAATTGGCTAACACATCAATTCTATAATTCTTAGACTAGATTATTCCTTTCCATATCTATTTCAATGCTTCAGGATCCATAATTTATGCCATATTGGCATATATAGGTGAGGGTAAGATGGAGCACCCTATCTCCTTTATAAACATGAAATTGATGAGAGCATTATATAATTACACCACTATCAAGCATGAGGCACTGATAATCGTCTATGCCTTATAAAAACTTAGGCAATATATATTGGTGACCACATCCATATTTTTCATTGAACATGAGGTTCTTAAGTACCTCATGAACAAGCCTATTTTACACGATCTCATATGCAAATGGATAGTTATATTCTAGGAGTTCCAGTTCTCTATTGTTGTTAAACTTGGAAAGTAGAACTTTGGGATAGACCATTTATCCCACATAAATTCTACTGATGCAATAATGTCGATTGAGGATGACATGTTATGTTGGACACATAACTATATAGAGTCTAGAACATCCTTGAATAATTGGTGGATATTATAACTTTCTTGACATTTGGATTAGTACCCCAGACTATGTCAAATAAGGAGAAGAAATAACTTGTTATTTATGCCACCCCCTTCCAGTTCATTGAGGGGAAGCTTTAAAAACTAATTAGAGATGAAGTCCTACACTGGTGTATTCTAAAACATGAAAGAGACTCCATATTAGAATAATTTCATGAGGTAATCATCAAGAGGACATTACAATAGATATGTCATGGAATGCAAGATATTACATTTAGGCTTGTGGTGGCCAAACCTATTATAAGGTGTAAAAGAGTGTACTAAGGCATGAAACATATACTAGGGCATTATGAATCCCAACCATGAGGATGAGATGCCTCTCAAACCCTTTCTTTCCTAGGCATAATTGAAAAAATATGCCATGTATTTTTTTGGACCAATAACCACCACAACATGGCACATAGGTGTAAGGTATATTTTAGTGGCCACTAACTATTTCACTAATTAGGTCAAGGCCATGCCAACAAAAGACTGTATAGTCATAATAGATGTGTGCTTCAACTAGGAGAACATAATAATTCAATATGGGTGCCCATTAAGTCTAACTAGTGATAGGGGTACTCATTTAATCAATGAGATGGTGTGTATCCTCTTAACTAAATACATGGTGGTGCATCACAATACTACCTCATGTCATCCACAAACAAATAACACCACTGAAGCATTTAATAAGATATTGAGAACATGTCTAACAAAGATATGTGATGTTAGTTTTAATGATTAGGATTATTAAATTTTAATTGTAATATGCATTTATCACATGACATATAAGCTCCTAAACAAAGCTATACCCTTTCAACTAGTGTTTATCATTGAATTAATTCTCCCTATGGAATTCATAGTTCCATCTTTATGCATTGCACATGTTGGTCACTTAAATGACCAAGAATATTTAAACACAAGGTTGAAAGACTTGAATCACTTGGATGAAAATCATGCCCAAGCAAGATGGAGTTAGTAAATCAAAAAGGCACACCAAAATCTCTGGCATGACAAGCACATCAAGTGTAAGGAGTTGACTAAAGGAGCATTAATGTTGATTTATGACTCAAAGTATAATATTTACAACACCTAAAGGGCACCTAGGTAAATTTAAAATAAGGTGGATGGGCCCCTACATCATCCACCACATAATAGAGATAGGTGAATTCAAGTTGCACATGTTATTTGGCAACATAATCTCAAGGCATTTCAATGGCAACTGATTAAAACTATATCAATAGTAGGATGACACTTGCACCATAAGAACATCAACTTCTTGGTCACTATTCAATTACAAGTTGAGCTGAACAAAATATAGTTTGGTGTAAGATAAACCTTTTTTTTCTTTTCTTTTGTTCTTTATATAGTATAAAGAGGTAATAAGTGGTGCACGGTAGTTAGAAGGACTTATCTACTAGTACTTAATGCATAATTCTAGTTGGGTGAATCAAACACTTTCACTTTATAAACACATGAGGCCATGACACCTAAGTTATAGACATGTGAATCAAACCCATATACAGTGAATTAATCTAGCCTCTCATGCATAATTTCAATTAGGTGAGTCAAGAACTAGTACTTTCTAAGTGCTTGAGGCTAGACAATTAAGTGATGGGCATGTGAGACTCGTCAGACTCAAAAAAAAAGTGCATAGAACCCCATGTGAAAGGTTCCAAATGAAGGGTGATTCTAAGACCACATGAATTACTATGGCCTTTCATGTTTAATTTTAATCAAGTGAGTCAAACACTTGTGCCCTTGAAGCACATGAGGCTAGACATCTAATTAGTTGGTGTGTGGTACTCTCTAAATGTAATCAAAATATGCACATGATCTATGTGTATCAGGTGAAAATTTCAATGCTTTTGAAGACCCAATAATGAGCTACTGTGGTGTTTTTACACATAATACCTATTGGGTGAGTTGAGCCCATTTACTCTTTAAGCGCCTAGGGCTAGATGCCTAAGTTTTTGGGCATAATAAAGTTACCATATTTTGAATATTTGAGAACAAAATGATAAAGTACATAAGCATAAAGGTAACCTTTGTGCCAAAGTTAGAAAGAGGTGTATCAATTGATCATGCACCAAAGACCAAAGTAAAAGGTGAAGATGTTCAACATGGTTGGGTATAAGAAAAAAGGTGAAGCCACTCAACATGGTTGGGTGAGAGAAAGAAAGTGAAGATTCATAGCATGATCATGCATAAGATAACAAGGAGAGAAGATAAATCACTATAGGGCCAAGACAAGGGATTTATATTAGGTATAATAGGCCAAGGCAAGACAAAGTGTAAAAAAATAACCAAAATTGCTTGAAATGAAAGTATAGCTAGAATAAAAAGTGGATCTGAGGATGCTAAATCATGTGCATGTGAGGAACTGTACCCAAGTTTCCATAAATAAGGTGAATATCACACCAAGTGAATAAGCACAGGAGAAGAATCATATAAGATAACTGGCATCCACCCAAATTTTAGTAGCAAGTGACCGTTTCAATTAAATGTCACTTCACAAAATTATCATTAGAGAGCATTCAATGAATATGTAGTAGAAGCACAAAGATACACATTTAATTCATTGATAACAAAGGATTTCTATGGATTTCATAAAATTTTGCATTTTATAAGAAATATAGGCACCACCATGCCATAAAAGACCTACATTAATGATGGTAGATAAGTAAAGTGTATAAATTAACAAGAGATAGGCTTGATTAGGTTACAAAGTTTACACTAACATAATACTAAGAGTAAACCTAAGCAAAAAACCAAAGAGCGAAGGTGTGAAAAACCCTATACCAATGAGAATTTGAGCATTTTTATGCACTAAGAGTGAATGACTACATACTAAGAAAGATTACTGTTTCTAACTTTTTTTCACTTTTCACATTCAAAAGAAATAAGAAACTAAGATGATGGTCAGGGGATTGTACGTACCTGGATGAAGTTTGTGCACCGTTATCCAGATGACTGAAGGGACTCCTCTTTGGCTATGGAGGATGACACCTGTAGAAGAAAGAGACTCAAACATAGAGATTATTAGAAAGAGATAAGGTGGACTGCCAAGCGATATGCTCAGTCCCAGAAGTGCAAAGACTTCCTTAAGGGATGACAGTCCATTTGTTGATAAAAAAGAATGTTAGATAAGATAATAATGAAAGACTAAGTAAGACAAATAGAAACAATGCGTATCTATTATTTGCTATCAGTCTGTCATAGTCACCGATGTCGGTGGATCTACCAGCGTCAGTTGTTAAAGTTGTCGACGTTGGTTATTCTACTGATGTCAATAGGGGAAATGGTCGATGTCGGTCAGGGAAATGGCCTTGGACAGGTTTTGGACAAGTTCCTGGTGGATCTCTTTGGTCAATAGAATGGTCTGTGGTAGTCTAAGAGTCTGTGCAGGATTGCAAAATATTAGATAGGGTCTTAGGAGGGACAAGGGTAGAGGAATAGGGTGTCAAAAGGGGTAAGAGTATGAAGAAGGATTTTCAGCCTTTCCAGGAGGAAGTCAGGTCGGGTCTGGTTGATAGCCAGGTTTGGTTAATAATATTATTTAGAAGCAATGAATAGAAAACTGATTACTGATATAGTCTAAATAATTGAAATGAAATAGAGGAAGAATACTTAGATCTCCTTGGGGGAGATCCAGAGGTGTAGAAGACTCGTTGCTGATGCAGCTAATGTAGAAGACTTCTTATAATGTTCTAATCAACAGTGAGGTGACTGATGTAGAGTTCCTATTACCTGTGATGCTTAGTGTACGTCTGGGAGAGAGAGAAGTCAGATTCTGGGTCTGTGATTTGGGATTGTGATTTGAGTCTGTGATTAGTTTTTTGTTCAGCTTATAAGCTGGTTTTAAGCAACCGATGTCGGCAATCTCACTGGCATCGGCCAATGGGTAACCAACATTGGCAGCTAGAAGATGGGTAAAAAGGCTATTTTTAGCCTTTTACCTGTTCCTCCATCTGTCGAGTTTAGTGGTTTGTGGTTAAACGGTTGAAGGTGGGTTTAATAGGTGTGGGGGTTAGTGAGAGAGTTGGAATGATTAGTCATAGAGTAATGAATGAGGGTATCTAAGGGTGAGGAATCCAAGGGTGAGGTGTCAAGGGTGATTTGTCAAGGGTGGTGTTATTAATTTAAAATAGTTAATTTATTTTAAATTAATAAGTGTGTGGGTTAGGAATGTTTGGAAGTGGACTAAGGGGACCAAAGGGGGAGTCGACCAAGGAGTAGAGACAATTTTAGTGTCTACATTTGCCCCTTTTTGTCTTGTTGGTTGTTCTGATGAACTACAAGACAAAAATAGGAGTAAGTTGCCCCAGGTATGGGATAAGGTTGCTTTTGCCCTGTTGGTTGTTCTGGTTAACTGCAAGACAAAAATGAATGTAGGTTACCCTGATTATGGGATGAGGTATTTTTTTTCCTATTGGTTGTTCTGATGAACTGCAAGACAAAAATTTGAGTTGGTTGCCCTGATTATGGGATGAGGTATTCCCCCTCAAAGTGGGAGTCGAGGGAAGGTAACCTGATATCAGGTGCCAATTTGATAGATAGTTGATGGATATGGTGAAGGTTGAGTGTGAACGTTGCAATAGTCGAGATTGTGTGTATACCACTTCATGTGATAGGTAGGTCAAATTATCACAGTCAAAGGTTGAGGAGTGCTAAAATTGAAATAACCGGTCCTTAACATTTAGTCGTAGCTGATTGGGTTAAATGATCAAAGCTGTAGCTCCAATGGTCATTATGTTCCAAGTATCCCAAGATCAGGAAGTGCTCCTGGAAAACATAAAAATGTCATAAGTAGTGGGGATCAACTGGCTCACGATCCAATACTTGTGAGTGTCGTAATGTGGGTTGTAGACAATTTTGCTATGTATTCGTGAGGTATTAGACATGCAATCAAAACAACTAAGGCAAAGTTGTCTCAGAAGTGGTCATGGTCAGAGGAGATAGGCGTGATCTCCATGGTGTTTGGTCATGATTTTGGGTTGGGATAGATAGTTGGTCCATGAGATGGATGGACGAAGGAATGGCCGAGCTAACCTCAGAAGGCCCCATGTCAACTGAGTGCTGCCTACATAGCCCCTATTTGAAGGGCCTCAGGCCAATGTAGTTCACCCTAAAAGGGAGGAAGAGGGTCGGTTGTGGATGTGGGTTGGACTAGGTTAAGTCATGGTTAAAGGTTGAATGGTGTGTCCATCAGATAGATGAACAAATGGATGTGGCCAAGCTAACCCCAAAAGATGTCATGTCAGCTAAGTGTTGCCTACATAGCCCTTGTTGGAAGGGCCTCAGACCAATGTAGTTCAGGCTGGTTGATAGGTTGGTTTGGTCAGGTTATAAATGATGAGGGTATGATGATGTTACAGCCTTTTCCATATTATGTGATGGTGTATTCTGTAACATAGGCTATGTGGTTCTTCATCCCTAGCGAGTTTCCATATTGGGTGATGGATGTATGCTAAAAATGAAATGAGATTATTTATGCTTCAGCAAGAAATGGTTTATGCTTGACATAAATTGTGTGGTTGATAGTTTCCATGTGTACTAGTTTCCATAAAAATTAGTGTGAATAGGCTATGATAATGTTAGTGGTCTAAAAAAGGTTTGGTTGGTTGGGTTTTGGTTGGCAAATGATTTAGTTGTATTTGGATTGGTTGTATGTGACGAAGATGTAAGAAGTGAAAGGCACGTTGCTCTTTCAGTGACAAGGACCATAATGATAGCATAGGTAGGGGGTTTTGCAAACAAAATCCCCATTCATGCATTACGTTGTTGACCATTGGTTGTGTTAGAGAAGTAATCAAATCACTTTGACATTAAAAAGAGCTCGAAATCCCTTGAGTAGGTGATGTGATATGTTAGGATAGGGTAACCCTTTTTTAGTAGGGATAACTTTGCCCCTTTTTATAGGAGACCCTGAGAACGACTATAAGTCAAGTCCATGACACTTTCTTTTCCTTTTTTTTGGTAGACTGATCAATGCGGAAAGTCTACGTAGGAATGTCATTTTGTTTTGTGGTCATTTGTGAAGCTGATCAATGCGGGAAGCTTCTAAGAGAGTGCTATTAGTAGCAATGATTTTTAGGCATAGCCATCCTTTGAGGGAGTGGTCTATATTTTTGCTTTATATATTTTTTAGGGCTCTGAATATCTGTCCTTCAAGGGAGCAGTCTATTAGCTACAACAATGATGATACAGTTGTCCTTCGAGGGAGCAGTCTGCATTTAGAGTTTATGACTTTTTGACATTGGCATCCCAATTTTATATTTTTTGTTTTTGACTGAATTTTTGGTCATGGACTTGACTATAGAGGTTTAGAGGGTTCCCTTTTATTAGGACAAAGCATACATACTTTATAAAAGGGTTACATAGTTTTGGTTTAGGGAATCAGGGTTAAAAGGAATAGGAATGATGATGACAGGGGTTGCTCAAGGGACGAGCTCAAGTTAAATGTCAAGTGAATGAGTACTTGACTACCAATAGAATGGTCATAGATGCAAGGCATTAAGGGTCTTAGTTTCTGGTCGGCCTTCAAGAGAAGATAGATGATAAGTCCCTGATCCATACTTGTGCATTCTGATATAAGGTCCAGGCCAATTAGGAGCAAACTTGCCTCATTTGCTTCTTTCCAAATTGGTCACGTGTTAAAGATGATTAAGAAGTTGGTTGATGTTTGGTCGATGTTTGGTTGGTTGATATTTGGTCAATGTTCATTAATGTTTGGTTAAGGCTTGGTTGAGGCTTGGTCAAGGCTTGGTCGATGCTTGGCCAAGGTCAGTTGATGCTTGGTCGAGTCTTGGTCGATGCTTGGTCGAGGCTTGGTTGATGTTTGGTCGATGCTTGGTCGAGGTCGGTTGATGCTTGGTCGATGCTTGGTCGAGGCTTGGTTGATGTTTGGTCGAGGCTTGGTTGATGTTTGGTTGAGGCTTGGTCGAGGCTTGGTCGATATTTGGTAGATGCCGTGATAGTCAATATAGAGTCAAATTCCACCAGTTATTTTGGTGATGAGGAGAATGCTTGAGAAATGGTTGGATAAGATGGAGAGAAGACATTAAATCTTCTCTTTATCAAGGAGTGTGACATAAGGATGCATCCTATGAAGCTTTTGCCTGATAGATTTAGTTTAAGAGGGTGAGATCCTGATCTTCCAAGTTGGAGTTTGGAATCTCAAAATTAGGGATGGTGATGGAGGCAATGGTTGGTAATGATTAGACTAAGGCAGCTAGTGGTTGGGAGTCTTCAGGTTGGACCTCCACTATCTGTAAAGTTTTGATTGAAGATTGGTGATGTTGTGGAGAGCTTTGAATGAGGTCATACAAAGATGTCTTCACAAAGGTTTGGTGAAGGTGTTTCACCATGGGGTCATGAATTGGCTTCAAAGATGTTGGATGGGATGTACCCAAGATAGAAATCTTAGGTTTGGGTGGTTGAGCAGGCTTGACAAATGGGTATGTTTGAGGGAGAGAAACCTTTTATTTCCCTTTATCCTTCATGGTTTGTGATCTAGTGGACACATTGATGGTGTTGATTTTGAATAATGGGGTAAAAGGTGGTAGAGGAACCATAGTTTGATGATGGGCTCCCAATTCGGGTGAAGATGTTTGAGAGGTATGGGATGGTGTTGATGGTTTGTTGAAAGGGTGGTCAAGAGGATCCTTGGTGAGAAGGGTGTCTTTTTTGAAGTGTTGATGAATGACAGCTTTAAGAGCACAACAATGCTCAGTGTCATGTCTAGATGTGTGATGATATGCACAAAATTTAGTGTCATCGAACCAAAATGGTTTTGATCTGAGAGTTGATGAGTGTGAAGGTGAAGAGGTTTGGGAGACATGAGACGGTGTCATAGATTTGTTGATAGTATCATCAACAAGAAGGGTGTCTTTTTCCATGAATTGGTGGATGGAAACCTTAAGGGCACAACAATTTTTAGTGTCATGCCCAGGTGTGTGATGATATAGGCAAATTTTAGTATCATCGAACCAAGATGGTTTTGGTCCGAGAGGTTGAGAAGGTTTGATAGGTGGGAGGTTAATGCTAGAAGACTGTAATAACTGACAGAATAGCAAAGCATAGGACCCCACTAATGGGTTTGCACATTTTGTTGTAGTAAAAGTTGGCAACTTCTGTTTAGAAGCTGTCGAGGGAGTGTTTCGCACCATCTTTTTGTTTGGCGGTGTGGCCAGACACATAGATGACACTTTCATGGTAGGAGGCATTAGATGTTTTAGAGGAGGTATGTTTTTTTTAGGTGTTGGTAGTAATGGAGGTGATTTGTTTTTGTTGGGTGTCAGAGTAGGAAGCACTCCTATTAAGTTGGATGGATGTGGGCCCAAAATGGAGGGCAATGATGATGGTGGAGGAGGAGTTCTCTGACCTGGTTTAGTGGCCTTCTTTGGTTGGGTGTGAGGACTACTATTGTGGGGGGTAAGGTTCAAGTCTACCCTCACCAGATCTTCTTTGACCAAAGTAGGTGAGGTGGCGAGTTCCTCTTTTGGCAGAGAAGGGATTGGAGATTATGTCTCCTCAAGAGGATAGAGGGCAGGGATGATTGTGCTTCTACTTGTGGTTGAGGAGTAGGAAAGGTATGATCCCCCATTGATGATAGGAAGGATGAGGGTGGGGCTAGTGGCATCGATATGGTCAAAGTGTCCTCCAATATAAGAGAGGTTGATGGGGAACTAATGGGAGAAGAAGGTTCTTCCACCTATGATGGAGAAATGGGAGAAGAAGGATCTTCTACCTGTGAAGGACCAATGGGTGGGCTAACCTCTTCAGACTGTGAGAGAGGTTGGTTAGGCATAAGAGGTGAGACCGTGTTGACTGTGTGTATATTACGCTCTTGGGAGTCATCAGCCATGGTCTGCATGTTGTTTTGGCTAGGGGATGGTTAGGAAAAGGTTGTTTAAAGATGTCGACATTTTGATTTGGTGGCACATTTGGGTTATCCAAAATAAGATCACCTTTATCTATCATGTCTTGGACAATGTTTTTAAAGGTTTTGTAGTTGTTTATGTCATGGCCTTTGACACGGTGATAATGAAAAAAGTCATTTTCCCTGTACCAGGTAGGGATAGCTTTTGAGGGGTCAAATTGAGGTGGTCAAATTTGAGGGAGATTAAGGATCCCCTATTTGACAAGTTTATCCAAAATGGAAGCATATGATTCTCCTATAGGAGTATACTGACACTGTATATACCATTGTTGGAATTGTTTGGTGATGCTTTGTGATGTGGAAGGTTGAGATTGGTTGTTTTTTGTTGAAGATGATGGCCTAAGGACCACAACATTTGCCGATCCCTTGGACTTGATGTTGTAAGAAGAAGGTTGGGAAGAAGGGTCATTTGATTTTGTGTTAGTATTCTTACTACGCAATTTGACTTTGTCCTCTTTGATCGCACGGAGTTCAAGCTTCCTAGCCATGGTGAAAGCTTCATCAAATGTGTGGAATGTTTGGACCCACAAGGTAGATGAAATGTGTTTGGCACACGCTTGTGAAAAGAGCTCAATGAGCTCAGGTTGAGGTAAAGAAAAGGGGAGTTGGTTGATTAAGCCTCTCCATCGAGCTACGAAATTGGCTATTGATTCATCGTCAAATTATCTAATAGAGTATAGGTCCATGACGGAGACCTTTTTGGTGATGTTGATAAAAAAGTGGTCAAGGAAAAGTTGGGCTAGTTGAGTGAAAGAAAAGATAGAATGACTGGTAAGGCAGCTATACCAGTCGAGGGTAGCACCAAAAAGCAACATGGGAAATATGCATAGTAATAATGCATCATCATGTGCTATAAGGTAACAAGCATGTCTAAATACTTGAAAATGTTGTTGTGGGTTTTCTTTACTCTAAAAGCGAGTAAACTTAAGAAGTTCCCACTAACTGGGATACAGTCGAATTGGTACTGAAGGATGAATGGGTTCATTACAAATTTGTTCATATGAGAGAACATTTCTTGAACCTAAAACAGATGTCTCAAGATTAGACATCTTGTCCATCAACATCTTGATTAGATCGGTTGACGAATTTGTAGGTGGGGTGCCCCCTAGATTGTAAGGCACTTGGAAGGTGTGAGGAGGGCAGTATGACGTAGTTGGTTGTGCTTGTATAGGTGCAACATATTGGTAACTAATCATAGTGACTGATGTCGAAGCCAAGGGTGGTTGCGTCATGAATCCAAAAGGCACGACTTGAATTGATGTCACCAGAGGCAGTTGGATGGTGGCAACACTAGCCAAACGATGAGTAGCCACCCTAGTTTTGATGGGTGTGAGAGTGGGTGGGATGGAGACAATTAGGTTTTGGAATGGTGTAGAACTTTGTTGAATAGTTTGCAGTTGAGGGGGTACAGAAACCCCAATGGAGGCAGGTCTAGAAATAGAAAGAAGAGCCATATTTGAAGATTAGTCATGGTCAGGTTATTAGTTGAGGCAATGGCCTGGGTGTCTATGGGTTGAATTACAGATGCGATTGATATGACTGCCATCTCAACTAAGGAGGTCGGCATCCCATAAATTGGGTTGCCTAAAGAGTCTCACATTTGACTTCTCACGAGATAGTGCTGAAGGGCCTTGACATTGAGGTCAAGGAACCTTTCAAAGTCTTGGTCACCTTCGGGAACAATAGGGGGTTGATTCGGGGTTGGTTAGGTAAGAGTTCGTTCAGTCTCTGAATGATACTCCTTTAGAGGACTTGTCATGAAGGGTGAAGGCGGAAGTGGTTGTTGCCTTGTGTGGTCAACAAGAGTCTTGGTTTGACTACGTGTCAAAACCATCCAAGGCAAGAGGGGGTTAGGTTTTAAAAATTGTATGTTTTAGCCTCAGAAAAATAGAATGTGTTTTTGACAGTTAGAAGGTCAGATTTTTAGCTTGTTATTTTGAGAAGAAAAATTTTGACAGTGATCGACGATGGTGGAAAAACCGATGCTGGTGAAAAAAGTTGTCGATGTCAGTCACATAACCGATGTCGGTGAAGAAAGTTGCCGATGTCAGTGGAAAAACCGATGTCAGTTACTATGTTTCCAAAAACTTTAGAAGACTAAAAGTTTTTGGAAGAAAGAAGAAAGTCTGAGTTTTTCTTAAAGCTCAGAGTGCGACCTCACCAACTCAAAAAACTGAATAGAGATAGAAAAATAGATGAATACAAGCAAACCCTTAAACATTAATTCATAAGAATAAGTTTTAGAGTCTTATTGGCTTATGCCTTAGAAGAGTGTGTTTGGGAAGTTGGCTTTTAGAATGGGTCCTAAAAGAAGCAGTCTAAGGTTGGTTTCAGGTTAGTTTTGGTGCTCAATGTCTATATTAGGTTCCGTACATGGCCTGGTGCTAAGGAGCAAGCTCCCCTCACTTCACGAGCCCAGAGATGTTTAGTTGTGAAAGTGGTCTAGTAGTGTAACATAAGTGCACTAAGATTTATTCATAATGCATTTTTAATTACTAGATGTGAGAGCTAAGTATGCATTCAGGCAGAAATGAAATGCAATAGATTTTAAGCCCAAATTGAAATGTGTGTTTGGATGCAGACAAGTGGAGAAAAGGTTGAAGAGTATGAACTTCACTACTCTAAAATGCAAGAAGGAAAGGTGACAAGAAGAAAAATAAATATATTCTTTTTAACTTCCACTTATGATGTCTTTTCAAAATAGAGAGATAGAAGAAGGATGCAAGAAGAAATCTAATGCACCTATATGAATGTTTGCTTTTAGAAGAAAAAGAATGATGAACCCAAGGAAAATTCCAGGGGTACCACCAGGTGTGCCAGAATGTTTCTAACTATTTTTCACTTTTCACATTCAAAAGAAATAAGAAACTAAGATGATGGTCAGGGGTTTGTATGTACCCGAATGAAGTTTGCGCACCATTATCCAGATGACTGAAGGGACTCCTCTTTGGCTATGGAGGATGACACCTGTAGAAGAAAGAGACTCAAACACAGAGATTTTTAGAAAGAGATAAGGTGGACTGCCAAGCGATATGCTTGGTCCCAGAAGTGCAAAGACTTCCTTAAGGGATGACAGTCCACTTGTTGATAAAAAAGAATGTTAGATAAAGATAATAATGAAAGACTAAGCAAGAGAAATAGAAACAATGCGTACCTACTGCCTATTGTTAGTCTATCACAGTTGTCAACGTCGATGGATCTACCGGTGTTGGTTGTTAAAGTTGCCGACGTCAGTTATTCTACCGACATCGATAGGGGAAATGGTCGATGTCGATCAGGGCAATGGCCTTAGATGGGTTTTGGATGAGTTTTTAGTTGATGTCTTTGGTTGACAAAATGGTCTGTGGTAGTCTGAGAGTCTATGTAGGATTGCAAAACAATAGATAGGGTCTTAGGAGGGACAAGGGTAGAGGAATAGGGTGTCAAAAGGGGTAAGAGTATGAAGAAGGCTTTTCAACCTTTCTAGGAGGAAGTCAGGTTAGGTCTGGTTGATAGCTGAGTCTGGTTAATAATATTATTTAGAAGGAATGAATAGAAAATTGATTACTGATATAGTCTAAATAATTGAAATAAAATAGAGGAATAATAATTAGCTCTCCCTGGGGGAGACCCTGAGGTGTAGAAGACTTGTTGTTGATGCAGCTGATGTAGAAGACTTCCTGCAATGTTCCAATCAGGGGTGGAGTGACTGATGTAGAGTTCCTTTAGCCTGTGATTCTTGGTGTGCATGAGAGAGAGAGAGAGAGAGAGAAGTCAGATTCTGGGTCTATGATTTGGGATTGTGATTTGGGTCTATGATTAGTTTTCTGTTTAGCCTGTGAGCTAGTTTTAAGTAACCGATGTTGGTGATCCCATCAGCATTAGTCGATGGGTAACCGATGCCAGCATCTAGAAGATGGGTAAAAAGGCTATTTTTTAGCCTTTTACATGTTCCTCTGTCTGCCGAGTTCAATGGTTCATGGTTAAATGGTCGAAGATGGGTTTAATAGGTGTGGGGGTTAGTGAGAGAGTTAGAATGATTAGTCATAGGGTAATTAATGAGGGTATCCAAGGGTGAGGTGTCAAGGGTGATGTGTTAAGGGTGATGTTATTAATTTAAAATAGTTAATTTTTTTTAAATTAATAAGTGTGTGGCTTAGGAATGTTTGGAAGTGGACCAAGGGGACCAAAGGGGGAGTCGACCAAGGAGTAGACACAATTTTGGTGTCTACAATTACATTCATAGTAAGAGTGATTTGGAGAAGTTTGGATAAAGGATTCTATAGAAAATAGAGAGTTGGAAAAGTGGATTGATGCCCTTCCTTCCATTGAAGGTCAACAAATCTTGAGAGATAAGGGTTTAGCCATAGATCCCATAATTATAGAAGTGCCATCACCATTTGAGGATTCAGTAAACCACACCTACCATTCTTTAACACTAATAGATTTAGGATGGTGAAGAAATGGAAGGGATAAATCTCCAAATAAGCACAGTTAGACCTAAAATTTCCATGTATAGCACTAGAAGTAGCCACTGCAAAAATAATGATGCATCAGTTAGAAGCAATGAGCATGACATAGGTAGACATTGAGGCATTCACAAAAATGTCCTAAAAAATAATCCAATTCCCTCTAAAGGTCATGATAGGGGAAGATTGGCACTCTTTTGTGCATTTATTCTAATTAAAATAATATAATCATCATATGTCTAGTCATTTATAAGACCTCATGCAAGATTAGATGTTGGACATGGGGTAGAAGATGATGCAAGGTAATGCCCTATTTGATGTCTTGATCTGAGATAAATTGATAGCTTCTAGTGCAACTCAAATTTATGAGTTACCATGCTTTGGGAAACTATAGGACCTAGTTCAATTCCTACTCTCATGCATCCATGTGGACCGTATTTACTTCATAGGAAGATGCATGAATATTTTAGTGTAGTTGATAAAGAGAATAAATAGGCTTCCAAACATTGGTATGGACATCCATAAGATGATGGATGATGATGAAGAGGTGGAGCACATATCCCAACTCCTAAATTATTTCAAGGGGGGTTTCACATTCCCCATCAAATAGTGAAATGACCCTAACATGAGGGTAACAATGTATCTTGTAAGGTCTAAGTTATGCCTAGGTAGTCAATGGACTGATATGACTAAGGCATACCTTTGCACTGCCTATCACATGACACAAGGTGTGTAGTTTAATATTAGTAAATTCATCACCGATAAATTTATGAAGAATGCACAAGAGTGCCATAGGGAAAAAGGGACATTTAGATGGGGATCAATTCTCATTCTTATTATCATGGAAGAGAAGAAATTTTAGATGGGGATGAGGACAACCTTTGGGTCCATCTAGAGAATAATGACTCCCTAGCATATAAGTATAAATTATTCATGAGTCCCCCTTTTTAGATCCAAATATAAGACTTGTATTATGGGGTGGTACAAGAGGTACATAAAGGCCTTTGGGTTAAAATGGTACATCCCTCAAAGGCTCCCTCAAAGTATATTTAGAATGGTAACCTTTAACATAATGTAGCACTATTGTGTAGTGCACCTATTTTTGGTTAATGGAAACATGTTAGGGTGACTAAAGCTTACCTTCATGTTCTCAATAATATATTTTAGGGATGTGCTACACTAGATCCTTATTACATAAGATTTAGACATTCCAATCAAGGAACTATATTTATAGAGGCATAGGATGAGGTGCTAGTTCACTTACATAGATGGGAAGGCCATCAAAAATAAAGAGGATGATTTCGATCACCTAGATATCCACCCCTTTCAAGTGGAAACTATACATGGTCACATCCATAGGCTCTACTATGATATGAAGCCATGGAAAATGGGCCTCAACATCGAGTAGGGTGAATACCCTCCAATCTAGATTTCTAATGAAGGAATTCTTACACTAGTAAACAAGAATAAGTCTCCCAAAAAGAAGAGGGGGAGACTTTGGAAGATATAAATAAATGAACAAAGCTTAATATCACCTTAGAAGAAGAAGCCTCTCCTTCAGCTTCCATAGATAAGTGTATATGATTCATGCCAAAGGCTTCCCCTAGCATAAGGGAAAAGAATAAGGGGAAGGTTACTCCTATGGTTCCCAAGATAATCTTATTTGATTTAGAGGAGGAAGAGGATATGGGGGAATAAACAATTAAGAGGGGCATATATATCATGGTCAAGGAATATGACTCCTCATTAAGTGAATAGACCCCTTCTTTATCCCATTAGACTGAATTAGGGAATAAGATGCAAAGATGGAAGAAACTTGACCTTAGTGAATAGAAGGCACAAGAGCTTGAAGAATTAAGATAATAAATTACAAAGGCCAAAATGTGAAAAGAATCCATTTAGATGGTCAAGGCCAAAGAATGGAGGAAAGAAGTGGAGAAACATAGGGCACAAGAGATGAAGGGGAGGAAAGAAACAAGGAAGGAAGGAGAAATAGGTGAAAATCTTGATGAGGTGAAAGCATTGAGAGAAACAATACCCTCAGGTGCACTGACTGAAGAAGATATGAGGCACAAATGGAAGGACATGGACCTAGACCAAGAACACATCAACACAACACTAGAGTTACATGGTAAATAACATGCTATGAAGGCCAAGGGCATGACCCAAGCTGAGGTTGATTGAATGAAGGCTGAGGAGATAAAGGTAAAAGAGAATAAATGTAAAGTGTAAGCCAAGAGAAGAAAAATTGAGAAGAAAAAGGCCTAAAGTAGAAATGGGCAAAAGGAAAGAAAGAAAAGAGAATGTGGCTCAGGTAGAAAAGTCTATAATGAAGAAAGAGAGAGAGGAAAAGGTTGTCACTTATACAAAACCTAGAAAGGAGAAGGTAACCAAAGAGGTGCCTAACACCCACCCTAGCTTGGTAGAGGAAGTTGCACAATAGGCATGCCCTAGTTTTGAAGTGGTGCCTAAAGATAAAGAATATGATGTTCGCACCTCAAAAGAACAAATGGAGAAGATAGTAGAGACCCCACTAGGGAAATAGGAAAGTGAATATGGCATCAAGGATGTTCATACCAAAGAGACACAATTTTAAGAAGAGGCATCCAAGGAGGAAAAGTATGAGGAATAACCCCTCCAAAAATAAAATAGAGAGACTAGCACTAAGGAAAAAGAGGAGATAGACTAAGGGGAGAAGTCTAATCAAGAACCCTAGTAGAAGAAGAATAACGAGGAGGAAGAGGAGGAAGAGAAGAAGAAAACACTGGATAAATCACCAACACTAGTGGTGAAGAGAAGGAACTAGTTGAGGAAGAGGAATACAAGCTAGGCTACAAGGAGAAAGAACAGGAGTTCATTGAAGATGATGACTTCTATATGTTGGAGTACATGCACCCCAATACTACCATGACCCTAACATGCCATTAAGTTTCTTAGGATCTCAATTTCTACATGGATGAACCTCATTTCAAGGTACTAAGGAAGGGAATCCAAAGCACCAAGAAATAGTAAGAGGGACATGACTACTAGCCTGTAAATCCTATGTATATGAACCCTGTAAGGTTAGTGAACACAATCTTCAAGATTGCCTCATTAGTATCCTTTAAGAACATAATCAATAATGTTCACACCAACAAGTGGAAATAGATCACATAAGAGGTAGAAGAAGAATTGAAGGTAATAAAGCTCAAATTCTAGTACCTATTCGAATGCATTGAAGAAGTAGACACATCCGTTTTAGATGGTGTGGATACCTCAATAATAAAAAAGGTTTATAAATTTTGTGCCTAGTATAAAAAATACTGCCCTATATGAAGCTAGTGATAGAAGAACAAGAATACCCCTATGAAACCATTAAAAAGGAGATAAACCAAAAACTCATTATAGTGGAGGACCTCTTCACTAGAATGGAGGAGGGCATAGAAGAAGAAAATGCCATATTTTGCAACTTCACCACTTAAGTGTCAGTTATTGAAGTGCATCTTCAAAAGGAAAAAGAGGAGAAGGATGATCTAATGAAGCATGATTTCACTATGGGTAAGACCGAGCACATGCAATTTATGCCATAAGTCAACACCTTAAGTGCCAAATTGAAAACCTAAGAGCAAGATTTAGAAGCACTCTTCCATGACTTTCAAATAAAGGAAAGTGAGCAAGGGGATATTTTATATGTCAAGTTGAGCAGAGCTAAGGAAGGATTAGAAGCCTTCAAAAAATAAATAGAGAGCATGAACATACCCACACTTGAGGATGAATTGAAAAAGGTAGATGGAATCACCAAAGAGATCAAGCTCACCATTAATGGCTTAAAAAATTTCAAGGTGGAGCGACAATAGAGTGTACCCAAATTTTTCATAGCAAAGGCTCTAAAAGACTAGTCTGAAGGCAGACTATAAATTTTATATGGGGTAATGTTGAGCCCCTTTTTGTGATACCTAGTAGACTATGTTAACTCAGCACATCTTGGTGCATGGTAGTCATTGCCAATGATTTCTCTTTTGATACCATTAACACTAGCTTGAAAAATCTTTAAAGATATTTCACCAAATGATAGGTACTTGCTTAGCACCTTAGTTATTAGGGACATCCCTTTGAGTGCTTTCACATGGTGTCTAGAGAGAATGTGTGTAAGATTTGTGGATCTGGTAACATAATAACTCCTAACAATAGCTTATCATCTGATGTATCTGACCTAGCAAAAATATGCTCCTCTGCCTATAAAAACAAGCTTGAAATTGAAGAAAGGAGGAAGTAACATTAATACATTAAAGCTTTTTAAAATTAGTTATAGGATTATATGTGCATTTTGGGTTAAAACATGCATGAATATTCTAGAGAATCACCACGTATCTCCTAAGCTCACCTATGAGCCACTAGGCATGTAGTAGAATAGAAATGATACTATACTTTGTTTATTTCTATAAATAGAAATGGTGATACATATTTACTTGTTTGTTGAATCTTTTTATATAGTTCAACATTGTTATATGATTATGCCTTAAGTTATATATGAATAATGATATGGTTTCCATTATTTTTATGTATTGTGATGTAAAGTTATATTCTAGGTCACTATTGGCATCATTATGACATATAGTGAATTAGTTATACTTGTAAAATCATCTAAGTGTTGAAATTAGAATGTGCCTAGGCCCTAATAACTATGCCTAGAGTGCTAACTTGAAGGGTGAGTACCTTAACA
Source organism: Torreya grandis (assembly GCA_037957365.1). NCBI lineage: Eukaryota > Viridiplantae > Streptophyta > Pinopsida > Cupressales > Taxaceae > Torreya > Torreya grandis. The sequence continues at coordinate 460,341 of JARHVA010004608.1, forward strand.
TGATCCATTCCCTTGAATTGTCTAAGCACTTGAATGACACTTAACTTGTTATCCCTATGGCTTGTGCCATTGAGAGCTATACCCAACTAGACTTGAACTTACGCTAAAATACTTATGTCCTTGAATAGGCTTACACCTCCTAATCTATTCCAATATAACATGTGTTGATAGAACTCCTAAGTCCATTTTGTAAATGATTAAGTCCCATTGGGACTAAGGTTAAGCATGCTTTAAATATACTAACATGGTCCTTGATCCTTTCACTATTGCACTTTGGGTGAGTGCACAAAGCTTAAGCCTTACACAAAATTGATGGAAACACAATATTGTATGTAAATGTTATGCGTAATAGACCTCTGCTATGGTTTCACCTAACTACATCAAGGATAGAACTAAATTCTATTTATTGATAAATTCATTACTAGGCACATCATCTAAATAAGGAAACTTTTCTATAATAGAATTCATTCTCTATTGTTATTCTTCTAAACATACTATGTTAGCCATACTCCTACAAAAAAATATTGAAGATATTGAATCTCCTATAGCTTTCATGAACCATCCATTGGAAAGTTATGAGATGAAGTATACTTATATGGATAAACTGACTTTGTTGTGGTCAAAGCATTCAAAGCCTTTAGGTACTATATCTTGTCTTCACATACTAAAGTATATGTACTTGACACCGTAGTGAAATCTATCCTAACATAACAAGATTTGGGACTACTAAGAAGCACCTGGGTGGCTAAATTTCAATATTTTTATCTTGATATCAAACCAATAAATCTAGTGAGAGGAAGAAGCTTGTACCAAATAATGATATAAACTTTAAACCATACGACATAGATATGATGGTGTTTATGCTTCAAGACGATCAGATGAAGATTTGACCATGGTTATTTTTGTTGATCTTATTGATGAATGGTATAGTAAGATTGATTTCTTTATAACTTATGGAGAATGTCTAGCTTATCTAACACATAAGGAAAATTGTACCATCAAGTTTAATTCAAAGGATTATGTTCTTTCGAATAATGGTTTGTATAAAAGAGGAATTAATGGTGTCTTCCTTCATTGTGTAGACAAAGAACAACAAAAGAGACTACTGGAATAGCTCTATGATAAAGCATGTGGAAGTAACTTTTGATCATGGGTTACAACACATAAAACACTATGATCAAGGTAATATTTTCCCACTCTCTTCTAGGATACACCTAGGATTGGGTTTCTAAATGTCATGCATGTCAAGATTTTATGGGACATCCAAAGTTGCTAGTATTGTCTTTAGAACTAGTCATAATCAATGAACCATTCCACTAATGGGGCATAGATTTTAATGGCATGTTTAAACCCTCTTCTAGTGTTGTACATTTTTATATTTTAAACATCATAGATTACTTTAATAAGTGGGTAGAATCCATTCCTATCAACCATGCCACTTCTGAAGTTATTTGTGATTTTATCAAAGAAAACATTTTAGTGAGGTTTGCTTTTTCTCACAAGATAGTAACAAAAAATGTAGCTATTTTTTCTTCATCTCTACTAACTAATTTTTGTTATTTACATGAAGTCAAATTAGTTCACCCTTAAAATTACTATCCTTAGGGGAATGGCCAAGATGAATCAAGTAACAAGAACTTTATGGCAATCATTCACAAGCTAGAAGATGATAATCAACATACCTGGCACAAGAAGCTATTTGATGCATTATGGGATAACATAATCACTCCAAAGAAAGCCAATAACATATCACATTTTTAGTTTATGTATGGAATGGATGTTGAAATACCCATCATAATAGAGTTGCCTACTTTACAATTTTCCAAGGCCATTGAATATGCAACTTATCAAGATTCACTAGATAAAAGGATTATGTTTTTATTTGAGATACAAGAAGTGCATGCTCAAGTTTCTAACCATTTATCCAATCATCAAATGATAGTGAAGAGGATTTTTGACAAAAAGGATAAAGGAATAAAGTTTTAAGTTGGTGACCTTGTCTTACTTCAGGATAAATGAAATGAACTAAAAGGGACATAGAAAAAATTTGATTCATTGTGGAAAGGACCTTTCACAATAAATAAATTTGTTGGAAAATATATTTTCATCCTAGCTTATTGGGATGTAATTGAACTGCCACTACCTTGCAATTCATAACACTTAAAGCTTTACAAGAATTGAGTAATAGGGTAACACCTATATGTATATAAATAAGTCCTCATATTTTCTTTCATACATTTGTTTTTATTTGTTTTTTTTTTGGTTTTTCATGTTTGAGTTGTTACATGACCCCATACCCAATAGAAAAAACTCAAAACTAGAGATACACGGATCTCATGCTTGTTTCATTCTTTCTAATATAAATAAAGATGTCACCAATTAGAGCCAATTGGTGTCCCCAAAATTTCACACATGGAATTTTGGGTTACCCATACTGAAACTTTTGCCTTTTATCTTATGTGAGTCATTTGTACTTCTTAAAACTCAATCCCCTAAATAAAAATTATAATTTAATATTTTTCACTTATGATTGCTTTCATTCCCAATTTCTTCAAATTGCTCTAGAAGGTTATAAAATGTTTGGCTGGGTCATTCTTATTTTATCCATTTTTCCAAGAGATTCAAAAAACTAAGTGTTGGGATTCATTTCTAGGACAATTTTGGTTCTTGTGGTTACTTTAATTTTCGAAGATGATGTAAGTTATCCAAAAAAACCTAAGATATATCATCCAAATCAAACTAGAATTATGCAATGACTTTGCTTCTTGTTAAAGTTGAAGTAAACTAGTTTCATAAACTTGTAAAGCATACCTTATAACAACCCAAGGTTTTGAAGTTTCTTAACTTGATCAAAGTTATAAGCAAAAGTAATAAGGGTTTGCAAGTTCAAAGTATTCATAAGCCTAGACCAAGTTTGGGTTTTAAATGTACTAGACATAAAAGACAAACTTAAGCAAAATAATTTATAAAACCTAATAATCATTAGAATTATTACATGGCCACCATCTCACGTGTCACTTGGTTACCATTAATGTAGGGGTTAATATAAATATTGAATATTTCACCTCATTTTCAAATTTGCTATCAAGTTATCTAACCTAGTTGCTACCCCTATGAATCCTAAGCTACACTATTTGAGATTCTGGAGTGATTTTTCAGCAAAATCTTCCCAACCTATTTGTAGTCGAGGTATGTAGACCATCTTCCCTTCAATTTCATGTTTTCATTTTGGGTGTTTTTCTTGATTTTTCTTTGGTAAGTTTTCATGCACCATTTTGTAAAGTTTCTCTATCATTTCTTATTTTGATTGCAATTGTTCATCATTATTGCATCCTTAGTGTTGATTAAAACCTTATAAATTATTTAGAAACACTTTGTCTATGAAAATCTTAAAAAAACCCCAAAATTTAGAATATCTTATACAAAAACTTTAGAAATTGACCTAGATCATATTACTTGAACCCTTCATAACTTGTTGCTTACTCGGAGTCTTGAACCTGAGTAACTGGTCTTAGGAAACCCAAAGTTCTCAAGGGCATTGCCTGCTTGGATTTTGAACAACTACTTACTTACTTGGAGTTCTGATTATCCATTGTTTCTATTTCATTAGGTTTTCCAACCCAAGTAACTTGCCCTAAAAAACCTATTAATTTGCCCAAAGAGACATGGAATTGTGAATGCTCGTCACTCACTAAAGTTTTTTGACACTGAAGACTTGTAGAATTCCTAGACCTTTCTATATTTATTACACCTTATTACTTTGAATAAGTTTCCCAGAGGTTTAAAATCTTTTTACAATTGGAAGTTCCTAATATCTAAAGCATTGCTTAGGATTGTTACTCAAAAAAGTAACTTGACACAATTGTTCAACATTTTCTAAACCAGTAGGAACATTTACTAAGTTTTTAAGAGCATATACAAAGTCTTCATAGTGTTAGTCACAAAAAATGTTAGGAGGAGAAGAAGAAACAACTCTAATTAAAGAAGTTCTTAAGATTTCACTTGAAGAAGATCCAAGAGCAAGTAGGATAGGGAAAAAAAATAGAGAGAGTTGAGAGGCTAAAAGAAGCAAAGATGAAGTATGAATACAAGGGTTATCCCATTGAGTCCTACATTACTTCTAAATTATCTAAAATCAATGATACTAATATGAGACATGTTTCCATAAGTGAGTTATTGGGAATAACTAGGGCCATAGTCAGAACACCACTCATGTAAGAAATGATAAATGGTAGAATCCTGCAAGTTATAGCTTTCCCAAGCTCTACACAACTTCCTATGTTTATTCTTGAGTGTGATAAAAATTATGATTCTCTCACTAGGAATGTAAAAGATACAACTAGAAATGTGGTGGTTAGATTATATGTTCAATATTTTGACTAATTTTCCTCCTCCTCCACCTTCATCCTCTCCACCTCCTTCTAAGGATCAACTCACCATTTCTTTTGGTCATACCCAAAAAGAGCTAAAGTAAGTAACTACTAGAGAAATGTCTACATCATAAGAGGTATCATAACACCAAGTAACAACTAAACCTAAGGAGAAAGAGAAAGAGGTAGAAGAAAATAAAGAAGTAGAAAAAGAGTCAAACAAAGAAATAGATAAATAAAAAGGTAAATAAGAAATTCCCAATGTTGTTCAAAGTACTCTGAATGCATAAGAAGTTCCTTCCAAAGAGTTTGTGGTGAGAAATAATCAACAAAAAATGGTAATACTTTCAACCACTTCAAATGGCATGGATTTATCTTCATGCTTGGCATTACATATAGATCCTAAGTTAATGGAATAAATTAACATGGAGGAGATAGACTTACAACTTATAGATGTCTTGATCATAAGGGTAACAAGTATAATAGTGCTACAGTGACTTTGAAGCTGATAATTGAACCTTCAGGTCAAAAATTTGTAGATATATTATTTCCTCCATAAGGTAAGGATAAAGGTGAAGTCATTTAAGAAGACTTAACAATTATAAAGGTATCCCTTGGAGAAGTTACTATAGAGGGCCTAAAATAAGATGTGAAAACCCTTATCAATACTCTCTTTTAGAAGATGGACAAAGAGAAGGCTAATAAATCTAATTTAAAATAACAAATTTATAAATTGTGTGAAATAATTGATAAGGTGGGAAGATCTACTCCTCAATAATCATTACTTTTTGGAGGTTTTTATTATCCAAAAATAATAATTGAGGTAGAGGTAACTAGTGACAAGGCTAAAGAAGTGGATGAGTGGATAGATAAAATTTTACAAACTATACAGAAATGGTTTCTTAAGGTCCTAGGTACTTTAGTTGATATTGGAAGTAAATTTACATAGATAGAAATATTGATGAAAGAGATTTAAAATGAGAATGGAATCTCTGAATTACAACAAGAAAGCCTTTAGTGAATAAATTATTTAACAAAAAAGGTTTTGATTGAATAAAAGATTATTCTGTAGGGATCAATAAAGAAATCAAAACAAGATGAACACCTTATATCTTTTCGCATGTGTATTCTTTGGGAAATATTTGAAGAACTAAAGAATCTAGAGTAAGATGCTTGTAATGTAAAATTAGATCTGGGGGACTGCATCTTCTATCTCACTAATGTTTGCTCTAAGAAAATGTCAAGGACATGAGAAATTTTATCATCAACTCAAGGAACTAATTGAAAAGGCCACAACTCCTTTCACAGCAAAATATATAAAGGAGTTAATAAAAATTCAACAAGAAGTCAAGAGTCTAGAGTATAGGCTTGAAAATGTGAAAGATTATTTCAAGAAGATGGAAAGGGAGTTGTTGAGAATGAAAATAGAAAGGAAATCAATTGCTAAATCAAATGATGCAACCATGTAGTTCATGATGTGTGAACACATCAAGTACAAAAAAAAGTGCAGATTAGAAGTTCATTAATTGAAATGATTTCTATTACTTCTCTTCTCAATCAATTCTTCTATTATCTTCTATTTTCTTCACAAATGTGTTTGAAGCAAATTCATTTTAAGTAGTTACTTTGTATGTAATTTCATTTAATGAAGTTACTTGTTAAAGTAAGTTGCTTTATAAAATTTAAGACTCAAGTAACTTGTCTAGAAACTATTACATGAATTTATTTTGTAAAAACAAATTTCTTGAGTGATCTCTGCACAACATGCAAGGAAATTATATTTTATCCAAATAGGAAAAAAATATGTGCTACATGTCTTCAACTATTACATGCCACATAGGAGAAATTATAGGAGGGCGTCTCTTAATGGTTTTCATATTTTAATGTAGCACATGGGAATTCAAGGATTTGTCTCCTAATTGATTTTGACATCTAAAATAGTATAAGTATGATTGAAGGCCTACATGCCAAAGGGATGGTAATTTTTGAAAATCAATTATAACTGAAGCAAAAAAATTTAGGCAATCTAAAACTTTGCATTTAGATTTTAAAATGTTTTTGTGAGAAATTGGTTCAAAGTGAATAACAAGAAATTTGATTTCTATGGAACTTTACATCTAAGGAGATCATTTGGTGCACTTTTTGAAAATTAAAATGGTAAAATTTGTGTTATCTTTAAAATCTGAGCATGGATTCTAGATTTTCTCAATCATCTGTTAAAAGAATTAGCATATCTTGTATGTTTATGTATTTGTACAGATACAATACGATTTGTAAAACTACTTGTTATGAATTACAACTTATTTATTCTAACATATTATAGTCACTTCATTCTCTATTTCTCAAAACTTATTTACATATTCTATGAATCAACTATTTACTTGCTACAAAATCACTTTGTTATTGTTCATGAACTTTGTGATTAAAGTGACACCCTAAAATAAATTAATTTGTGCATATCCTATGAAGAATTTATATAAATTATGAATAACTAAAAGCGTGAGTAATTAGAGTAGATAGACATAAGCATATGGAAGCTTCATTTTTAAATGAAAGGGATTTAATCCCAAGACTATCTAGGTACTTTTGCTAGCCTAAAAAATATCTATCCAATAAGGAGGACCCTTTATGTTGAAATCAATATGAATGGTTAGAAAAGTGTCCTCAAGAGTGTACATGGATCAATGGTTTGAGCCCTTCATATCAAACAAGATGAAGGGTGTAGGATTATCTTTGAAAAATATAAAGTGATAGTTAATATAATCTTTTTATCTTATTTTCAAGATGAAGGTTAGAGTATTCTCCTTAAAATATATTTATGAGAGTGCATTTAAACCCTTCATCTTGTTTTCAATATGAAAAGAGTAGAATCATTCCCAAGAAAACACATGGATCAACCATTTGGGCCCTTCATCTTGTTTTCAAGATGAAAGATGGAGAATAATCTAGTACATTAATTCATTTATCAATTTAATTATCTCATGAAATAATATTCCAAAGGATATTGAGATCCTTTCCTTTGCATGAAGATGCCCAATTGGAGGGGAAAAGATGAATTAATTAATTGAAATGAAATTATAATTCTATTTGTAATATAAATATAATTAGAAGAATGATTAATTAAATTAATAAAGAATCAATGTAATTAATACAAATGTGGGGAACTTAATTAGAAGAATGTTTGATTAAATTTATCAAAGATAAATTTAATTAATATAATGTAGATATTTTAATTAGAAGAATGATTTAGATAAGGGGAATTATTATCATTAATTGATTAGAAAAAGGGGAATTATTGAATTAATTAGAGCAAAGTAATTGAATAGATAAATTGACCATATAAGTATGATTGAACATATAAATTGGACAAATAATGATAATCAAATGGATCTATTACAATGAATTGACTCACTTAGAGATGCCACAAGGTGGATTTCAAATGATTTCATTATCTATAATCTACCAATCCTTGACCTACAATCAATCAAACAATCAATTAGTTAATATCACATCAACCATCCATTAAATCATTTCTCTAATATTTCTATCAATATCTCACACCTATCTATTAGGGTAGACAAATCATGACATCCATATTTTCTCCATCAAATCAATCATTTAGGTACATGTTAGTCCCTATCAGTTAATTAATCATCCAAAGAAATATCTCATCTTTCCTCGACATGCAACCTTGCTTAGGATATGTCTAAATCTCATGATTAAAGTTTAAAACTTCCCCTTCACTTTGGCACATCTAAGATCATAAATCAACCATATTTCTCTCCCTCACATATATATTTCGTCATTAATTAAAAATCCTAATCAAATGTAGTTCACTGATTGGTAGCATCACATCATATCTAAACACATATCCCATGTATCACATCTATCCCAGTTCCTCTTTATTTTATCTATGCATCCCACCCCTCATTTTATTTTGAGTTTACATCTATCATGTTCTTCCATGCATGATACCGTTATGGGGTGTCACCCATTATAACTTGCACTACATATCACCTATATGAACCTTTATCAACTTACTAACCCATATATCCTTTTAATTTTTTTAAATACCATTACTTATTCTAGTCATAATGTCCTTTAAAAGAGGGGGTGAAATGTATACAATTAAAATATAATGCTTCACCATTCATTACTAATTACGTCATCATCCTATGTTAATTTCATCTATTTACCACTTTTACATCTTAATCCCTAATCATCCTAATATTAATATGGTATCCCCTATTTATTACTCCATATAAAACATACCCCTCATCCCATATCAATTAATAATAATAAATTTCACTCTCTTATGACTCTATTTAGTCATTAATCAAATCCTCACATTATCTAGGAATTTGAATTATTACTCACCTACCATCAACTACGTTCACTATGTATCCTCCATATCATCCTAATAACCATTTAAACTTCATTAATGGATTTTATTGGAATCTATAACTCTCTAAGTTTCATATATCCCTTCAATAATCACTTTATATAACTCTCTAAGAATTTTTATTTCCTATAATATTACACCCTCATATATGCTTTAACTATTGGAAATATTGTCATTGATGTCAAAGGTCTAGCATTATTGGTGATAAAGGCCCCATTTCATTTAATGGTGTTTATAATATTTATATCTTGGATAATGTGTGTTAATATTTATTTAATATTAATTAATATATTTTTGGTTGCATATAAGTCAAAATAGGGCCCATGGAGAAGTCAAAGAGTCATGGGGTAAAGACAAAAGAGGAATGGGATGAAATTTCTCATGAAGTGTCATCTTGAGGAATTCCAAGAGTCACCATGTGAAGATAAAAGAGGGTAGGGCACATTTTTCCATGAAGGGACACTTTGAGGAATATGAAAAGTCACCAAGACAAAGACAAAAGAGGAAATGATGCATTTTCTTATGAAGGGTCACCATATGACTTTTGAAATTCAAGGATATGTAAGGTCATGCAAATTTGGTACCATTTTACATGAGGATTGAAGGGTCACAAAGGGTAAATGCCAAAGGTCATTTGGAAAACTATAAATAAAGGCTTGAGAATCCATTTTAATATGCAAGAGAGTGCATGGTTTATATTTGTTTTTGAAGAGATAAAAGCAAGATATATTGTAGAGTTCTATTATTTGTTGAGTAAGCAACATTGAGAGATAGTTGTGTTTTATACACAAGACAAGTTGGTGCTCCTATGGGTTGGTGCTCATAAATCTTTGCAAGGGGCTGGTGCTCTTGTCAGTTGGTGCTCACAAATAGTTTCTATGTTGGTGCTCCTACAAATTGGTGCCTAAAAACTTTGTAATTTGAGTTGGTGCTCATTCATATACTTGAGATTATTCTCTATTGTTTTTCCATATTGAGTTTCCATGTAAAAATTTGGTTTCTCTTTCTCTCTCTTATGTGGTGCATATTATTGTTTCAATTTTATTGCATATTTTAAATGTGTGATTAAGTGGTCAAAGAAAAGAAATCAGATTAAGTAAAAGATATATAATATACTAATTCACCCCCCCTCTTAGTATATTTTGTGGTTAATAATTGGTATCAGAGCAGGTCCCTTTGGAAAAAAATTTACATCTTGAAGGCAGATTGGGTAAACATGATGGATAGATCACATTAAGGTTTTTCTATAAATAAGGCACCTTTGTTTGATGGGATAAATTATGATTTTTAGAGCATAAAGATGAAGACTAATTTGATGTCCCTTGGATTTGACATTTGGAAAGCAATGGTGGAGGAATATGAAGAGCCACAGACACATGTAACTACTCAAGTGAAAAAGAAGGCAATTAAAAAAAAAGATAAAGATTTAAATGCTATTTTTTATAGTTTATATGAATCAAAAAATTTTAAAGTTATGTAATGTAAATTTGCTCATAAAACATAGGTAACATTTGAGAATATTTACAAAGGTGATGGAAAGGTTCAACAAGCTAAGCTTCAAACTTTTAGAAGATAGTTTAAGAATTTGAAGATGGAAGAGGAATAAAATATAGCAAGTTATCTTTTATGGATTGATCAAATAGTTAATCAGATTCAAGGTCTTGGAGATAAGTTAGAAGAATTAATTATGGTTCAAATTTTTTTCAGATCTCTACCATTTAGATATGATGCAAAAGTTTTGACAATTGAAGAGATGAATAATTTATCCAAGTTGAAGATGGATGAACTATATGGTATTCTTATGGCATATGAGATGTAAACCGAGTAAGAGAAACCCTCAAAGAGAGAAGCTACTTTCAAGACATCAAAGAAAGAGAAGGCTAAGATTCAAGAATAAAATGAAAATTATAGCGATGATGAATATGACAATGGAGCTCTATTCATTTGTAAGATGAAAAAGGGCACAAGTAAATATCAAAGAAAATTACCTTTTAAATATTTTAATAATTGAAATATTGGATATTTTGTAGCTAAGTGCCCAAATAAGGGTAATAGTGACAATGAAGAAGGAAAGTCTACATACAAGAAGAATTTTAAAGGAAAATTCAAGAAGGGATTTGAGAAGAAGAGTTTGTATTCTAAAGACTATAGCTCAATGGAAGATAGTGGAGTTAGTGATTTAGAAGAAGAAGAGACTCTATTCATGGCCATACATGAAGATGACTCTACAAGAAAAATTACAGATGATCAAGAAGAAGAATAGGATGAATCCAAAGTGAATCTAGAAGAAATTTTTTATGCCTTAGAAGATTTAAAAGCTCTTGAGAAGAAGAATCTAAGATTAAAGCTACAGGTTGAGAAAACTAAAAAGAAGTCAAAGGAAATAATTGAAGATCTATAACCACACTTTGAAGAAGCCAGGAAGAATGAAGAAGATCTAACGTTAAAGTTACAAGAAGTAAGTAAATAATGTGAAAGGTATGTTATTGAAATTACTTTTTTAAAAGTAGATCTTGAGAAAACAAATAAATCAATCAATGATAGAGTAGCCAATGATTTAAAATTTGATAATAACACTAATATGTTGAATAATATATTATAAAGTCAAATATCAATGTCAGATAAGATAAGTTTAGATTTCAAAAAGAGAAAGTGGAGGCCACTACTTTCATAGAAAAGTAAAAAGGAAAAAGGTATGTTGCAGCTCTTATAAAAGAAGAAATAAAAAGGGAAGAATTTAAGAATATAAAGGACATCTCAAACAAAGAAGGCTGGAAAGAATAGAGATACAAAAGGCAATCAAGCTAGAGATACACAAACAAGTCCTATTTTTATGGTTATTATTTTTATTGTAATGGATATGGTCGTAATAAAATAGAATGTTGAAAAAGGGCTAACAATTTCATAAATAATGAGAAGGAAAGTCATGCAGAGTTAAGCAGAAGCCATAAATCTTTTGCACCTCTATCAGACTTTAATGAAGAGGCCATAATATGTTACAAGTGTAAAAACTTTAGACACATATCCCAGAACTATAGAAACATGTTTGAGTCAGTCAAGAAAGATTAGAGTTTCAAGGCTTCATTCATTAAGAACAAAGTTCAAACAGGTTCATGGCAAAGGAAATAACCTAAACAATCAATGTTTGTACAGATAGCTTTGCATACAAGAAATGGATAAAATCCATGGTTCATTAATAGTGGATGTTCAAGGAACATGATAGGAGACAAGATTAAGTTCATAACCTTGAAGAAGATCAATGGTGGCACAATGAAATTTAGAGACAATATTACTACCAAAATTATTGGAAAAAGTACACAGAGTTTGGATAATGGTAGAACTAAAACTAAAAATGTTTTTTATGTAGAAGATCCTAAGCATAATATTTTGAGCGTAAGTCAAATATGTGATTAGGGGAACACACTAAAGTTTTATGTAGAAGGTTGTGAAATTAGGAGAAAAGATTCAGATGTTTTGGTTATAGATGCTCAGAGAATAGACAATAATTTGTATATGTTATCAGACATCAAAGTTCCAAGATGTTTAAGTTAGATTGAATAAATTTGGCTATGGCACAAGAGAATGGAACACATAAATATTTATAATATTGTCAACATTAGCAAGAATCAAGTATTCAAAAATCTTCTAAAGATTATAAAGCCATTCGACACACTTTGTGAACCTTGTCAGCATGGGAAACATGCTAGAAGGCGGTTCAAAAAAAAAGAGTACTCAACCACTTAGATGTTAAATCTTGTTCACACTAATATATGTGGATATATAATAACTAAAAGTACTCAAGGTGAGAAATATTTCATGTTTCTTATTGATGATTTTTCATGTATGACTTGGGTAATGTTTTTAAATAAAAAATTAGAAGCTTTCAGACATTTCAAATCATTCAAAACATTGGTTGAGAATGAAACCAGTTTGAAGATTAAGTGTCTAAGATCAAAACAAGGAGTATAATTCTTGTAAAATTATTTTAATGAGTTTTATGAAGACCATGGAACAAAGAGACATTATTGAGTATCCAAAACTCCATAATAAAATGTAGCTAAATGGAAAAACATGACAATTTAGAAGATGGTGAGGAAAATGCTAAACAAATCCAAGATACTAGATAAATATTAGAGAGAGGTAGTTGCTACAATATTTCATATTAATAATAAATAATTATTGAGATTCAATAGTGACAAGACTCCTTATGAGCTATGGAAAGACAAACTAGCAACAATCAATTATTTTAGAGTTTTTGGTAGCAGATGCTTCATAAAGAGAATCGATGAAAAAATTGGTAAGTTTGAATCCAGATAAGATAAAGGTATATTTCTTGGTATTATTTTAAAAGTAAATCTTATAAATTTTATAAAAAAATAACCAAGAAAATTGATGAAAGTATAAGTGTCAGGATAGAAGAAGATGGAACACAAAGAATCAGTGATACAATAGACATTCCTTAAATCATTGAAGATAAATATTTTGAAGAATCAGATGAAGATAAGAAGAAGGAGAAAAAGGACACCAAAACTCCATCTAAATATTTTTAGAGAAGCTATAATGAAAGTGACATCATCAGGTAAATAAATGAAGGAATTCACACCAAAATAATAATGATAAGTGAATCTGAGCAAGTTAATTTTTCTTTGTTATCTAAAATTTAGACTAGAATTTTTTCAGAAGCTAGACATGCTAAGCATTGGGTTAAGGCAATGGATGAAGAATCAAATAATATAGAAAATAATAACACTTGGGAATTAGTGCCTAGACCAAAATATCACAATGTGATAAGAACAAAATGGGTTTATAGAAATAATTTGAATGAAAATGGAGAAGTGACCAGGAATAAAGCAAGATTAGTATCTAAAGGATATGATTAAATTGAGGGAATAGATTTTGAAGAAACTTTTGCACTAGTAGCAAGGCTAGAGGATATTAGAATTTTTATTGCATATGTAGTGTTTAAAATTTTCAAAATGTTTCAAATAAATGTCAAATCTACCTTTCTAAATAGGAATCTAGAAGAAGAGGTCTACATTGAGTAGACTGAGGGATTTATTCTCTCAAATATTAGTAGCCAAGTATGCAATTTGAATAAATAACTATATGGATTAAAACAAGATCCCATAGCTTGGTATGTAAGACTTGATAAGTACCTATAAGATCAAGGTTTCAAGAGAGAATTTGTTGATAGTAATATCTATATCAAAATAGAAGGTGAGCATCAATTGATTAATTGATTATTGTGGTATATTCTAATGACATCATTGTTGGAGGAAACATTGAAAAGATGACAAAAGAATTTTTGATAATAAGCAAAAATAATTTAAGATGTCTATGCTTGGAAAATTGTCATTTTTCGTAGGATTGAAAATATTATAGTCAGATAAAAAAATTTTCATATCTCAAAGTAAATTTTCCAAGGAAATGTTGAATAAATTTGGTTTTGAGGATTGTGCACTAGTTGGCACACCAATGTGTATAGGAAATAAGGTGATCAAAGATGAAGATTCACCTATTATAGATCAATCTTTGTATATATATATGATTGGTAGTCTTTTATATTTGACAGCATCAAGGCTAAACATCATGCATGTAGTAGGTATGGTTGTAAGATATCAGTTAGCTCCAAAATATAGTCATGTTTAGTTAGTGAAGAGAATATTTATATATATCAAGGGGACATTGGATTATGGATTATAGTATCCCACAGATAGATATCTCACTTTAGTTATACAGATTCAGATTGGGTAGGTTACTTGGATGACAAAAAAATACAAATGGAGGAGATTTTTTCCTTGGTGATAACTTAGTACCATGGCTAAGCAAAAATCAAAATTCAATATCAATTTCCACAGCTAAATTAGAATATATTTTAGTGGTATTGTGTTGTACTGAAGTGCTTTGGATGAAGCAAACTTTGGAAGGTATCAAGGTAAAATATGATAAACCTATTTATATTTTTTGTGACAACATAAGTGATATTAATATTTCAAATAATCTGGTGATGCATTCAAAAACAAAACATATTCCCATTAGATATCACTTCTTGAGAGAGAAAGTTATCGATCAATAGGTTAATATGGAATATATCAATACTACAAAGTAGATTGTATATATTTTCACAAAGGCACTACCAAAAGACACATTTGAGTATTTGTGAGAGAAGTTGGGAGTAATTTATTTTACTTCATGCCATTGAGGATCAACATTAGTTGAGGGGGAGCTAAGTGTTAACTCTAGATATTCCCTTTACCATTGATGTCAAAGGGGGAGAAGAATATAAATAGGTAAAAGTATAGGTATAGATGTAAAAATAGGTATAGGGAATAGGTACATGGAACATATATAGGTTGTTATAGTAAGGGGGAGATACTGTATGTTTTTTAGATGGTAGTATGTGTAGGTTTTAGGATGTGTTAGTTTTATTTTGAGGTTTCCATCAATGACAAAGGGGGAGATTATTGGAAATATTGTCATTGATGTCAAAGGTCTAGCATTATTGGTGATAAATGACCCATTGCATTTAATAAGATTTTTAATATTCATATCTTAGCTAATGTGTGTTAATATTTATTTAATATTAATGAATACATTTTTGGTTGCATATAAGTCAAAAGAGGGCCCATGGAGAAGCCAAAGAGTCATGGGTTAAAGAAAAAAGAGGAATGGGATGTATTTTCTAATGAAGAGTCATCTCAAGGAATTCCAAGAGTCACCATGTGAAGATAAAAGAGGTTATGCTACATTTTTACATGAAGAGACACTTTGAGTAATATGAAAAGTCACCAAGATAAAGACAAAAGAGGAAAGGGTGCATTTTCTTATGAAAAGCCACCATATGACTTTTTAATTGCAAAGATACAAAGGGTCATGCAAGTTTGGCACCATTTTTCATGAGGATTGAAGGGTCACAAAGGGTGAATACCAAAGGTCATTTGGAAAGCTATAAACAAAGGCTCGAGAATCCATTTGTAATATTTAAGAGAGTGCATTGTTTATAGTTGTTTCTAAAGAGAGAAAATCAAGAGATATTATAGATTTATATCATTTATTGAGTAAGTAACATTAAGAGATAGTTGTGTTTTATACACAAGAGGGGTTGGTGCTCACAAATATTTGCAAGGGGTCAATAATCCTGTGAGTTGGTGCTCCCAAATAGTTTATATGTTAGTTCTTGGCAAAAGGGTTGGTGCTCCTACAAGTTGGTGCTTATTAACTTTGTAATTTGAGTCAGTGCTCATTCATATACTTGAGATTGTTCTCTATGGTTTTTCCCACATTGGGTTTCCATGTAAAAAATTTCTCTCTCTCTCTCTCTCTCTCTCTCTCTCTCTCTCTCTCTCTCTCTCTCTCTCTCTCTCTCTCTCTCTCTCTCTCTCTCTCTCTCTCTCTCTCTCTCTCTCTCATGGTGTATATTATTGTTTTAGTTTTAGGTTTGGTGCTCCTACAAGTTGGTGCTTATGAACTTTGTAATTTGAGTTGGTGCTCATTCATATACTTGAGATTGTTCTCTATGGTTTTTCCCACATTGGGTTTCCATGTAAAAATTTAATCTCTCTCTCTCGTGGTGCATATTATTGTTTTAGTTTTATTACATATCTTGAATGTGTGATCAAGTGGTTAAAGGAAAGTAGTAATATTAAGTAAAATATCTATAATATACTGATTCAACCCCCCCCCCCTCTTAGTATATTTCATGCTTAACATCTCCCATGTCTAAATTTTAGCCATTGATCTTCTCCACCATCTTCTATATAATCACCTTCACTCCCATGTAAATTAAACTAATGGATGCTTAGCAACTTAGATATTAATGAAATATTGCTCTCACCTTGTCTATTTTCAACCATCCTTAATCTAATCTCAAGCTAAATATCTAATTTTGAATTTGTGATGTGCTTGGTATTATTTCCTTAAAGAGTTTAATGGATACAACTACAACAATCTTTTCTATATGGTAGGCATTTACAAGCATATTCATAATTTATTATTTTAGAATGTATATCCATTTTGGATTTTATTTTTAAGGCTTGTGAATATTGTCTGTGTTGTTTAAATGTTTGATATTCTATAATATATTTACAAATTCAAAGTTTGTTATAGAAAATTATGTATAATAATAATTCCATATCATATGAATATGTAGAGGGAATTTTTAGTACCTGATCTTGTAAGGATTACATAAATTTATAAATTGTATTGATAATTATGCAACCAATACAAATAAAATATTTTTTATATTTTTGAGTTTAAACAATAGTTTTTTAATATTTAGACATGTTATAAATACAAAATAAAATAATTTATTACTTTTTATTTATTAAATTTAAGTGGTGAGACTAAATTTTTGGTGAAATTCAATTTTTATGGAACCTAAAAATATATGTTTTTGTATAGTAATGCATTTTTTTTTAAAACAAAAACAATAAAGTTGAGCGTAGGTGACACACAACCCACCCATCCATAAAATTAAATAAAGGGTGTAGTACAATGTCATGGGATAGATTGTTTGATCTCCTTTTCACTTATAGGGGATCCAAATATAAATGTTGTCCAATAAATCTTCAAAATATCAAATCTTTATATGTATTTTCATTAGATAACTCAAGCATCTTGATCTAATATTCCCAATAGTTGGCCTACCAAGTAAGTTAACTATTTCAGCATTATTTCCTCCATCATTTGAGATAGGAATAACATATGTAACACAAAATTTTCACCTTATTTAGTTCATCTCCCACTCCATTTAAATTAAATTTGTCCTAGTTATATAAAGTATCCATTTTTTATTTCTTTAATTGATTTATGCCAAATTAATTATAGCTGACTTGAGTGATCCCTAGTTTTTTAATTTATCTGGGATTTACACAAAAATACCAAAGAAAGAGAATAATTTTTCTCCATATTTTTTTGGTTTGATATATATATTTTCAATGAAATAATAATATAATATTTAATAAAAAAATTTACAAGTAACATAGTGGTTTGATGGAGGGGACAAAGCACAAACTATCAGTCATTTACAAGTAATTGGGATGATACTAGTCTTTATATTCATTTAGAGCTATGGTTATTATTTATAATATTTGCATTTATTATTATTATTTTCTTATTTTTTTTGGTTTTCTTAGTGGGTGATTTAAAACATTGAGTGCAAAGATGAAGCTGATTCAGAAGCTTTAGAAACCTTTGCATTTTCTCCTCTGAGAATAGAGGAGGGTATTGATAATATGTTTAAGAGAATGGATAAAATGGTGTATCATTATCCTAAATTTTGTGACATTACATTGGTTGTTAGACAATCCACTACATATCTCACTCTTGAAATTTCCAACAAGATGTAAAACATGGTATGTTATTCTAATCACTTTATAGCTTTCTAAATTTACATAACATGGTTTACAAGAGTATAATGTGTGTGTGAATTAAAATTTAACCACATTGGGAAATTTGTGTGTAGATTGGATAACATGATAATTACATTTATTATAATACTTTATTTTTCATATGTACATGTTTTGTTGGTAATTAAATTTTCTATAATGATAATTGAAATTTGGGAAATTTTGAAACTCTATGTCTATTTGTGTTTGTGTTCAATTTTGGGCACATATGTTATAAGAATATCTTATTTATAAATTTGGAGGTTTTATTGGTAATTATATGTGTTATAAATATCAATTTGTTATATAAAGGTGTTTGATCTTATAGGAGGAGGTTTATGTATGGTTATCCCATTATCAATAATAGGATCATTTGAATTTTGATGCCTTTATTTAATTGCAAACATTTACCCTTTTGTATGGCTATGTATATTGGCCTACTAATTGTACCAGAGTAGGGCACCTCCCATTATGCCAATGACCTAATGAAGGAGATAAATTATTGATTTAAATTAAACTCTTTAACCATATCCATTAAGTTGCATTACCATAGAGATCCCTCTTATTGCACTAACATAGATATATTTAATGATTTACATGTGAGGTTTGAATCTAGTTATGATTTCTATACATGCCCTAAATTATAAGTAGACCATGTCTAATGGGATAAAAGGTTCACCTAAAAATTATGAAAAATCTCAAAGATAACACCTTAGGTTGAGATCTGAGCTTGGGTCCATAATATGGTTATTAATTATTACCTTTGATTGTGCCCATGATAAATGAGGTGGGCTCAGGTTAAGTATTATTTTTTATATAAGTGTTTAACCATAAAATTATCTATATTGTATTTATCTAGATTTATAGTGGTAGATATATCATATGACACAAGGATGATAAACTATCTCTAAAGTAAGACAATTATATGCTAAACTTGGATATAACATATATTGAATTTATTATACTAAAATAGTCTTAAAATAATAGGTACAACTATGGTAGATATGGAAATGATAAAGAAACAAAGTACTTAATTTGTTTTTATGGTAACATAGTTATGGATCTCAAATTGGCAAAAAAGTAGACTCGGAGAGGGTTTTGGAATAATCACTAGATTCTTAATTGGTTGCATTGATGTTGTCCTATGCAAGATACCTATTGGAAAAAGATGAGACCACCTGTATGATTCTAGGTTTGTCTTCACCTTATCCCTAATAAATTTAGATTTGGGTCATGGACTATCACTCCTCATGAAATTGTAAAAACCTAGTTCTTCATATTTATAGTGACCTTGGGGAAAAATGGGTTAGTGGGCACATCGTGTTGAGTTGACCCAAATAACCCTCTATCAATTAACACTACGCACGTAGACAATACAATGAAGAGGGATTTATATTTATTTATTTAACCCCTACATGTTGGCTTGTGTATGAGTCATGAAATATGTGCAAATCAATTACAATAATGACCTAGTTTTTAACTTAAAAAGTATAGATCTTGGGCTGGTCCTTAATTTATTTAGACTTGTGTATGTGTTGTCCTTTTTATTGATATGTAAATAGGAGAAAATAAGGAAGCTTTACTTTATTGAGTGCTTGATTGAATGATTTGATAAGTTGTCTTATGTATTTTCTAGGTCTTGTAGGTTAGGATTGAATGAAGGTTGAACCTATATTTATATCAATCCCTTTGAATAATTAAATCACTTAGGATATGTTTTATTTTCTAATTGGATGAATTTATGATACTAGACAACTATGTTGAAGTAGGACACCTAAATAAATGTAGGTGTCTATTTAGGATGCTAGTGTCTAGGGAACAAGAAAGTAAGTATAGAATCATAACTTGAAGAGGTAAAACATAAATAGGATTTAAGAATTATGGGCAAGATAGAAGGTCTAGGTCATCAACATAAGACTAGTTAGCCCAAGAGATAGGCTAAGGGGCACAAGATAGAGTAGATGTGAGACTTTAAAAAATGGGAAATGTCCATAAATGAGAGGAACAACCAATTTCTAAGTGTATAATACGGAGGTGCTATATAATCTATAAAATAGTGACTTCATTTTCTCACCCTTTAATTTAGTAATGAAATTATTAGTTTAAAGGAAAGGAATGTGTACCTAGGTGTGTATAACACACTTTGCCTTTACTTGAGTTAACATTGAGTGATTTTTTGGTGACTAACTAGAAACCAAGAGCATGTTACAATATATAACTAGCGCATATAATCTAGAATTGAAAGTATTTGAAAAAGTTGAAATTGAAAGAGCAAGGTTTAGGACTACACTTATGTATCTAAGTAACCACCTTGACAATTGGCAAGTTGATTTTAAAATGTATCATTATAATGCTATGAAACTAAGATTATGAAACACACACACACACACACACACACACATGTATGTATATATATGTATGTATGTATGCCCATAGATATATCTCTCCTTAGATATATGCACTTTATATGTATGTATGTATGTATACATACATACATACATACATACATACACACACACACATATATACACACACACAAATATACATACACCTATACATACATACATATACATACATATATATATAAATATAAATATATATATATATATATATATATATATATATATATTCACACACATATACATATACATATATACATACATACATACATACATATATATGTATATATATAGATATATAGATACATAAACATATACATATACATACATACACACACACACACACACACACACACACACACACACACACACACATATATAAATACATATATATATATATAAATACACACACACACACATATATATATATATATATGTATATAAATATATACATACATATACATACATATATACACACACACACACATATATATAAGTATATGTATATATATGTATGTATATATATATATATATATACATATACATATACATATATATATAGATATGCATATATATATACATATATATGTGTGTGTGTGTGTATATATATATATATATAAATTTATATATATATTATATCTATATACATACATATATAAATATATATATATATATGTATGTATGTACATATGTATATGTATATATATATGTATACATATACATATACATATATATATATATACATATATATATATATACATATATATATATACACACACATATATATATGTATACATATATATATATATATATATATATGCATATATGTGTGTGTGTACATATATAAACACACACACACACACACACACACACACACACACACACACACACACACACACACACACACACATAAAGTGCATATATCTAAGGGGATATAGAGAGATAAATTAGAAGGCACATGCCCCCAACCTTTGAATAAAGGTGAGTTGGCATCTAGAAACTGATATTAACTCAACCATGTAACCCAATATATATTTGTCCTTCATAGTCATTAGCTTCTTTGCTATTCCACCCAATGGTAGGAAAAGATCCTAATAATATAGATAGTCCTCCATTTGAATCTTCCATAGATGATAGTTTTGGCTATTGAATTTCTCAACCTTAAACTTGCCTTCTTTTACTGTTGTTTCCACTCAAACCAAGAACCCTCTTTTCTTGTCATTTTATCTACCAAATAAACCTTTGGATCTGATACCAATTTTTAATAATATAAAATGTATATTAATATTAATGAAATAAAGATGAAAATAAAATGCAAAAAACAAAATACAAGAGAGATTTAGATTTAACTTGGTTCACCTAATATGGGTTATGCCCACATAGTTTTAACTAGTTCGTCTCTTATTTAGTCTAATAAATTAAGGGATAATCCTAAGATTTTTACCTAACCATTTCCTTTAGAGTTTACACCAAATGATTACTCCCTCCATTAACCTATTGCTCTTGTTATATCTCACCTATCTTCTTTCCTTTCCATTTTTACCTAATTTCCCTCCACTATCCTTCTCATTCCACCATGCCTTATCTTCCTCTACTACTTCTTCAAAAATGTTTCAACTCATTTTTTCCCCATGATTCTTGCCATTTTTCCTCCTTCATTCCCCATTTTTTGGTAGGGAGGAAATGATTAGCCTCCAAGACCTTCTGTAGGCTCTTTTTTTCTCCTTGCAAACCCTTTCTTTGATCCTTTTCTGAATCTCCCTTATTTCCCTCTTAATTTGCTCTATTTACTTTCCCCATCACTAAACTACATGTGTTAAGGATATTACTTCTTCATTGTGAGAAAATTTTAAGGAAGTGGAAATAAATTCTAGGCATATTCATATTATTCCTAGTACCCTTTTGTCAATAATCTCCCATTATTTGTCCTTCACAGTCATTAGCTTCTTTGTTATTCCACCCAATGGTAGGAAAAGATCCTTATATTATAGATAGTCTTCCATTTGAATCTTCCATAGATGATAGTTTTGGCTATTGAATTTCTCAACCTTAAACTTGCCTTCTTTTACCGTTGTTCCCACTCAAACCAAGAACCCTCTTTTCTTGTCATTTTATCTACCAAATAAACCTTTGGATCTGATACCAATTGTTAAGAATATAAAATGTAGAATAATATTAATGAAATAAAGATGAAAATAAAATGCAAAAAACACAATACAAGAGAGATTTAGATTTAACTTGGTTCACCTAATATGGGTTATGCCAACACAAATTTAACAAGTTCATCTCTTATTTAGTCTAATAAATTAAGGGATAAACCTGCAATACATACACTACAATCTACTCTTCAGTCACACATAGTGTATCATCATCATTGTAATGCTCTCATATGAAAGGAGGGTTACTTATTAGGGAAAAAACATAATTTATATCATTAGAATTGTGGCCTAATAGTGAATGGTCTAGATTTACTACAAAATTCTAATATTTTAAAATACATTTTTCACAAAATTTTACTTTGGGGTCACTACCCCAAACCCCACAGGGGGGATATAAATATGGTTGCCTCCCCCTAGACCCCTATGATGACCATGGTGGGGGAAGTTTCCCCCAATCACCCTCGATTAGAAACTGGGAATTTTAATAAGATCAAGTTCCACCATCCAATAAGACTTGTTGTATCATCCATCCTTAATTTGATAGTATGAATTGAATTGTATTCACTCATGATCACTAGATTACAAGTATGGTTGGGTTACATGGTTGAGTTAATATCAACTTCTAGATGCCAACTCACCTTTATTCCAAGGTTGGGGGCATGTGCCTTCTAATATCTCTCTCTATATCCTCTTAGATATATGCACTTTATATCTATGTGTGTGCATGTGTACGTGCGTGCGTGCATGCATGCGTGTGTGTGTGCGTGCGTGCGTGTGTGCGTGCGTGCGTGCGTGCGTGCGTGCGTGCGTGCGTGCGTGCGTGTGTGTGTGTGTGTGTGTGTGTGTGTGTGTGTGTGTGTGTGTGTGTGTGTGTGTGTGTGTGTGTGTGTGTGTGTGTGTGTGTGTGTGTGTGTGTGTGTGTGTGTGTGTTTGTGTTCTATATATGTAAACACACACACACACACACACATAGTGCATATATCTAAGGGAATATAGAGTGAGATATTAGAAGGCACATGCCCCCAACCTTGGAATAAAGGTGAGTTGGCATCTAGAAGTTGATATTAACTCAACCATGTAACTCAACCATACTTGTAATCTAGTGATCATGAGTGAATAAAATTCAATTCATATTATCAAATTAAGGATGGATGATACAATCAAGTCTTATTGGATGGTGGAACTTGATCTTATTAAAATTCCCAGTTTCTAATAGAGGGTGATGGGGGGAAACTCCCCCCACCATGGTCATCATGGGGGTCTAGGGGGAGGCAACCATATTTATATCCCCCCTGTGGGGTTTGGGGTAGTGACCCCAAAGCAAAATTTTGTGAAAAATGTATTTTAAAATATTAGAATTTTGTAGTAAATCTAGACCATTCACTATTACGCCACAGATCTAATGATAGAAATTATGTTTTTTCCCTAATATGTAACCCTCCTTTCATATGAGAGCATTACAATGATGATGATACACTATGTGTGACTGAAGAGGAGATTGTAGTGTATGTATTCCAGGTTTATCCCTTAATTTATTAGACTAAATAAGAGACGAACTAGTTAAATTTGTGTTGGCATAACCCATATTAGGTGAACCAATTTAAATCTAAATCTCTCTTGTATTGTGTTTTTTGCATTTTATTTTCATCTTTATTTCATTAATATTATTCTACATTTTATATTCTTAACAATTGGTATCAGATCCAAAGGTTAATTTGGTAGATAAAATGACAAGAAAAGAGGGTTCTTGGTTTGAGTGGGAACAACGGTAAAAGAAGGCAAGTTTAAGGTTGAGAAATTCAATAGCCAAAACTATCATCTATGGAAGATTCAAATGGAAGACTATCTATATTATAAGGATCTTTTCCTACCATTGGGTGGAATAGCAAAGAAGCTAATGATTGTGAAGGACAAATAATGGGAGATTATTGACAAAAGGGTACTAGGAATAATATAAATATGCCTAGAATTTATTTACGCTTCCTTAAAATTTTCTCATAATGAAGAAGTAATGTCCTTAACACATGTATTTTAGTGATGAGGAAAGTAAACGGAGCAAATTTACAGGGAAATAAGGGAGATTCAAAAAAGGATCAAAGAAAGGGTTTGCAAGGAGAAAAAAGAAAGCCTACAGAAGGTCTTGGAGGCTAATCATTTCCTCCCTACCAAAAAATGGGGAATGCAAGAGGAAAAATGGGGGGAATCATGGGGAAAAAATGAGTTGAAACATTTTTGAAGAAGTAGTAGAGGAAGATAAGGAATGGTGGAATGATAAGGATAGTGGAGGGAAATTAGGTAAAAATGGAAAGGAAAGAAGATAGGTGAGATCTAACAAGAGCAATAGGTTGATGAAGGGAGTAATCCTTTGGTGTAAACTCTAAAGGAAATGGTTAGGTAAAAATCTTAGGATTATCCCCCTTAGAAGAATAGTTGTGAAAATCTAGTCTTTAAATATTCAGGCTTAGAGGCTTTGTTAGGGTTTGGGTCAAAGAAAGGAGTAGCCAAAACCCTAAACTGGTCTTCAAAATAATTTAGTTCTAAAATTTAGACTCTCTCATAGTGTGCCTTAATTTGAAAATGGTCTATAAAATGGCCATCAATTTGAGCCATAGAACTCTGGGTTAAGGAGAAATGGGGTAAGGAAGTAAAGGTGATTCTTTTGCCTAAAGGTTTTTTTTTGTTGTAACATTTTATTTAAAAAAGAGAAAGATGAAAATTTCAAAGTGAAAAACTAGTCTATGCAAGGTTTCGGTCTTTGGATTCAATAATGGAGCACTAATGTTGTTCCTCTAAATTCTAGAAAAGGGAGATATCCATCCTGGTTAAGATTGTATGGGATTTCCTTGGAATATTGGAGTGAATATTGATTGGTGACCTTGGGTAGTGTAGTGGGAGAAGTGATGGAAATAGATGTGGTGACACTGAAAGGGTAGCATGCTACTTATGTCAACGTGAGACTTGAACTTAAACTAGATGAAGATATCCCTAAGTTTGTTTTTATTAAATTTGCAAGGAGAGAATGGAAACAAAGAGTTGATGTGGAAAATATTCTTTTCACATGTTATGGTTGTCATCAAGTAGGGAATATTCAAAATTTTCGTAAGTCTAAAGGAGCACCCTTCAATCCATGAATATTAAATTCAACCCTTAATGGAAACCAAAGGTGATTCTTGAAGGGAGGAAGTCTCATTTTCAAATTTCAGAGATAGAGATTATAAAAAGGACTAAGGAGATTCCCGATGGAGATAGTTTGTCAAAAAAATTAAAATAATAGAAGATATGGTGTGGAAAATTTTATTATCATATATTATATCCCTAGCCTCTATGATTAAAAATTGTGACTTCTTTGAGCAAGAATAATAAAATATTAGAGAATTGGTTCTTAAGAATCATAAGGATTTGGATAATGAAAAAGAGGTGACATGATCGATGGATGAAGAGATTTTAATTCTTAGTAAAGAGGAATAAGGGTCAGACTATGAAATGGAGTTATAAGAAGAGGAAGAAGAAGACTCAGAAGGGGATTTGAATTCCAAAGAAGTTTTGACTATTTATGAGTCTAAAATTAAAATCTCTAAACCTAAATGAGGTCCAAAAAGTAATACATGGAGTAAAAATAAAATAAAGCATGATAAAGGGGAAGCTCTAGCAAAACACAAGGTACATTGGAATTTTTTTTAGATGTTGTGAAGTAGGGGTTAGAATTTCCCCTATGTCAGTATGAAGGTTCTTTCTTGGAATGTTAGGGGCTTGAACATTCCTAACAAAAGGTGGCTTGTTAAGTTCCTTGTGAATATAGAAAAACCATATATTCTCCTATTACAAGAGACTAAACTTAATATAAAATAATCAAAAAAGTGTTTGAAATTTCTTAAGAAATATTGGCAAAGGATCTTTGTGGAAGCTCAGGGAGCATCAGGAGCACTGGCCTTTATTTGGTCTCCCTTCTATTATATAACTAATATTTTGGCATCAAGTTAATTTTGACAAGTAGGAAAATTTTCTAGTTTTCAGTATAATTTACAATTCATATTGGTTAACATTTATGGTCCCTAAGGCAATAAACCTAAATTATATTTGTGGGAAGAAATTTTGGCCTTTATAAAAAACTTTTAATAGGAAAAGATAGTTCTAGGAAGTGATTTGAATAACATTTTGAGACAGGAAGATAAGCAGAGAGGTCTCCTTTTAGTTTCTCAGGCTAGTCAAGATTTAGGCTCTTTTATGGAGAATAATAATATGGAATATATTGTTACAAATTCAAGTTGGTTTACTTGGAGTAATAGAAGATTGGGAAAGGAAAATATTTTAGAAAGATTGTATAAGTTTTTCTCCTCCTTTAATTGGAATCAACATAATAGAAAGTTGGATTGTTGGGTGTCTCAATTTCTAAGGTCTAATCATCTTCCATTTGTTCTTACTATTAATTTTGATTCTCATCCTAAAAGATTTCCTTTCAAATTTGAAATAATGTGTTTGCATGATCATTATTTGTTTGGCCTGGTAAAGTTTTGGTGGGAGAATTAACTGATTCCTTAAGGCTCTAAAATGGTGATGATGGTGAAATGCCTAAAATTATTAAAGGAAAAGATAAAATTTTAGAATAGAGATCACTTTAAGAATATTTTTCAAGAAAAAAACAAAGATTGAATATGAGTTAAATTCTATAAATGAGAATTTTTTTGAGTTGGGCATGGAGGTGGATGAGTATAACTTGGATAAAACTTTGGTTAGAAAGTATGAATAAATTCTTTATCGAGAAGGAATTTATTGGAAAAAAAAATCAAGAGAGAATTAGTTAAAAGGGGATAGAAATTTAGCTTTTTTTCATCAGTTAATAAAGGCAAAGAGAAAAGTGAATATAATAGCTCATATGTTGTCAAGGCAAGGGGTGGCCTTAGAATCACCAAAGAAGCTCAGAGAGGAAGCAATCAATTTTTTCAAAAGTTATTGAATGATGAATATTTCTCTAATTTGCAAGCTCAAGAGAATTTTCTTCAGTTTATATCTGTAGTAATTTATCAAAAAATGAATGATAGACTGTTTTCACCCTTTTCTTTAAAATAAATTAGAGAGATGGTTTTTTCTATGGTAAAAGATAAATCTCCTGGGCCTAATGGTTTTGTAGCTACCTTATTTCAATCATTCTAAGAAATTGTTGGCTTGGATGTCATAGACATGGTTGAAGAATCAAGGATTAAAAATAAAGTGCAGCTAGAAATTAACACCACTTTTGTTTATTTATTTCCTAAAGGTGAATCCTAGAACTCCTTTATCAATTATATGCTGATGCATTTGAGTAATATTGTTTATAAGATCATTTTGAAATCTATAGCTAAAAGATTGAAACTCCTCTGGAAAAGATGATCTTTGGTGAGCAAGCAGGTTTTGTGCCAGGTAGAAGTATTTAAGGTGGTATTATTATTGCTCATAAAATAATGCATTCCTTGATTTACAATCATCAAAAAGGCATGATGATAAAAATTAATATCAATAAAGCCTATGATCGAGTTAATTGGCATTTTCTCTTCAAAATTCTACTTAAATTTAGTTTTAGTAAAGAATGGTGTGACCAGGTTTTCAACTGTGTTTCTACTCCAAAAATTTTAGTGCTAGTAAATGGTAGCCCATCTAGTTTATTTTATATTTATAGAGGAATGTGTCAAGGGGATCCACTATCCCCCTTTATTTTTATCATTATGGTTGAAGCTTTAGGGAGAGTAGTAAAATCAGCTCAGGTCTAAGATGATCTTTAGGGTTTAAGAGTGGTTGATAACTTTGAAAGCCTTACTCACCATCAATTTACAAATGATACTTTTCTATTTGGGAAAGAAATGATTGACGAAGCAAAGGAAATTAAAATAATATTATGTAACTATGAAGCAACTTCGATGTAAAGAGTTAATGAGGGTAAGTCATAAATCTAATTTGTTAATTATAGCAAAAGGGTGGAAAAGAATCTAAGTAGGATTATTGGTTTTAAGATTAGAAAACTTCCAAGTAAATATCTTGGTGTTCCATTTTTTAAAGAAGTAGGCTTTAAAAATCTATGGCAAAATTTTCTAGATAGATTTAAAATTTGTTTGGATTATTAGAAAGTTAAATGGCTTTCTTTAGCCATGAGAATTACGTTAATTAAATTTGTTTTAAGTGTTTTTCCCACTTATTATTTTTTAGTGTTCTCCCTTAGAGCATATTTTTAATTCCATGTGTAAAATTATGAAGGATTTTCTATGGAAAGGTTTTGGGGAAGGAAAAAAAATCCATTGATGATGTGTGAAATTATTTGTAAGAGGAAAGGTAGAGGTAGGGATGGGATTAAGGATCTATCTTTACAAAATTTAGCCCTGGGAGATAAATTAGTTTGGCAAATGGTAACTAATTCAAGAATACTTTGGTGTAGGTTGCTCAGAGAGAAGCATTTGGATTAAAATTACCTAGAAAGAATTATTTCTACTATTGATCCCCCTAGAGGATCTCATATTTGGAATTTTTTATTGAAGTGTAGATTGGTGATAGGACATCATATTTTTTGGATAGTTAATAATGGTAAAAATTCAAAATTTTAGATGGATTCCTAGAATGATTATAGGCCTTTAGTAGAAGATTTTATAAATAAACAGAAAAAATCTTATCTAGAAAATTAGTGAGGCAGATTAGTAAGGGATTATGTCATTCAAAATCCTACCTCAAATAATATTGCTAGTAGTTGTAAAAGATTGAAAGAGCTACCAGTTCCCTAAGAAGAAATTATTTCTTTGGGATCCTATCTTAAATTAATGAAAATATTTCTCAAAAATAAATAGTATCAACTTCATTGCATTGGGACTACAACAAGTATCTACTATGTTATATTAGGCTATCAGATGGTGGAAACAAAAGATGAGGCTTTAAGCTGGGTTGATTTCATTTGTTGGAGTAAAGAGGGCTTGCAAAAACTGAGGACATTTGCTTGGCTGATGGTTCATGGGTATATTTTGACATAATATCAGCTAAGAAAAATTAGTTTTATTTGTCCTTCTATATGTAGCCTTTATAAACAAGAATAAGAGATGGTTGATCATCTGTTGTTTAACTACTCTTTTATGAGATGGTGCTAGATTTGGCTCTATAACAAATTTGAATTTGGGTTTAGCCAGAGTCTCTTTATAAATAATTTACATATTGGCCTATTAGATAAGTAAATAATGCCTTGTATAGTTTGTGGAGATTTAGTCCAGCTATTCTCATTTGGTTGATATGGAAAGAAATAAATACTATAATTTTTGAAGATAAAGAGAGATGTCTTTTCTTGTTATTCAAGATATTAGATACTCCATTTTTGAATTGGTGTCTTCACAACTACTTAGAAAAAAAGGTATTATTTCTAATTGGGATATGCATACGTGTGTTGTTTGAAAATGTATTAAATTCCCTCCCATTTAGGGGTCAATATTTGACAAGAAAAATATAAAAAATATAAAGGAAGCAAGTTGGATTCCTCTAAAAGTCAGTTGGTTTAAACTAAACTTTGATGGAGCTTATGGAGGTAATCCAAGTGCTTTTGGGGTAGAGTGTGTGATAAAATATTATAGTGGATCATTAATAAGAGCCTTATCTCTTAATCTTCCTAATGGTACTAATAATGAATCTGAAGCTAAAGCTCTAGTAGTATGGGTTAATATGGATTTGAATTGTGGAATCTCCTTCCTAAAAATTGAAGGATATTCATAGGTGATTATACTAGTTCTATCTAGTATGCGGGAAAAATCATGGAAGATTGTAAATATTTTAGATGTTATATGTACTAAACTAGAAGTGTTTAAAGGATGGAATTGTAAACACTATTTTAGAGAGAGTAATAAAGTTACAAATTTTTTGGCTAATGTAGCAATTGATAAGCGTGAGGAGGAAAGGTTGGATAATGTTCTTGATAGATGGGTGGATTGCAAGTTTTTTGAGTAGATTGAATTCTAATTAGATATATTAATATTTAAAATTATTTTAAAAAAACATTTTATAATGTTGATATACTTGGTTGATTTTGGTTTTTTTTTTGTTCTCTCTTAATTTTTAAAAAAAACAAATTTGTCATGATTAAAAAAAATGAAAATGTAAATAATTATAAAAAATTATAATTTTTTTTAGATTGAAAGGATGGTAGTATAGTTGAGTGACAACCTCCTTCAGGTGTGATGGATGACATCATGTGGAGTTAGTGGGATGATGTTTTGATGGTGTTGCCAACCTGGGTATTTAATGATTGGATAGGCCACTCCCTATCATGATGGATTTTTTGTTTTTGTGACATGGTAAATTTATGGAAAGCATCATTAAGTCAGTGCAATTCTAGCCAAGTGGTTGCACTAGATTTCCCATTTGGTAGAGTTCTTATGCCTGGATTTTTGGTGGGATGGATTGGTTGAGCTTGGAATCAGCTGGATGGCCTCTAGCCTTTAGATGAGCCAAGATTCATGAAATGGGTTTTGCCAAGTCTATGTCAAAAAAACATTTTTCAAATGTATTTTGGGTTCCTTATTCAAAGGTGGCATAAGTAGTAGAATTTTTCGTCTTTAAAGGGGATGCAAGGTCACTAAAGGATCACTTGTAGGTAATTTTTCCATGCATACTTTCACTGAGGGTTGCAATAGAAGGTAGGTACTTTATATTTATCTACTAGTAATTTTGACTCTTTTATTTCTTTAGCTTATACAGAAGCAGATACAAAATTATGGCACCACAAACTTTAGCATATGAGTGAGAATGGGATGCAGGTTCTCCACTCAAAGAATTTGTTGCCTGATTTGAAGAAGGTGGGTTTGGATTTTTGTGAGCATTATGTGTATGGAAAACATAAGAGTGTCACATTTATCAAAGTTGGGAGGACAAATAAGGATGAAAATCTAGATCTTGTGCCTTAATTATCATCCCTTGGTGGCTCTTCTTATTATGTTACTTTTATTTATGATACAACTAGAAAATCTTGGATTTATTTCATATAAAAAATTATTGTTTTTGATGCTTTAAAGAAATGGAAAGCTTTGGTTGAGAATGAGATAGGAAATAAGTTGAAGTTTGTAAGATCACATAATGGAGGTGAATACTACATCAAGGATTTTTATAATTACTATCCATTCCATGGGGTTTGTAGAAATAAAATATTTCTAAGAACATCACAACAAAATGGCGTGTCAAAAAGGATGAATAGGATAATCATGGAGCATGTAAGGAGTATGAAATTCCATGCAGGATTTCTCTTTAGTTTTGGGTAGATGTTATGGATATTGATATTTATTTAATAAACATAAGTACTTAAATTTCATTAGATATTGGCATTCTAGAGGATGCATGGACAAGTATAAAGGTAGAATATTATTTTTTAAAGACTTTTGATTGTGAATAATTTGCCCATATTGATAAAATAAAATAGAACCAAGATTGAAACAAAATCCAAGAAATGTACTTTTATTGGATATGGATTTAATGATTTTGGTTACCATTTATGGGATTTTCAAAATCATAAAATCATTAGGAGTAGAGATGTGATCCTTAATGAGAAGTTCATGTACAAAGACTAGTTTCATGGAAAGAAACAAGAAAAGCCAAATAAAAAATATGCAGTAATTGATAAAATCATTGGAAATGAAATTATAAAAGTGCCAAAAAATTAAAATGTACAACAATTACAACAATAAAAAGTACCTCAAACTCTTGTAAGTGTATTTAGAATATCTACCAGAGTAAGTAGACTACATGAATAACACTCTCCTTTATTTTATTATTTATTATTGACTGATGGTGGTGAGCCATAAAGTTATGAAGAAGTAATACATGTAGAAACTAGAAAGAAGTGGGAGTAAGGCATGAAAGAGGAGATGAACTCCTTGGTACATAACCAAACTTGGGATTTGGTTTAGTTGCCTATAGGTAAAAGAGCATTATAGAATAAATGGGTTTATAAGTTAAAGGTAGAAGATGGAGGCAAAAAGAGGTACAAGGCTAGACTTGTTGTAAAGGGGTTTGCATAAAGAAAGGTATAGATTTTGACAAAATATTTTCTCTAGTTGTTAAAATGACTTCTATTAGAACTATTTTAAGTTTTATAGTAGTATAAGATTTGCACCTTGAATAGTTAGATGCGAAGAATTCTTTCCTTCATGGTGAATTGGAATAGGAAACATATGTGGAGCTACCACAAAGATAAAAGGTCAAAGGTAAGGATAAAATGGTGTGCACGTTTTAGAATGGTGTGTATGGCTTAAAACAAGCTCCAAGATAGTGGTATTTAAAATTTGGCATGTTTATGACAGAACAAGGTTATAGTTGATGTCATTCTAACTAGTGTGTTTATTTTAAGAGATTAGATAATGGAAAATATATTATCTTATTATTGTATATATATGACATGCTTGTTATAGGGTATAACATGAATGATATAAATGAGATCAAAATAAAACTATTAGATTCATTTGCAATGAAATATTTTGGTGAAATAAAGCAAATCCTTGGTGTGGAAATAACAAGAGATATGAAAAACAAAAAATTAACATTATCTCAATAAGAGTACATTAGGAAGATGTTGGTTAGGTTTAATATGTAAGATGCAAAACCAGTGAGTACACATTTGGGAGGGCACCTCAAATTAATCAAGGAATAGTGTCTTAAAATGTAGGAAGAAATCAAGTACATGTCCAAAGTGCCCTATGATTTAGTAATTAGAAGTTTTATGTATACTATGGGGTGAATGAGACTAGACATTACTCATGCAATGGGAGTTGTTAGTAGGTTTATGAATAATCTAGGAAAGGATCACTAGGATGCAATTAAGTGGCTTCTCAGGTACTTGATAGGGACCATTGATAGATAGTTATGATATGAAGGGCCAGATGTTACCTTATAAAGATATATTGATGTAGACATGAATGGATATTTAGATGGCAAGAGGAGAACCATAGGTTATTAATTTATTATTGATGACACAATAGTTATTTATATTTAAAAATTGTAAAATATAGTTTATTTGTCAACTAAAAAGTTATAATATGTTGTAGATGTAAAAAAAAGCAAGGAGATGATATCGATGCAATGGGTCATATAAGATTTGAGGCAAAATCAGGAAGATTGAGGGTTATATAGTGATATCCAAAGTGTGATTCATTTATTAAAGAACTTAGAATTACACTCAAGAACCAAACATATACAACTCAGGGATCCCTTTATTTGTTTAATTTTGGAATAAGGTCAACTAAAGATGGAAAATATCCATGAGTTAGAATCCTATAGATATGCTAACAAAGATAGTCATAAAGGAGAATCTAGATATTTTTTTAACTTTAATAGTTATTTATGGATAATAAAGAAGATTAGGAAAATTTTAGGGTCAAATTTAAAATAAAATTACAAGGAAGAACTATAGTAGTGGAGTTATAATAATCAGTCTCCAAGCGGGATATTGTTAGATGGTGGAGCCTAATCTTATTAGAATTTCCAATTCCTAACAAGGGCTGTGGGGGGAAATGCCCCCCATTATGGTCACCATGGGTGTCTAATGGGGTGGTGTCTATACTTGAAACCCCCCTTGGTAGGGGTTCAAGAGTAGCACCCTCAAAGAAAAAATTTATTAAAAATACATTGTAAAATATTCTAATTTCATAGTAAATTTGGATTGTTCACTATTAAGTCATAAATCTAATGGTATAAATTATGTTGGTGCATTTTTTACCTAATATGTAACCCTCCTTTTATATGAGGGAATTGTAATCACAATAATATACTATGTATGAGTGAAGAGGAGATTGCAATGGATCTATTGTAGGTTTATCCTTTCATTTGTTGGACTAAATAAGAGAAGAACTATTTTTTTGGTGTGGATGTAGCCCATATTGGCTGAACCATGTTAAATTTATGTCTCTTGTATTATTTTTTATACATTTTATTTCCATCTTTATTTCATTAATATTTCTCTATGTTTTATATTCCTAAAAATTGTAAGTACATAAGATATAATCATGGATACATGCATGTGTAAGTATGTGTATGATCTCAAAATTTGATAATACAGATTGATCATAGAATGATATAACTTGTGAATATTTTGATCATAGAGGTGGATTCCCCTAATGTCCATATAATATGAGTAGAGGAAAGGCCTAACATCTAAAATAGGAATAAATCATGTATCTATGTATGACTACATCATACTTAAGTAGAAGTGTGACACACATGTGTATGTAGTAGTAACTGATATGCCATCCATCAACATGTAATTAACACATAGATGCCAAGGAGCCAATATAACATGTTTTAAGCTAAATTATTTTGGTAATTTTGAATGTTTTCGGTATTTTAGAATATTTGAAGTGGAAAATTTATCCCATTATCCCATCCAAAGGGTGATCATAGATATCTCCCCACTATGAAATTGGTGTAATAATGTGGTGTTGTTGTTGAGGAGCATGTGTAGGTTTAATATATGTCACTATAGTATTTATGATGCACTATGTATGCAAAATAGAACTATGTGGTCTTAGAGAAATAGGAGTAGGGGTTTGTGGAACCCATCATAGGAACATGTGTAGGTGTTCTTGATATTTGAACATGTTTCATAGTAGTTGAGGATTTCATAGAATCTATTACATGCCTATGATGTATGGTATCTCAAGTACTAGTTGCCTAGTAAAGGGGATTGTCTATTGCTTATCCTTTTGCAGTGGATTAACCTTAGCAAGTTTTATAATTAGCTACATAGGTATAATTTTATTTTTATAGAGAGGATGATCATATGGGATTATATAAAATATAATTGTCTAATTAACATGAATTTATTTAACACACGCATGCACTATATAAGTATTGATCAAAGTGTATGGATCTAAGGTCTTCCTAATATCATATGAAGGATGCTCATGGAATATATAACTAAAAGGGTAGTAACCAAATGTGTGGTATTGACCTATAAAGGTAGGTTAATCTCACCAAGAACCTTCTAGGAGGTCCCATAAAATGATCTCACTGATCTAGTAGATGGATGACAATCATGATGAATATAACCCAGATGCATAAGTAATGTCATGGTTTAAACATTATTGCTTGCAACATTATCAATCATAACATTGTGTATAGGTTGTTAATTAAGGAATACTTGAATGAATAAAGAATGAATATCAAATTCATCATCCTTAATCTCACTATCATCAAAAAAATTAAAAGGTCTTTGAACCTTAGGAGGTATATGTCATGTATAAGTACCAATAATCCCATATAATGGGTGACCATAATGTGATGAAGGAGGATGTGCATTATATGCCATTTACACTTATAGTTCCTTCTTATAATGATCTTATAAAGGATTGATAAATATTTTTTATTTGTGGTGATCACCAAGTTGTGAACATGATTTCTTGGGAGGATCATCGAATGTAATCTTATGGTCTTCAATAAGGTCTTAGATATGATGCTTCAAGGTAAAACATTTGATTGTATAATGCCCTAATCCCTGGTTATAATCAAATAATCATTCACATCATATCCTTTAGGTATATGTCTATTCATAGCAGCCTCTATAAAATGAGGGAGAGATACAAGATGACACTCTACTAACTATAGGAGTAATAAGGTAGAAGACTTAGGTAAGTGTGTAAATTATCTCTTTGGTGCATTAATTAAGATAATTAGATTAGGCTATTATGAAACTATGTTAACTATTGTGTTTGTTTCCTTTTTAGCTTCATGAGGTGTTACCTTATAACTTGGTTTGATTGTAAATTTACCATTGGATGCAGATGTAGATAGTGTGTTTGATACATATTTTATCTTATTCAATGAAATAAGATTCATTTCATAGTGCCCTAAAACATGGAATAAGCAAACTTTTCTTGAATATGTCTTGCAACTCCTTATGTGCCATACGATTGGTCATTTCAGCTACCATTATCTTGTACCTCAAGACATATTCATTGATAGGGTCATTTATTTCTTATTTAATTTTGGTAATTTGAGCATATGAAATATATTTTTAAATATTGATGGAAAAGTGTTCTAAAAATTAATCTATAAGAGGTTTGAATTCTTTCATAGATTGGAGAGGTAAATCATAGAACCAACTCTAGGCATATTCCTTAAGGCTTCTTGGAAATAATTTGGTCAAAAGTTTATTATTAGAGGCATAGTCAAGGCATGCCATATAAAAGGTTCAAATATGTTTTCTAGGGTCACATTTGTCATCATAAAATTTGAACTTAGGTGTAACAAAACTAGCTGGCAAAGGGTACAAAGATATCTCAAGTGCAAGAGGGTTATGTAACCCATATTGGAAATCAATAGCATGAGGAGACTTAAATATTTTTGTTCAATGTTTGTGACCTTTCCTCAAAGATATTTATATCTTGAAGGAGTTTTTGAAATGTAGACCCATTGGGATTTAGATTAGCAAACTGAGTAGTCACCAAAGGGGATGTAATCATGGTTTAAATAGGAATAGAAACTAGTATTTGAGTTGAAACATATGTTATCCCCATGGTATATGTATCAATAGTATTTTTAGGGAATAAATTTTGGAATACATAATCTATTCCTCCACTAGATGTAGGTATATTATTTGGTATAGAATTAATTGTAATGCCTTATAAGGAATCATATTCACTAGGTGAAGTAGCCTTAGTTTTATCATGTTTACTTATTTCATCTCTTATAACATATAAAAATGCATCCATTAAGCTCTTACTATTATTGATATGAGTAATTAATGTTTCTTTATCTTCCATTTGAAATTTATTTTTTGCATTAACATTTTCCATTGCTTCACAAATAAAAAAATTAGAATTTGTAACAAAGTATAACAATTAGGAAAATAGAAAAATCATAAAACCTTAATTGGCATAGGGTTTGGAGTTCAAACATTGGCTTCACCAAATGTTTAACCCTAAATTATCTATATTATAGTTATATAGGGTTAAAGGGTAGAGATATCCTAGGTCACAAGGCTAATAAACTATCTCTAAATCAAGCCAACTAGATGATAAACTCAAATATAAAATATACTAAATTTTTTATGCAGAGATAAGCTAAAAAAAAGAAGTATAACTATGCTAGATATGGAAATGATAAAGAAACAAAGTACTTATCTAGTTCCAATGCTAACACAATTTTAGTTATTGAACAAGTATAAAGTATACTAGAAGAGGGTTCTAAAACAATCATCAGATTATGTATTGGGTGCCTCAAGATTTGTAGACACTAGAGTCAACCTTGGATGGTTGCATCGATGCTATTATCTAAACCTAGTGCATGTGTATTATAAATGATACTTGCTGTAAAAGGATGTGACCACCTAGATGCTTATGGATTTGTATTTTCCTTCACTTTATTACATTTATATTGGGGTCATGGATTGTGTCTCCTCATGAAATTATAAAACCCTAGTTCTTCATCTTCATAATGACATTGGGGAAAAATTGATTAATGGACACATGGTGTCAAGTTGTCCCCAAAGACCTATTTTTCAATGAGAGATACCTATATATCCAATAATATAAAGATGAACTTAGCCTAATGTATCTCTCCCCTACATGTTGACTTGTGTATGAATCATGAAATATGTGTAAAGTACAATAATGACTTAACTTGTAATTTGGAAAATATAGCTCTTGGGATAGTTCTTCAATACTTTATACTTTTGTATGTGCCACCCCTATGGCTGATAAGGAAATACAAGAAAATAGGAAATATTTGCTTTATTGAGTGGTTGATTTAATGTTTTGATAATTTTTCTTAGGTCTTTTCTAGGTCTTGTAGGTTAGGAATGAATTAGGTTTGATCTTGTATTTATATCAATCCTTTTAGAGAAGGAACTTGCATTAAATAACTTAGTCCAATCATTAAGATACATTTCATTTAAAAATTAGATGAATTTATGGTAGTAGATACTTATGTCAGAGTAGGACACCTGCATTGATGAAGGTGTTTGTCTAGGACACTAGTGTCTAGGGAATAAGAAAGTGGGTACAAACTCACAACTTTTAGAGGTAGAAAATACAAAAAAATTAAGCATTTTGGTCAAGATAAAAGGTTTGGGTCATCAACATAATACTAGCTAGACTAAGAGATAGGCCAAAGGGTGAAATATAGATCAGATGCAAGATTTCAAAAAGTGGGAAAGGTCTAAAACTAAGAGGAAAAACCAATGTCTGAGTTTAAAAAGTGTATAATACTAAGGTGTTATATAATCCATAAAATAGTGTCTATAATAAGTATGTCCCATAACACTTTTAGGTGATTCCATAACTACTTAAAGGTAATCAATAAGTAGTGGGAATGAATTTTTGGATTATAGGTTAAGTTCCTTACTCTATGTTACTTCTCCCTAACCTAGAGGTAAACTTGAGTCATAAGTTGTCATATAAGTTTTCCCTTGACCTTCGGGTGTCTACATTAAGTTTCCCAAGGACCTTTAGAAGGTTATCCTTGAGCAAAATTTATGCTCACCATCATTCATCCCCAATATATTTCTCATCAACCATGAAACCCATTTTATATTGGTAAAATGGGTTTAGTACATTGATTTATAGTTATTTTTTCAAAAATTCAAGTTTACTTAATAGAATTTGATAATCCTGTATGTTTCCTTGAACATTATGAGTGAATAAATTTCATTATTTTAAAGAAAATCTAATATATTACAGAGGGTTCATACACCTCTATAGCTTCAAGATTCTATACAACTTCCAGATATAATATTCACACCCAAAATGGTTTCATTAAGATCTCATACATATCCACATATAGCACATGTTTAGAGGGATTATCATACTTCTAGATGGGTCCTTAAGAACCCTATTGCTACATCCACTTCTCAAAGTTATAGAGGGACCCCATAGTCAGTTTCTACTTTAGAAATTTTAGAACATTTATAGAATATACAACTTTCAGAGCCACAGTCTTAGAATTTTCATTTTGCTTCATGATCAAGCACGATTCCACTCCTTGATATAGGACACCATGATAGGGAGTCTCCCATGAGACTCATCAGTTAGTATCATCCTAT
Source organism: Torreya grandis (assembly GCA_037957365.1). NCBI lineage: Eukaryota > Viridiplantae > Streptophyta > Pinopsida > Cupressales > Taxaceae > Torreya > Torreya grandis. Next base: position 500,077 of record JARHVA010004608.1, read on the forward strand.
CCCATCCTACTTGTACATAATATTTTTTCTTGATTGTACATAACTAATAAAAAAAATAAAAAATATATATAAAAATAATACAAAATTCAAAAATACCAAAAAAATATTTTGATTATATGCATCATCCATGCCTTACCATACTAGTATAATGCTAACACTTAAATTTTTTATTTCATGCTATTGTATGTCAATTTATCTACATTATTGTGCTTCACTTGATCTCCTGTGAGTGTGTATAGTGACATCCAGCTACTTGATTACTTCACTCTACCTATTGAGGGGGCATTCCTACTTCTACATTCAAGACGACCATCAATATACATACCCACTGGGGGTACCTTCTATATGACAACACCATCTAAGTTATTTTAACCCTACACTACACACTTTGAGTTATCATAATGATGTACATTACTTACTACATTACAAAAATTACTATATCAACATTTTGGTAGTATCTAACACTTGTGTATCTCTTAGCATATACATAGTCTTTTACTAAACATGTTTTGCATACTTTCACTCTTGGTTTCAGTAGTTACATTCTTTACTTTTTTGCTTTGCATAACTAGATGTGTTTCCATTTCATATTCCATTTTGGTTTCTTATGTGTGCCTTAAGACATTTGCCAATGTCCTTTGCTTCTATTCATGTGTGTATATATTTGGACATTTTCTAATGTCCCTTGCTTATACTCTTCTATGTGCCTATGGCCCTCATGCCAATATTTGCTTGTTTTAAATTATATTTATGTGGAATTTTAACATGCCTTATATGCTTGCTTTCCAATTTGGGTGACATGTGCCCATGACCCTTGTTTGTGTGGCCCTTTGGCCAAACTTATATGCTTCTTGTTGCTTGCTTCTTATTTGTATTCTTATTGATTTATTGATTTTCCTTGTTTACAATGCCATGATCCATATCATGAATTTACCTTAATTTCTTATATGCCATGATGGACATCATGTTTCATCCCTCCTTGAAAACTAACAACTAATAACTAACATCTAAAATTTCCAATTCAAGTTCAGTACATTGCACATACTTTTACATTGTTATATCTATCTAGGGATACCCCTTGTTGATCTAACAATCTCTCAATACAAAAATTGTTATATCCAGAGATATCTTATCAAATTTCATTGTTATATCATGTATCTATGTAGCATAACACACTTATAAGAGTCTTTTCTTCTGAGGGTAGTTATTTCAGGTTCAATCATTCCTACCCTCAAAAAAGGGGGAAACAAATAGTGGTTTTTTCATAGAGATCAAATCTCCTAATATTCAAAATAGTAACATTCAGATCACCAGTTTAGAATATAGAGGTCAAACTAGTGAAAATAAAATAGTAAAATACTGACAATTCCATATCAACAACCAGTTTTAGCACAGGAAAATAATGCCAAAAATGGATAGCAGTGCCAAACATAGGGGTGTCCTCCTTTTGGAACTCTTGTCTAGGTAGAAAAATACCTAAGTTTTCTAGTAACAGGCAAAAAGTTCATCTCAACTACAATTTTTGCACATCCAAATTAGTCAAAATCAGTAGTTTCAGTATAGTTTTCTCAAGAAATCTATATATAGGGGGTATCATGTGCAACATGATGACTCTCACTTCTATTTTTTGATTAGGTAATTAACATAACTTGTAGATCAAAATCCATGTTCTAGACACCATTATTTGGGGGCAATGTGTGTCGAATATTTGTCTTCTTTGTTTTTAAGTTCATTTTATTACCTAAGCATTCTTAGTATTTGCATGCCTTACTCCATTTTTAGGTAGTTGGAATCATTTCTCAAGTTTAATTTTCATACAATTTTAACTTCCTGAGTTTAGATTTGGTTTTTACATAATCATATTGCATCAATTTTGGAGTAGCTTTCATATAAGCCTAACCTCCATCTCTTGAAATGGCTAAGAGTGGCCTAGTTTCTAGAATATATTTGGCTATCCATGCCACATTTTTAGACTTTTATAGCATCCATGGGCTACATGATCCATCTCATATGGCATCCATTCTATACTGGTATCACTTTAGATCTTCACTTCATGGGGAAATGATGGAGCCAAAGGACTAGCTAGTTTTTGCATTTTTGAGCTACCTATTTAGAGCAATTAGACATACAGTACAAACATTGATTAACACATGCATGATTCATTATCTTCACTTAGTAGGAAATAATGGAACCAAAGGTATAAAAATTGTATTCTTGAACCATTTTCTATGGAATTCATCACTCAACTATGTTCATGATATAACTTTTGGTACAACATCATCTTACATAATCTAGCATCACTCAGCCTACTCAAGATCACAATAGGTTTTATATTGGTTCATGTACCTGATGAGGTGTATTCATTAATTTCTCTTCTTTTTACTTTACTTAATTTTTTATGTTCTTGTTTTATATCATATATAATAATAATTGATATCTCTTTGTTTCATTTCATAGATTCACACTTTCACAATGTATTCTCTATGCACTATCCAACACTACTCAGCATCATAAAAGCTTCTTGGGCTTCACCTTTATAGGTAAGTTTAGGTATGCTTTTTATTATTTCTTTTATCCTATTATTTCACTTTGTTGCATCACTAGATTAAAGGGAGGCAAATGTTGTCATATAAAATGCAAAATTTGGTTACTTGAGCATGACTAATGACACCCAACCCACATGTCCCTCTTGCTTTCTCTCTTTACCATCTTAGTCTCTTTTTCACTAATTTTTAGACATCCATGGCCTCCTAAACTTAACCCTAACTAACCCAAAATACTTTCCCCATGACAAATCCATCTTCTTAGGTCCTGTAACCTCCAGACAATAGTGCCCAACTTGGACCATAGATAGTAACTCTAGGGTGTCCCACTTTTGGTAGTGTTGTACAAGTGCATTTTGAGTCCCAATGGTCATATTCTTTCAATCCTTATCCTTTTCCTTATCATCCTAATATGAATGCATATGATCCACGATCAATAGTTTCCTATATAAACCCATTCAAATCTAATTTACAAGGGTTGGCACTCATTTACAAGAGAGAAGCAAGAATACAAGCAAGTACACTCAAATATTTTTCCCTATTCTCTGCATACATCCTTTCAATATTATGTCAGTCTTATTCAAACATTTGCACCGGTCCCTAGCCATCTGAAGTACACCTAATTTTACATCTAGTTACATTTTCATACATAATTACACCAAGCACTTCAATGGGATAACTACTTATCTTGATCCCTTCTTGAAGTATTGGTATGTAGGTAAACATGCCCACACATGGGGTGTGAAGTGCATCCAACATATCCTTTACACACTAACCCATTTTCCTTATTTGCTAAAGCTTCTTTCAATTTCATAAAAGATATATCTACATAAATAATTATCTATATAGGGAGTTCTATCAATAGCAAAGACCTTAAAATTGGTACATAGGTTCACCTTGAATAGATGAACAAAACCCAAAAATCTTAAACCCTTAGGACAACAATATTGAAGAGAGACTATAGTGTTAGAGCCTAGGGTGTCCAATTCTAATGCTCCTATCCAATCAAAAAATGAAGTCCAAGATCTTGTTTGAGATAGTGTCCCAGTCTTTCATGCAAATTTAAAGACCCTATCTTAGACTAAACAATGTAGAATAAGTTAAGTTACATTTATCCTTACTCTCTTACTATTTTTAGACAGGTTAAATTGCAATTAAATTTAACAAATAAGTAGCCATAATTGGGAATATTATTTACTAATTTTCCATTCTCAAACTTATTTATTAAATAGAATTAAAACTCCATTATTCTCAAAAATAGCATAACAACTATCATAGAAAATACATAATCGATAGAGTGATGTAATTCTGATGTGTTTTCACCTATGAGCATAATTTATACTATATATAATATGATTTATGCTTCAAATATGTCTAATTTATTTTTAAAATGAATGAAACAGTCAATTATTTCAATGGTGGAGGCAATTAGGACCAATTTTGACCCCTTACATGTAAATGTGGCTATAAGATGTGATTGGGGTTAAATGCTTAGATTTCTTGACATATGTAGCGAATGAGTGAATTGGTGTAGCCAATGATGCAATTTGAGTGAATTTGAGCCTCGTGAACCTAATTTTGACTATAAAATAGTAATTTTGGGTTCTCAACCCCAATATCATAAAAAAAAAAAAACCAAATAATCCATTGGTTCAATTTTAAGGTGATCAGGGGTAATTTGAGCCCCTTCAACCTAATTATGACTATAAAATGTGATTTGGATCTTAATAAACTCCAATTTCATTATAAAATGAAGCAAATAAGTGTTTGGTTTAATGGCATATGCAAGTTTGGCATGTATAGGATGTGGTTTAAGGTTTTATAAAATCCAATGTCTTCATGTAATAAATGAAATATTTGATTGGTTAAATTATGGAGGCAATTAGGGTCAATATGATTCCACTTGAACCTAATTATGACTATACAATGTAATTTAAGGATAAATTGGCTTTGATTTCATCATATATTGAGCCAATTAGTCAATTGGTACAATCAATGACATGATTCTAGAAAACTTAAGCCACATTAAAACATAGTTTGAATTCTATATGATGTGATTTTGAGTGAAATTGACCCCAATGTCATCATATAATGAAACAAATAGTTGATTCACTCAATCAATGAGGAAATTGAGGCTAATTTGAGCCCTTTCAACCTAATTTCAAGATTAAAACATGATTTAGGGCTAAATTATCTTTGATCCTATCATGAAGTGATCTAATTAATTAATTAGTGTAATTACAGATGTTTAGTCTAAATTGAGCCTAGTTGACCTAAATTATGGGTTATGACTTAGGGTGTAGGGTTATAATTAATCAGTGAAAGTAGGATGAAATTTAACCATGTGAACCTAATTTTGACTATATAAGATGTAATTTGGGGGTCAATCAACCACAATATCATATAAAAATAAATAAAATGTTCCACCACTTAAATCACAAAGGAAATTGGGACCAATTTGAGCTTAGGTTCAACCTAACTACAAGAGGACATGATTTGGGGATAAATTAGTCATGAATTGATCCAATTAGTCAATTGGTGTAATTAGAGATATTTTTTGGGCCAAGTTGAGCCTTGTGAACCTAGATTATAGCTCAATTGATTGTAGGGGATGCAACATGTGGCTTAATCAACCCTTTGATTGCATCATAAAATAAAATATAGAGGTAATTAGGGTTAATATGAACCCATTAAACCTAAATACAAGTATAGGATGTGATTTTGAGGCTAGAAATTATCTCATATTTCCACACATTAAGATCTAACTAGTCAATTGTTATAATTAGTGATGCAAGCTGGATGAAAATCAATCCCATGAACTTTTTTTTGACTATATAAGATGTAATTTGGGGGTCAATCAACCCCACTATCATAACATCCTAAACTAAATAGTCCACCTATTAAATCATGAAGGAAATTGGGGCCATTTTGAGCCCCTTCAACCTAAATACAAGATTAAGATGTGATTTGGGGATAAATTAACTTTGATTATGTCATTAATTGATCCAATTAGTCAATTGGTCTAATTAAAGATGTGATTTGGGCCATATTTATCCCTATGAACCTAAATTATGACTTAGGATTTAGGGTTAAAATTAGCTAATGTAATTTGGATAAAATTGAACCCTATAAACCTAATTTTTGACTATATATGATGTAATTTGGGTGTTAATTGACCCTAATATCATAACAAAATAAATTAAATAGTCCACTGATTCAATTATGAAGGAAATTGGGGTGAATTTGAACCCCTTCAACCTAAATAGATAAGATCAAGACATAACTTGAGAATAAATTAGTCATTAACTGATCTAATTATTTAATTGGTGTAATTAGAGATGTGATTTGGTTCATATTTATCCCCATGAACCTAAATTATGGCTTAGGGTTTAGAGTTTAGAGTTATAATTAGTTGATGTAATTTGTATGAAATTAAAGTTTATGAAACTAATTTTGAATATATAAGATGTAATTTGGGGGTTAACAAACCCTGATATCATAACAAAATAAATAAGATAATCCACCAATTCAATCATGAAGGAAATTGGTGTGAAATTTATCCCCTTCAACATTAATAGACAAGAACATGACATGATTTGGGGCTAAATTAGTCATTAATTAATAATTATTCAATTAGTGTAATTAGAGACTTGATTTGGGGCTAAATTAGTCATTAATTTATCTAATTAGTTAATTGGTGCAATTAGAAATGTGATTTGTGCCAAATTGAGCCCTATGAACCTAAATTATGGCTCAATTAATTTAATGGGATACAACATATAGTTTAATCAACCCTAGAATTGTATTAAAAATATAAATACAGAGTTAATTATATAAAATTATGTGACATAATAATATTTCATTATCTAGATTACATCACATAATATAACCATAGTAATATGATATATGACTCTCTCTCTCTCTCTCTCTCTCTCTCTCTCTCTCTCTCTCTCTCTCTCTCTCTCTCTCTCTCTCTCTCTCTCTCTCTCTCTCTCTCTCTCTCTCTCTCTCTCTCTCTCTCTCTCTCTCTCTCTCTCTCTCTCTCTCTCTCTCTTCTGTGTGTGTGTGTACATGCGCGCGCTATAATATGCATGTGTTATAGTGCATATGTGTTACTGGAGAGGTTAAACTCTTTGTCTAAATTTTTTTAGAGTATTTTGAGAATTCTAACCCCCCTCTTTGCATGACAAAGATAAAAGGAATCAAATTGTTCTTTGTCTAGTCATGGGTGACATTTCTCATTGAAGGAAGATGAAGCAATTAAATCAAAAAACAATAGAAAAACTACAAGAGTTCAAAGAAAAATAAAAGGTACATATTCAAACATTTCACTCAAAATAAGGTACAAACACTATAAATAATGAACCAAATTTCATAGATAATGATGAAATTGACAATGATGAATTGAATAGCGATGATGAATTTTTAACTAATAATCCAAATTATGTTAAACATCCACATTTAAAGTGTAATTTGTTTTATTTTGTTGATGATGAATATATGCATGATGATTTACCCCTAATAATGAAGAAAATTACATATAGACACATAATGATGAAAGTATCAATGAATAAAATGCCATGTAAACACTCAAAAATGAAAGTAACAATGAATAAATTAGTTATGAACATAATGATTTTGAAAAACCCTGTCAATAAATTCCACCATAAAAAATGCCTCCAGGGATTATGCATAAAAAAGGCATGTAATTAATTGAATTTGATTATAATATTTTGAAATTAATCCATAACAAAATGGTTAACCTCCATTCAAGAAGACTAGCTAAAAAAATTGGGATAATTTCCTTACAAAATTAAATTTTGATTGTCAAAAATTTCAATTGTTTATTTCATTAATGAAATTGATTAAGATGAGATCTAAAATGTGCACCCTATGACTAAGAACATATAAAATGGATCATGAAAATAGTGAAATTGTTGAAAATTTACATGATGCATAACATATTGTAGGCATGACATCACACAACAAATATTGTAATCTTGTCTGATGTATAATTAGAACTTTTGTAGTAAGTGGTAAAACATAGAAAAAATGCTTGATTTAAAAATATAGACCAACACTAAACATAAATATAAAACATTAATGAAAGTAATTAGAATATGCCAAATATTTAATGATGCCAATACTAATGATCTCTAGGCATTCTTTCATATACTTCCATGAAATGACAAGGCTATAGCTAATTCTCTCAAAGATTCACTTGCACAATTTTTGAAATATAAAATAAGAGTTTCACCCAATACAAGAGATGTAGTGAAAACAAGAGTTGGTTCTCACAATCATTAACTGCATCTAAAACATTTCTTGGATATGAACTAAACACAATTGTATTCTAAGTTTTTATTAAAATATTCAAATTTTTCTATTCATCAAATATATTTTGAGATGGTAAAACCTTTTTATGTAAACATAAAACATACACACACCAATTTTTGTTGTAGGAAACATGTTGAATTTTTAATGCACTATGATCTCTTTTTACTATATACATTATACTTTACATATTGACAACATTTTTTAGGAGTGTGGCTTATAATTTTCACCAAAATCAATTAGGTAATTTCTTCCAACCATTTCTTGTGAAATACCAGATGGACAATTATTTTATAACAAAGCATGTTTGGATGGAAATAACAACATTTATGGTGGATTGCCAAAATTAAAAAATTATATTCATGAGGAGAGTACAAGTGTAACTAGATAGGAATTAGTTGGTTTGAGAAAATATAAATCTATGAATTATCAAGTAAAATATGGAAAATAATCTAAAAGGTATGAGCTTGTTATAAAGTAGATATCATTTAGAATTTATGATCAAATTCAAGGAAGAAATTATTCGATTATGCAAGGCACACACAGGGATAGATGGTTGGATGATCATTTTAAGCCAAGAAAGAACACATTCCCACTTGTTTATATTGTTTTAATAGTCAAATTTATTGATAATTACACATTCAAACCATAAATGGAAGTTCAGTCATAGTATTATAGCTTATGTTTCTATATTCAGACATATAACATTTATGCATGCACTTGATAATACAAAGCAAAATCATAAAATATTAAGGGAGTACCATTTATATGTCAATAATTACCAATCAAATTATACAAAGTACATGCAAGGTTATTTTGAGATGTTCTATGGAACATTGTCTACAAGGAACATTAATTTTAGTCAGCATTATTTTGGTCCAATAATTACACATTACAATTCAAGAATATAAAAAAATTATAATGGCTGAGTAGGAAGCACATTACCACTAGTGTATAACATATTTGGAGTTTCACTGAGGCTATCCATGGAAAAGGGGATCATGTTGGTGTTAGATCATGTGTAAAAAGAGTAATTACAAGAGAGGAGTTAAAGTTTAAATATGGTGTTATTTTTAATAAAGCACAAAAAATTATCAAATGTTGTAATGATAAAATGGGCCATGGTGCTGAATAAAATTCTACTTTTTGTAGATATTTCTAGTTGATGGAGGAAGAACACTTGGAAAAATATTAGGATTATATGATCATAACTAGATCAAGTAAGATCTATTCATTTCATAGATTAAATGTAGGTTCTTGGACTATTCATATGAGAAATTTAGTATGTTTCTATTTTGCATGTGTAGAATCTATTTGGAATGAGTGTGAGTCATAAGAGTGGAGTATGAATGGAGTTTCACACCTCTAATTCCAATCGACACATATCATGTTCCACCAACATTATAACTTACAAATATAATATCCAAGTGGATTTGGAGGTCCTAGTCATGGGATAACATGTCATTTACTTACCTAGATGTGTTAAATATTATGAAATTACACCCAGAGGTTCTTAAGGTATAAATATTAGTTGGAGGATAAGAACTTGTCTCTTCACTACAAAAAAGATGTATTTCAGGACCTATTTCTACATCGTGTGCCATAAATTCATCTTAAAGGTTACATAGATGAGATTAAAGGTGATATTAGAGAGACTCAACATTCATGTGAGGGTTTTTTGGTTCATTTAAACAATATATAATTTTAATTTTATGTGCATCTGAAGTTAGGCCAAAAATTACATTTTTCTTATACTAAGAAGGATGTTCTTGAGGCTAGAATGGATAGTGGGTTTCTCAATTGAGCATTATGAGAATATAAGAACCTAGTAATATACATTATCCACCACCTTAGACATGTTGGTAGTTATATATTAAATCCATGAAGCACCGATGGTGGAGATATCAAACTACCTCTTCAACTTTGACAACATTTATTGTTAGTGTTTTCATGCTCATGATCATTAGTGAAAACACATATCCAAGTGGGTTTGGAGGTTTTGGTCATGGAATCACATTTCATTTTAATATATAGACATTTTTGAAGTAGTTAAATTATACCTGGAGGTCCATGAGATAGAAATGTCAATTAGAGGACAAAAAAGTTATCTTTTTATTGTAAAAAAATACATTTTATGACTTGTTACTATAGCATGTGACACAGATTCACCTCTAAGGTTCCATTAATTTAATCTAAGTTTAAATTATAGAGATTTGACACACACATGAATGTTCTTTTTATTCATTCAAATGTCTTACAATTTCTATTTTATGCATGTTTGAAGTTAGGATTAAAAATTATAATTTTTTTATATTGAGAAGGGCATTCTTGAGGCCAAAATGGGTAGTAGATCTCTCAACCAAGCATGACGGGAGGAAAATAACCTATTAATATACATTATACACCACCCTATATGTGTTTTAAATTATATTTTTGAGAAAAAAATCACCAAAGGTGTAGATATCGAATTTCCCCTTAAACGTTGACAACATTTGTTGTTAGTGTTTTCACGCTCCTAAATAATAGTGAAAACATTCATCTAGGTGGAAACAGAGGTCATGGTCATGGGACCACATTTTATTTATCTATATATATTTTTTCAAAGTGATATAATTTCATTTAAATGTCTCAGAGGTATAAATCTCAGTTAGAGGAGAAGAACTTGTCTCTTCATTATAAAAATGTTGCATTTCAAGCCCTGTTACTACAATGTGTACCATGGATTCATCTCAAAGGTTAAATATATGTTCCTTGGGGTGAAATTAGGGATATTAAAAATTCATGTGAGGTTTCTTTCAGTTTATTCCAATGATTTAGTAGTTTCATTTTACGTGTGTCTAAAGTTAGGATAATAAAATGTATTTTTCTTGCATTGGGAAGGGCATTCTTGAGGCCAAAATGGGTAGTGGGTCTATTGATCAAGCATGATAGTAGGAAAATAACCTATTCCTATAAATTATAAATAACCACAAATTTCTTTTCAATGCCAATTTAAATCCATGAAGTACCAGAGGTAGATATCTCAAACTTCCCCTTCAACTTTGACAATAATGATTGTCAGCATTTCCACGCTCTTGAAAAGTAGTGAAAACATACATCTAGGTGGATCTATAGGTTTTATTCATTGTATAATATGTAATATTATGAGAAGAGATTTAAAGTAGTGAAAAAAATTTTATATATATATATATATATATATATATATGTATATATATATATATGTATATATATATATATATATATGTATATATATATATATATATGTCTATATATATATATATATATATATATATATATATGTATATATATATACTTATATATATATATATATATATATATATATGAGTGGATATATGATGAGAAGAGATTAAATGGCCAATCCATGTGCGGTGGAGAGGGAGAAAAAATGTTGAGGAAGTGAAATAAAGGATCTATAACCACCAAAACATTCCAAGGCCTCAGGAGACATGAGAGTTAAAATATTTTATTTACTTAAAAGGATCAAAGAAGAGTTTCTAAAAGAAGGGAAATAACTATATGAATAATCAGATAGCACAACATCACTTCATGATTAACTAGATCCCATTTTCATGAGAAGGTAAGGAGTAATTTCACTCTTCAAGGACAAATATGGAATAACTATACACATTAGAATAGTGATAAATGGTGTAGCCTAATCATAAGAGGCACTTCACACTAATATATGACTCTATCTCAAAATTATATTATTTTCTCCCATATAGTTTTAATTGCAACACATTGAAGGATTGTAACTTAGTTTTAATACTTACACAAAGGAAATATTAAAGATGATCATACCTAAATATGTCTATACAACCATCAAATTTAGTTTTGAAATAATAATGTGAGCCAAATTGAACACATAAATATTATCACCATAAAATTTGAACATAAAGGTATAAAAAATAAGAACATAATATAATTCCAAGGAAATGTCATATAGGCATGCAATGATAATAATGAATATATTGCCATATATGCATACAAAAAATTATATCATCTAAGAACATAATAGAATTTTGTGTGAATGTCATATAGGCATACAATGCCAAAAACACATACATTTCCATATAGTCATACTAATAATTATGTCATCTAAGATAGCCTAATAATCAAATAATATCCCTCTCTTTGCCTTCCTCAAAGAAGAATCTCTTGGGGATTCCCTAATCATAGATGGAGATCTCTTAGATGCCTTAGAGTCCTTCAGGGTTTGACTATGGGTCCTTCTACAATCATAGATTGCTTGTAGCTTAACATATTCATATACAAATATTATTATAAAATTTACATACTAGACATGAGATTAAGCTTAGAAATTAATTTTAAACTAATACAAAAACTATTTAAACATGCACTTACTACAATCTAGTGGTCACGCTTAATTTGTGTCTAATGTTCACCTATATTAGTGGCATGTCAAGGTGAATGAACAGGTATGTGAAAGAGGGGAAAACATGAGAAGGTGCCCTAATAAACATCAAAATTGGAATATAATATGTCATCATATGAACCTATGTAAAAAATACATTCACATAAGTTATATTTGTCCAAGTATAAGTTAAATTATTAAAACAAATCTATATTTATAATTTAAAATTACAAGTTAACATGTATCTCAGTGAGTGACTACACAGATGGCATTTCAACAATAATGCTTTTATATATCTCCACCTATAGATATGGGGGTGTCCCACTATGGTTATCAATTGAACAAACAATACATGAGTTTTAGTTAAACATAGATTTATATAAATAAATACATGTACATGGAGTAGAATATTGATGAAAAATTATTTTTGTCTATGTAAACATTAATTTACTAACATCAAAAAATGTAGTAGTATATGACCCACAAATTAGTTATGAATATATAAACATTAGTTGGTTAAGATAAGAAAATGAAATAGTGGACTTTGAAGATGATGGAATTATCTTCTCCTACAACATTAAAAATTACATATATATTATTGAATTTCTATGTAAATTAATTTTTGTATTTTAAATATAATTAAAATTAAAATTTAACATGTCAAATATATAAGATACCTATATATGTGTATTTTGATGTGTACATACTAAATTTACATGATAAAAACTCATCACACAAAAGTATATAATATAGGCCCTAAAAAGTACCACCATCATCATTTAAAGGTTCATTGCATATAACACCACATCAATATTATAATGGTGAGGTCAGATAAACACACTAGGTGAAGTATCCCCATAACCACCCTCTCAAACATTAGTCCTATAAATCCTATTAATATGTTAAATGAGTGTGTTATAAAGTGAATTATTTGCATGTAAAGTGTAGATCTCCATAACCTAATTAACTATAAAGGATATCTTGGACTCAAGTGGATTTTAGGTAAGGACTCTTGTAGGTTGATTAGGCACATGACATGCACCTAGTCTATCCTACGTAGATATTTTCCTTCGACCCTGAAACTCTAAGTAGTTAAAATAATTATGAATCTCATTGAGGACAAACTCATAATAGAGTTTCCTAAAAAAATATAATGGAACCACATGGTTTTTACAAGGTGGATAATCAAACACCATCCACCATCAGTCCCAAAAATTGATTCTAATGAAATTGTGTTGGCATTGATGGATTGGGAACCATTTTTTGGATAGTGGAGGTGTATTGGTTATTATATTTATGAATAAGGAATAAATTAGGTCATTTAATATGTGTTTATCCTTCACCTCATGTGTTGACAATTTATCAGCATATTAAGCCCTACTCTATCCTTATATGATGGCCATATTCCAATTTGACTTAATATCAATTTAATCTGGCCTTACAATGACTCTAGAGTATTATCCAAGTAGGTGATGTGGGTTTTGTTTATTTGGTGCCCCTCATTCTCCTAATTATTTGTTTAATTTATATTTTTTTCTCGAATATATGTGTCACCAAATCTTCTTGATTGCCTAGGGGCTCTTGTAGAATTGTAGGACAGATACGAGGGCTAGGACGGTTAGGATGAGGGTTAGTAGGCTCTTATATTTCACTTGGATGGGATGTTAAAAAATGGTTTTAACAATAAAACAATGCAAATAAAAAAATTAGTAAAATATAGTGTTAATAATTTTGGTTTTTGTTTGCTGACCTCCCCTCCATGGTGGCATTATTGATTCATCAAGGACATGAGAAATGGTAATGTGTTTTATCCTCCTCCAAGAATAATTTGAACATATTCTAGGACATATAACCTCAAAGTAAATAAAAAAAGAAGTGATAATGAATATGTCCATGAGTTTAAGTCCTTTTTTGTTTATAAAGGTTATAACACATACACGTTATGTGTAGTTTACACAATGCATACATGTTATGGCTCATATTTTTTTGAGTTTAAGTTTAAATAATATCTACGTATTATAGAAATTATGTGTACACATTATGGCAAGATGTAAATGGAAATATCTAGCAATTCCATGCACTTACCCACATGTTTAGTTGATTTTAATTTAAAAACGCTTACACATCTCAAATGACATTTGGCTAATTATCAATTTCCCATTAAATTTTTTAATATTTTTTTTTATAAATTTATGTTTGCATCATGTCCAAGATTTTTTTAGCATGTGTCTCACAGTTTTTGTAACCTTTTATTCTCTTAACATATTTTACATTAGATGTGACCCTTGTGTTATCATGCAAAAAAAAATTAGTCAAAATTCCTTTTCCTTCAACTAATACCTTATCTTTTTATGGGAATCCACCACTAAAATCCTAACAATTTGTGAGTAAAAGGGTCATCAAACCTTGTTATTCTTTTTTTGGAATTGATAAAAAAAAATTAATTAACATTTAAGGTTGTACTTGTTTGACTAAGAAATCGAGCTGTAGATATTGACTTACTCATTATATATTTTGTTATTACTCATGTTGTGTAATTACTATCTTGTTTTATTTCTATTACCTATTGAATTAAATGCATTAAATAGATTCATTACTATTACATTTTTTATTCTCTATAGATTACTTGTTATTAATCCTAAGTTATTCATCATAGAGTACATTTTTTATATTTTCATTAATTGAACAAATAACTCACATCATTTTGTAAGATTTTTCTTTGCAAATTCATAGTCTCATACATGATAAGAATGATGTAGAACTAATATTATTGACATTTTAATTTATATAGGCTATATCATTTTCTCATCTACTTCAATCAAATACCTTGGAGTTTGTCACATTATCCTTAAAAGTGTGGGTCCATGAGCTACATTTTTTATTAAATTGGATGGTGTTAACACTTCAACCATAAAAGGGATGTTAGAGTGTTGGTTAACATTATACTTTATAGTTGAAGTGAATTATTTTCATTAAGAGAGATATGAATTGGGGTCATTTTGTGATTTCTATTATCATCATGCTCAAAATTTTCATCATGGATGGATGTTTCATTATATTGTGTTTCTCCATGTGTTTAATCACTCAATGTAAATTTATTAGTTACATGTTCTGCATTTTTAATTTCATCACTCAAAAAGGATTTATTAAGTCCTCTTATCTCAATTAAAGACATATCTAAGTTAAATTCCATGGAATTTAGCATGTTATTTTCATTTGAAATATTACTTGGTGTGGAGGAAGGTACTCACCTTGCCTAGAAGCTCTTATGGATGATCTCCTATCTACTTATTTATTTATTTATTTTTATCTTTTGACTTCAATTTCCTAATTTTTTATCTCCTTAATTCATATTTTGAAGTGACTACCTAACCCCATTTTTATCCTTATGTAAATAAGTCCTAGTATAGAATAAATATTAAATAATTTATAGTAACTAGGATAAAGTAAATGAAGAATTTGTAGAATTTACAAAGTGTCAGTATTAAAAACTAAATCCAATTTTGTAAAATACAAAATGAATGAGTGAACTTCATTGGCAAACAAGAAAAAATCATCAACTACAAAAGATGTGCACCCTTTTCAAAAGCATGCACACCATATTTGGAAGTAGTTTTAAATGGGAATTATCATTTAATGAGGTTTTTTGACTTTAGAAGGGCATATGCTTACAATCTTCTCTAAATGATGTACACACTTTAAATATTAAACTAGTTTGAGTTTATGATTGGGGGGTTCAAACCTATCCTAAAACATATCATAAAGCATTCTAAATGTTATTTTATGAAATTTATGAGTCTCTCCCATCTTTGCCAACATATCTAACAAGGTATATTTTATTATTTACAAAATATATATGGGTTTGTAGAGGGGAAAACATAGTTTTTTAATGTGTGTGTGTGTGTGTGTGTGTGTGTGTGTGTGTGTGTGTGTGTGTGTGTGTGTGTGTGTGTGTCTATATATGTTAAACTATTTTTTTTAATTATTACTTAATTTCTACACAACATATCTCATTATATAATATATACATATTAATCCAAAAAATATCTTTATACCTTTTTGACGGCTAATAAAAAATTTATATAAATTATATCTTAACAATCTACACATATTTGACTATGATTTAAAAAAAAATGATTTCCATGAAGCTAAGGTCAAAAAGTTGTGTTCATAAACTTGTAGTTGTAATTTTTTAGTAATCTTAGCTTATATATATATATATATATATATATATATTAAAAATTAATAAAAATAATTATCAAACATATTTGACATTTCATCTATACATATATGAAATTTCATACAACAATTCATTCATTTAATAAAAAAATGTGTCCATACACATGCAATCTCTTTATATTTTCACAAAAAGTGTCAAGAAATTGTCATAAATGCATCAATTTCATATAATTTTATCATTTAGCTATGGAATATATATATATAAATACTACATTCAGAATGAGACGATTCATATTCTTGTGTTATTGGTAAATTCTTTTTTTAAGTGTCTCTAAAATTCTCTCCAATTTCAAATTTTGTGATTTTTAGGGGAAACAAATGACACTTTAAGTCCCTCCTTTTGTCCCTAACTATCCTACATCTACCCTCTTATATGAACCCAATTGAAAAAGGAATAACTTTACTATAAAAATAAAATTGTATTCCTTTTCATGGCCTCTACAAAGACATGCCATAGATTTCAAACATTTAAAAAGTATAGAATTAAAGTATATACTTTTAAATAAACTATAGAATAGTTATAATAATTCAAAATAAACCTACAAGTTTAGAAACTCCTCTTTTGGCTGACAATACATACAAACTATTTTCAAGCACTTTTTCAAATACTTAAGAATTGTTTCACAAACGAATTTATTTTTGCTTGTTTAGAGACACCAAAAAAAGTGTATATGATTTCCATAAATGGAAGAAACTCATTTCAAATCAATTTTTAGATCTTTATAATAGGGAAAATTGAAACAACAAATATTCATAATTTGGTAAATATTGAATATTTCTAAACTTGTGATTGGTTATGTGAATAATGTCAGGCCACATAATAGTTTGCCAAATAAACCAAGAATGTTATTGTATTCGACTCAAATAACTAAAAAAATTATAATCCCAATATGGTTTCACTTTTGGATGTCCAAAAAATCAATGGTAAGGATTTTAAAAATGTTTGGAGATCAAGATATATTCTATAGGCCTTAGGATTACACTAACCAAAATTTTATAGAGAAAATATTAAATGTAATTAAAATAACCATTTATACCCAAACCATATGTATTAAATGTGTTCACACACACACACACACACACACACACACACACACACACACACACACACACACACACACACACACACACACACACACACACACACACACACACACACACACACACACACACACACACACACACACACACACACACACACACACACACACACACACACACGCACACACACACGCACACACACACACACACATATTCAAAATTAAACATTAATTTTCTAACACTAAGATTCATCTTTGGATTATTAGGTGATTGGGTAAGTATAAAAGAATCTAAATAAACCAAGTACTATTGAAATCAAACATAGAAATCTATTGATTTAATTAAATACTCTTCTATATTTGTAGTTTACAACCTACTAGGAAATATATTGATCTAATATAAAAGGATGTTGTCATCATTTTAGAAATGAAATTTTATTTATTATCAAATTTTAGTAGATAGAGATACTTTTATATCCCATGATGCTTTTCCATTCCTAAAAATATTTTATAGGTTGGAGATGTTTTTCCATCAATGTGATGATTTTTTAATCTTGTAATTCTTTTCTAAGTAATTATGGTGATTTACTATCCTACAATGTTTTTATAAGTCTATGATGCATTTAAGCCAATGTGATTGTTTTCTAATCTTGTGAAGTATTTACATCAACATTATTTTTTTCTAATCTTGTATAATTTTATCTTACTCCAACGTTTTTTGGTTATAGAGATGTTTTCTAACCCCTTGATGCTTATCTAAGATAGCAATGCTTCTCTAATATAGTGGTTTTTTCCATGGAAAGAGACACTTTTACAATGTATATGATGCCTTCTCAATAAATTTCAATGTTTTTGCAGAAGAGCGATGGTTTTTAGGCATATGATGCTATTATAGGCAAGCAATGCTTTTAGATTTTATTGATAATTTATTACAAGTATACAATATAGGTCTACCAATTCAACATTAACATAAAAAGCTTTCCTTCTAAGAAAATTTTAGGTAACCAAGAAATCTGAAGAAAGTAAACAAGTACAACATTTTCTAGGATACAAAGTATTGAATCTTTGATAAATCATTTGTGTCAATTATTTCATCTCTAACACTGCCAAGGTATGATGATAATATTTGAAATGAAACTCAAAATGAAATAAATGATAATTTAATCACTAACATTGTTAGTGATAATGAAAATGAATTGCCTCTCCTTAAATACTTATTCAATTGTACTCCATTCCTGTAACTTCTTAATCATATTCATAGTTGTTTCACTAATATTCATAATAATGAATAGGCCTATGGTAAGTTCCCATAATGCTTTGAAAAATAAGTTTTATATCAAATGATGACCTCTTATCATGTAAGTGCGCGTTAAAATATGAAATACACTTTTCACATATGAATCAATTTTTTTACAAGTTTAGTGATGAAGGGTGATGAGAAAGTGGAATCTTATCAAGTATGATTGTCAAAAAATAATTAATTTAATTTAGACAATTACTCATGTAAATCTAAGAATAACATTTTGTAACTCACATATCTAGGAATCCAATATAGTCATCTAGAAGATCCACTAGCATAGATATAAGTGAATTTAAGCACTGGAAGAACCAACTTTCATACTTTCCATCATCACATTTCCCTTGGATGAAATTATCTTTGAAATATCCACTTCTAGTTTTCTAAGATGAACATGGAAAATTCATATTTGACATGATTAAAATGTTAAAGACTATCCTTAATTTCAAGTTGAGGATAATATTTGTAAACCATATTTAAGGGACAAATCATTCATTTATTTCTATGAAACCAAAAATCACCACTTATAATTTGTGATGTATGTTAGGTATGAGGAAATCAACAAATTTTAAGAGATGTTATCTGCCACACCATAACCAAGTTTATCTCCAAGATTTTTTGCAAGAGAAATGATTGTGGGAGATGTAAATTATTTCCATCATGTTAAACAGGGATAATTTTCTTCTGTAGACTAATTATGCTAAGTGAATCCTACCATAAGTATAGGGCTGTAAATTTGTGCTATAATAAGGTGCATCATGTTAGGTTTGTTGTGATACAAAGGCTTCATTTTTTATTTTCACTTTTCAAGAAGTTTTCTAACTATTTAAATGGATAAACTATGTTTAATTCATCAAATCATATGTATATTACACATCACTACCTATATATCCTACTAGTGTATTTGTGAAAGTTATATAATCCCATGGAGGTGTGATGACATTTATTTTTTTAAGAACCTTGTGCATCTTTTTGGAATTAAAGCACTTGAAAAACTAAAATATGCACTAATATGAAAACTAGAATAACTTTTTCCAATTGAAAACAAACATAAAAAAAATTCACACAAAGTATTTGGTATTCATAAAAGTGTAGTAGGAAATTTTGAGAAAATGGTTTAAATAATGCAATTTAAACCCAAAATATCAAACTACCTAAGTAAGATAGAGACATTATAATAAATTACCAATAGGTGAATGGATCATTCAAACCACCACTCTAATAATAAAAATAATTACTCCAAACCAAGATTAAATGGATAAAAGACAAGAGGAATGGATTGAGATTACCTTAGACTTAGATTTTTGGCATTATGGTTGCTTGATCATGGATTATGGAATCATGGATTTGGTATGTGAATTCAAGTTCATGTCATTGCCTCTTGATTTCTAGTTTTACATGGAGACTTCATGAGCTTCCTAGATGGTTGATAATTAGCTTATCCATGGAGAAATGGATTGTTTATATAGAAAATAAAGGGAAAAATCAATGGCTAAATTTAAATCTTAGGCCATTGAGATCAATGGTTGGGGATTTTCCATGGAATTTTTAATTCTTTGAAAACCTCTAAATTATAGGGTTATAGAAAGGTAAGGCTAAGTTAGAGAAGATTATAGAATTATAAGATTCTATAATCCTCTTAGGGATTAATTAGGATTAGCTAGGGATTGGGTAGGTGATTGGTGACTAGGGATGTAGGAGAGCCTAGGAATAGGCTTAGTAGGTAGGTAGGTGGGTCATGAGAATTTAAAATTCCCAAATAATGAATAAGTGGGGTTAGGATAAGATAATGGGATAAGACTATGATTAGTAGATGAAGAAATGATGAGATGGGACATTAGATAAATTATTAAAAAGGGGTGATATTAGGATAGAACTAGAGGAGATAAATGAGATAAGCAAAGTTAGTGTCGAATAACAGTAATATTAGTGACATTAAATGAAATGAGCAATTTTTTGTGTATATATTTTTCCCCTCTTTGAAAGGGAATTGTGATTGGATGAATTTAAGTAAGGGTCTTTCAAAGAAAAATAATTTCATGGATGAGTGTTAGTAAATGATGTTAGGGAATATGATGCCCCCTTGAGGGGACATGGGAGGAATAATGAGATGAATGGAAACTTGAAAGAGGAAACGAGAGGTGGGATGTGATGAATAGACAAAGGGATGGGATGCGATATGTGACACAGATGATGAAGAAAATGAACTCCACCTAAGTAGTGAGCTACAATGTGGTGATGCCCTTGGAAAAGACATATGCACATAAAGTGATAATGAATATGTCATGGTTGTTGACACATCTCAAGGGGGAATCAATCATAATATGGTGATGATAGGATAAAGGTCACAATATTTCAATGTATCACAAACAATAACATATATAAGGGAGAGTTATTGGCCAAGATAAGACAATGATTTGATAAGATGGATGATGAGTGTAGCTCAATGCTAGTGTTAAATGATAAGATGATGGAGGTAAGAGAGAATAGACAATATGATTAATTAATTAGAAGATAAATGGGAAAAATTAGATATAATGTATTGAAATAATGAACCACAATGTTATTAATAGTGATGATACCCCTAGCAAGGACACATGCAAGGGAAAGATATTTGATAAATTGACCAATTAGTGATTGATGGAATAAAATATGGATGTTTTTATATGTTGGGCCCAATCGATAGGTATAGGTAATTAAAAAAATATTAGGGAGATGATTATAGATATAGGGATTGATCAATAGATTGATTGATTAATGATTAACATTATAACTCAAGGATATAACTGATGCAATACCTAAGATGATAATGGACAAGAGATATGTGATGGTGAATGTTGGACAAAGAGGAAAGATTGGCTGAGATATCCTTGGGCACTAAAAAGTAGGGAAGTGCTACCTACATAATCTAAAAAGAACTTAGGTTGATGAAGTTCTAACTAGAGGATAACCAAAAATTGATGGAGTAGAAGAAGAAGAAGAAGAAGAAGAAGAAGATGATGATGATGATGATGATGATTATTATTATTATTATTATTATTATTATTATTATTATTATTATTATTATTATTATTATTATTATTATTATTATTATTATTATTATTAGACTTGTTAGTGATTATATAGAGGATGGACTAGGATAAATTATGAGAGGTTACACTTTTGATCGATTTAGATGATGAGATAAATGATGAGGGTGTAAATGATCAATCCATCACAATTGTCATAAGTCTCATCATAGTCTAATAAATACATGAAATATAGCATCTAAAAATATTACCCATGATATAAGTATAATTGAGAGGACATTGTGTCAAAGTGTGTGGGAAAATAATGAATTCTGAATCATCAAGGGAAATTATAAGAATTATTATAGTTTTGGTGACCTCATAGCATCCTCATTCATTTCCAAAAAGATAAAAAGAGACATGATGAAATGTAGACTCAAAATACAAAGATAATCAAATATTTACATGATAAAAGACATGTAAACAAGATAAATAGAACATACAAGTGATACACACATGTATTTACATGCAATGTCATAATGTCTTGTTTGATGATAGGATAAGTGCTTGGGTGATAAGATGAGATAGAATGATCATGATGTAACTATGGACTTAGGATATAATTGGATAGACTAATGGTGATGATTAATATTAGGACTTACGTAATGATATAGTCTTGAAATAGATTAATCATTTAGATAAGGATAATGATGTGAATAAGGATATAGATGTGGACTACATGAGGGATTAGGATTATCATAAGACTATTGAATATAATAGGACATAAGACAAGGTAAGATGATATTAAGATGGAGATATTAGGATATTTGGATACACATGACACATGGCAAGATGAAAAAAGACAAGCCCACTTAAATGTTTTTGAAGTTTATGGATTTTATATTTTTTTAGATTTTTGATATATTTCAATTTTAGGTCTTTTTGGGAATATGTATATACACTATACAAATCATGTTAATAGAAAAGGTTATACCAAGCTGAGAAACTAGGATAAGGATGGATGGAATAATGGATGGTATGACAAAAAGGGATTATGATGATACTAAAATTAGGATGAGGACTAAGGAAGGAAAGACTAGGGATTTTCCAATGAACACATCATGAAGGAACCATATGTTTAGTTACATGAGTGTCCATTAGAGGATATCCCAAGATGATTCTAAATTATTTCTCAAGACATCTTCCACTCCTTTTATGAAGGTCAAGATAGGAAGGAATGAGAGAATGGATGCATGATATGATGGCAGATGGTGGGTAGGAATAATGGACTAAGGGATAAGATAGACATGGATGACATGAAGGGAATTTATAAGTGATATGAAATGGATGGATTTTGCCCCCAAGTGTTTAGGTAAAATGCAAAAAATAAATTATTTTATCATGATGCCAAAAACCAATTTTCATCATGGTACTTACCCAAGGCACTAGAAGACTAGTTTTCACCATTGGACGATTGATTTTTTTATTTTATTTTTGAATTTATGATTTTTTATTTAATTTTTGAGCTTCTCAACTTATTGGATATAGGTACGAGATGTAAGATGTAGACATTTTTGTGGTCTTTAGCCAACACCTATTTTTGAGATATGTGATGATAGGATCATGTTATGTCTAGTACTGGATGTACTAATGTTCATGTGACCTTTGATGATTCTTGATTGAGACCTTTCTAGATATCTAGGTTGAGTGTCTTTCTCACCCATATAATAAATAATGTTGCCTAGGTGGGTGATGTTATGTATGGATTGGAGTAGATCTTGATTTTTATGGGAGGGTATTATACCTAAATGGAGGATAAGATTGTGATAGGATGGTATGATCGGTGATTAGGGATCAGGACTAGCAGTTACAAAAATCATTAGAGATGTTAGAGATTCTATATTTTATTTGTGCCATATGATGAAAGACTTTAAGAGAAGCAATACACTTTGAATTTATGATGTATATCTGATATTATTATTTGAAATATTATCAACCATCTTGATGATATTTATTATATCATTATTTTGATTTTTTAACTGACTGCCTCTTGGTGGTGATTTTGAGCTTTACCAAAGGAGATTGATTCTTGACTTGATAGATGATTATTTTGACTTTGACATTCCCCTAGTGCCTAATTTTGGGATTCACAAGGGAAAGAAACCTTTTAGTTAGGATGACCTTTTTTAACTTTTCCTAATTTTGGCTTATGAGATCAATGATGATTTGATCATTATTATTAACTTTTTGAATATGGTTTGGGACTTTTACATTTTTAACACACACTACATTACTCAAGGAAGAGTCCAATGATGTATGTTCATGTTCATCCCTATGGAGGGAGATGATTAAATGATCATTTAAGAGAAAGAATGGGTCTATGATGTATGAAGGTGATGGAGATGGTATGATGAGGTCAATTAAGGGTGATAGGGTAGCATGGTCCTCATAAAGGTTTTTAGGAGACCTAGTTTTGACATTATAAAATATCTCTTTAATATTAGTGAAAGGATCACTAGGATGAGGTGTAGTATATGCTTCTAAAGTAGGATGAAATTTAGTTTAACTATGTTTGATAGATAAAGCTTGTAAGAACTCTATTATGACTTCATCATTATAATTGGGATCAAAAAATGTTCCTAGTGATTGATTATCATCCAAATTATGGGTATGTTTAAAAGGGCATGAATTATCATCATCTATTATAATATCTATGAAGGATGATGTTTCTAATGAAGAATTTGATTTAGATACTGGTGTCAAACATGATCCTAATGCAGATAACACTTGTATTGATTTTGATTCTTACTCTAATGTACATGATGTGATAATACTAATAAAATATTCATTATCTACAATTTAACTTTCAACATAGGGTTTTTGATATGGTGGATGAGTTTGAGATGATGGAGGAATAATGGATTCACTTGGGATAGGCCCATGAAAGAAAGATTCATGAGGGAATGAAGGACTAGGCTCATGGGTAATAGACTCATTTTTTATGGAAAAATTATAAAAAATGGAGGGCAGGGCATGGAAGATGTAAGTGGTGTCTTGACCTTGACATAGAAGGGGAAAGGCTTAGTCATGATCAAAAATGAAATATTGGCATTCCTCTTCTTGTTCACATATGGATATAGATGCATTTAGTTTATCCTCAAATTCTATATCACTATGGCTGATGAGGTCTTAGACATAGTTTTAGAAATTATGACATTGATTAATGGTATACCCCCAAGTTTGATGACATATACAATATTGGTTACCTTTATACCAGGAGGGCTTAGGCTTGGTGGGATCAAGATTTTGTACGGGTGGATACATAATCATGTTAGTGGTAATGAGTTGATGGAAGATGGATTATAAGGATATATAAAGAGAATGATAGGGTATATATTCAATTTTAACTTAGATGTGGAAGAATTAGACATTATATTAGATGGTTGTTGATGTGATCAGGTGAGTAGGCTAGTAGTAGATGAGGTGGCCTATATTATTTTCCTTTTGATAGTGTAATAAGGGGTAGATGACTAGCTATATTTAGTGTAAGGAGGATTCGAATGGGGCTCACATAGATGGGTTTAGACTGGAGGTAATGGTGGGTGGATGATGTCAAAGTCTATAGGATGTGGAGTACTCATCTCAAAGAGGTGAGAAAGGAGCATATCCTTATTGGCAATAAGGAATTATTCAATAAAGGTATTGACTAAATTTTTTTTGGATGCCATGGATAAAGATGAGAGAAAGTATGGATGATGTGGTTTTCCAAACCCAATCATTAGGTATGGGGGATTGATTGGAAAGACTAAGGGATGAAGGTGAGATGTGTGGAACAAATTTGGACAAAGGCTTGATTTGTTCCAATTTCAAGTTTGACTCGATGATATAAGATGTTGGAAGGGATAGGATAATATTTAAGTTGACCAATTTAGGATCTGGGCTATACTTTTGATGATTGGGATTAGATTTGACTAAGTGATCTATGATAAGCTCTAAGATTTAATGGGGGGATAGAATGGCCTAAGGGATGTGATTTTGATTGATTGATGGGATTAGGGATAGATCAAGACTAAGATGATCGACTCAAATAGGATAAGAGGATTAGATAAATGGATTGATAGGGTTATGATTATAATATTTTATGGTGTGTGTAAAGTAAGCTAATGATGATGACCCTGATAAAGAGAGGTATTTGCTAATATATATCAAGACTAGAGTATGACTACAAACTTGATAGAGGGATTAATAAAGATAAGGGGATGAGTGGGGTTGGATTATGATTAGGACTAGGTTGATAAGGTGACTAGGTAATATAAATGATTGGCTATGGATAAAGTAGGCAAGATGTGGATGACAATATGTGATGTGGATGGATGAGACTAGAGTAGAAGGTGATCAATATTAGTTATAGATAAGGTAGACCAAGTGATAAATATGGTACTGAGGATGATTAATGTTAAGGCTAAGTGGATAATATGACATTAGACTATGATAATATGTGAGGGAGAGATTACAAGACTTCAGTAGGATATGTAAGTGATGGGGGTATGACCAATGATGGATGGATATGACTAAACTAGGATGGGTTTAAGAAAAGAGAGTGATGGGTGATAAGTAAAAGGATGTATAAAGACAATATTTAGGAGAGGATGATGATAAGGATGTAAAATATCATAAAATTATAAGGAAAGTATATAAAAAATGATTATATGTGAATACCTATATAGGTGTGTATAGGTTTAGGGTAAAAATCTGATTTGGATCAAAAATAACATGGGTCTAGCATGACACTCACCAAATCTAGAAAACCACAAACCTAAGACTATTAAACTAATTGTGGGTGTGTAACCTGATGATTGCACCATCTAACAGCTTCATGAGTGAGGCTATAGGTTGGTGACCCATTATAGAATTAAAAAAACCCTCTCAACGCCATCTATACTTAATGGCTTCTTAGGAGTTGATCTTGACTCTGGTAGTAAGTCACCTATTACATCTAAAAGGTCTTATACTAGGTTAAATGGGATATCTAGGTGCATCCATAATATATGATAGGTACAGTGGGGCCCAAGTCTTCATAGGGTGTTGTCTAATGCCTAGTTTAGATAACTAACTCTTCCCCTACATAGATGACCTATATTGGGTCAACCGCTTAGATTAATGACAATTGTCCTTAATAATTATACTTCACTAGAACATGATGTGTAGATTGGTGCATGGAGATGAAATCCACAACCACTATCCCCCTAATACTATGTTAAGAGTGTGGGTGTCAATTCCACATCATGTTTCCCCTATAAAATAAAAATGGGAGGGTTTATTAGTGGTTTTTGATCCTCCAAGAATCATGATAAGGATGTAAGGAATAGATCATACACCACTATATCCTTTAGGTGACAAATAGGAAAACCAAAAATTAATTAATTAATTAATTATATACACAAGATGATATATACAAAATGATTTATACAAAGTAATTAAAATGATTTAGACAAAGTGAATAAAATGATTAAAAGTCTTAGACAAAAAAAATGATTGTCATGATGCTAAAATGTCTTTGGTAGGTAGCCTACAAGAAATTAGTTAGTAGTTTGATTGTCACTCATGAAAAGAAAACTTTTAAGATAAGTGATTAGTAGTTTTGATTGACAACCTTGAGAGGTAACTTGAAAGATAATATGTTAGATCAAAATGTGACCTATAAAAGATGATGTTAGCAAGACAAAATAGCCTCTAGATTCATCCCTACAAGAAATAAAATGTTATTCCAATAATACTTAATAAAAACCATTGAAAAAATGGTGATTTTGATGTATAAATTATTTGGGTAAGTGTGCCATGACATGGGGGTCGAGGGATGGTATCCCATAATGGGTTCAAGGGCCAGTGCCCCTTGTGGGGTTAAAGGAAATGCCTCCAGTACACTCCTTGTCATGATATAGAGTATGATCGATGGGTGGATCCCTCAATTCCAAAATCAATTTGGGCCTTGTGAGAGGCTCAAAATGATTAAAAATTCCCTAAAAATGACTCTAAAAATGCACTCAAGAAAGACCAAATTTAATGCAACAATCAGTGCAAAAAAGCCACATCAGAATGCAATATTGTAGATGCACATTTAGACCAAAAGCAATATCATAATCATAAACATTGATGTTATAACTACCAAGAAAAAATACTAATGGTGAGTTGTAATATCACCAAAAATAGTTAATCATGATAATCAACCAAATAGTTAATGTAAAATCATGATAGCTTATGAAATATTATGACTTGTAATGCGATACCACAACTATGAGATTAGATATATTATGGGAAAGTTTAAAACTTTAAATTTTTTGATTTTGATTAAAGATGCATATTTTTTAGATGATCCAGATTAAACCAGATATTTTAAGATATAAACTAACTAAGAAATATTTATGGTAAATTAGTATTATGATGATGTATAAGGATTTTGATCAAGACCATATTTTCTTACCAAAATGGATAAAATCATAGGAAATTGGTAAAATAGGAAAGATATTTTCAATTAGATTTGTCCTAAATCTGCCTTATGGATTTATAAATATTAAATAATAAACAAAACAACCCCAAAATGACTAAATCAAAATATCACTATTATTTAACTTATTTAAGAATAATAGAGTTTTATTCCTATTTTAGTTAAGGGTATAGATTAATAAATTATTATAAAATATTGAAATAAATACAATCCTAATTTTTTTAATTGTTTGTCTTTTTCACCTTTCTAAAAATAGCAATAAATAGGAAGAAATACAACTTAGCTAGAAAATAGACTAAGATGGCTGATACCAATGTTGAAAATGATTGTGTAGGACTAGGAAGGTGTTGTAAAACTAAATCTAGATTTCATTTAGTGAAAGGATAAGAGTGCTAAAAATTAGATGATTTTGTGTCGATGAAACTCATTATGGAGCTTATTTTTTATTTAAACCCTAACCCTCTAATTATGCTTGATAAAATGATATTTGAGTCACTTGAGAAAGAGGGGGTTAGTGTGTAAGATGTACTAAATGTAAAATCCACACCCCTTGTCTGGTCACACTTCCTACATACCAATACTCTAAAGAGGAATCAAGCCATATGTAGTTCTCCCACCTAATGTGCTTTGTGCAAAAGTGTGATGCAGATTCAAATGCCAATTTGATAGTGTTTGAGGTGGATAGGGATTGGTATGAAGATGTGATTATGTTTTTAGCTATGTTGGGTGATTGTATGAAAATAGTAGGGAAGGTTTCCTTAGTCCTTTGTTTGTATTCTTGCTTGGTTTTTATGTTTTGTCACCTCTCTTATGAATGAGCTTTGATTTGGCTTTTATAGGGAACCATTGGTCATGGGTTAGATGTATTCATGATAGTCTGACCTAATTAAGGATAAGGACTAGATGAAAATGATCATTGGGGCTTAATGTGCAAATGAATAAGACTTCCACAAATGAGAAACTTTGGTGTATGGTGCTATAGTCTAAATGGGGCACTCCTGTCCTGCAGGATCGAGACTTAGGGGAACAAGATTGGAATGGGAAATACTATCTAGCTAAGGTGGAATGACTATTTAAAAGGATATATATGATTGGTAATGATCAAAAGGATGTATATAAGGGTTACAAGAGCATACAAAGAGGACCTATGGATGGGGTGTCACAAGCCATAGTCAAACTACCAATTTAGACATTCTATATGGTTACATTCCCCCCCTTTATTTTAGTGATGCAAAAAAACGAAATACTAAGATAAATTTAAAGTAGAAATCATAATTTAACTTACTTACAAGGGTAAATCCCATGAAAATGTGTAATATTGAGTGTGTGTAGAGATAACACAACATGAAGTGTACATCTACAAAATAAAATGAGTAGATCAGTTCTTACTACACATGTATTGTCTAAAATAAGAATGTAAAAAAGGCTAGGTAAAAGAGAGAGGAAGAGAAAGGAATGAATACACCTCACTAGGTATATGAACCAATACAAAACATGTTGTGATGTTAATTGATGTTGAGTGATGCTGAGTGATGTTGGGTATATATTATACCAAGAGTAATATCATGAATGGACCTGAGTGTTGAATTCCCTGAGGGTGGCTCAAGAATATAAAGGATAACCCTTTGGCTCCATCATCACCAACTATGTAGTGAGTCTATGTGATCATGCATGTTTTAATCAATGTTTGGACTATGTGTCTAATCCTTCTAAGTAGGTGGCTCAAAAATACAAAGGATAGTTAGTCCTTTGGCTCCATCATTGCCCACTAAGTGTGAACTATGAACTGATACTACTATGAATGTGTGTTATATGAGATGTCTCATGAATCCCATGAATGCTCTATAATATAACAATGTGGCATGGATATCCAAATGTGTACGGATAACTAGGCCAATCTTGGCCACTCTGAAAGGTGGAGATTAGGCTTGTATGAAAGCCACTCTAAAAAATGAGAACTAGGCTTATATGAAAGCCACTCTAAAATGATGCCAACCACCTATAGATGGAATAAGGCACACAACTACTAAGAATACCTAGGTAATACAATGAATTGGAAAGAAAAGAAGGCAAATGTGCTATGCACAGTGCCCCCAATAATTGGTGTTTGTAACATGGATTATGATCTAAAAGTTATACCAACTACCCAATCTGAAACTAGAAGCAAGATTCATCATGTTGCACATGATGCCCCTATATCTAGATAATATGAGTAAAAATATATTTAAACTACTCAATTTGAACTAGACTATAGTTGACAAAATTGTAATTGACCTTACCATTTTATCCATTTCTAAAAAAATTGGTTTTTTAGTTATTTGTACAGGAGTGCTAAAAAGTGGACACTTTGATATCCAGTGTTATAGTCCAAATGGGTTTCTCCTATCCTATAGGATTGAGACCTATGGGAATAGGATTGGCATGGGTAATACTATATAGCTAAGGTGGAATGATTATTTAGAAGGTTTTGATAACTAGTAATGAGCAAAAAGGTATCTATAAGGGTCATAAGAGTATGCAAGGAGGACCTATGGATGGGGTGTTGTAAGCCACACTCAAACTACTAATTTGGAATTTCTATATGACTATACGCTACTATCAGTGTAATGTTGTTATTCTCAAGTCAATGTCATGACTACATGATTATCAGTTTTACGGGGGATAGTAAAGATGTTAAGACGATGATGTTTGGAGTTTAGATGTTCCTACCTGGGATGTTCTGTGAACCTATAAATCAGCACACATTAATTTATATAGACAAAACAATAATTATTCAGAATGTGGTTAGCAATATATATCTTAAAATTGAAACCACTATAAATGAGATTCCCAAAAGGATTTTATATGATGATTAGATGCTTACTAATCCCCTATAAAGCAAAAAATAATGAAATTAAACCTACAGGTTAGAGATCAATAGATAGTCATTAGTATATTTTGGAGGAATTATAATGTCATGATGGTAGTTGTAATATCATGACTTATAGGTCAATACCATGAGTCTCAAAGTTATAGTTTTGTAGATGGTTAAGAACTTGCTAGGGTCAAATAAACATTATTAGCAAGAAATCATTGATTATAATGCAAAATCACTAATTTCCATGCAAAAATGTAACTTTAAAATCATGATATTGTATAAGTTTAAAAAGTATGTCAAAGAAAATTATTAATGGTTAAATTGGATGATTAACACAAAAACACAATTTTTTGGGACAAAAACATGACCGCAATGTCATGATTTGTAGGGTAATGTCATAGTTCACTTGTGCATGAAACTTTATTCAAAATATGGAACTTGTTCTTGACTTACTCAACCCTAAAAACTATCAAAAACACCACTAACACGAAAAATGATTAAATTGGGAGGGTTGTCCCACCATGGTCGTCAAAATGTAGTAAGAAATTTTGAGAAAATAGATTAAATAATGAAATTCAAACCCAAAATATTAAAATACCTAAATAAGATCTAGAGCCATTAGAATCAAATTCCAATAGATGAATGGATCATTAAAGCCAACATTTTAATCCTATATTTAATTTCTCTAAACCAAGATTAAACATATAAAAGATAAGAGGATTAGATTTAGATTACCTTAGACTCAGATTTTTGGCTTTATGGTTTCTTGATCATGGATTATGGATTCATGGATTTGGTATGTGGATTCAAGTTCATATCATTGCCTTTTGATTTATAATTTGACATGGAGGCTTCATGATCTTCTTAGATGGTTACTAGTTAGCTTATCCATGAAGAAATGGCTTTATTATATGGAAAATGGAGGGAAGAATCAATGACTATATTTAAATCTTGGGCCATTGAGATCAATGGTTGGGGATTTTCCAAGGAATTTTTAATTTCTTAGAAACCTCTAGAATAGAGGGTTCTAGAGAGGGAAGGTTAAGTTAGAGAGGATTCTAGAATCCTCTCTTGGATTAATTAGGATTAGGTATGGGATTAGATAGGGATTAGGTGGGTGATTGGGGACAAGGGATGTAAGAGAGCTTAAGAATAGACTTAGTAGGTGGGTCGTGAAAATTTAAAATTCCCAAATATTGGATAAGTGGGATTAAGATAAGATAATGGGGATCGAAGATAATTAATTAAGAAGTGGGATAAGACAATGGTTAGTAGATGAAGAATTGATGAGAGGGGATATTAGATAAATGATTAAAAGGGGTTATATTAGGACAAAATTAGAGGGGATATATGAGACAAGTGGAATTAGTGTTGACTAATAGTAATATTAGTGACATTAAATGAAGCAAGAAATTTTAGGTGTATACAAAAAGATAATACTAAATATAAAAAAAAAATTATACAATACTGAATTCTTATTGAAGTTTCTACTCTATTTTGTCATTATACAATTGATACACTATGTTATGTCTATTTTCTATACCCATACAAATTTCAAAATCATACTTACTACCATAGCGATGACCTAGTTATAAAGCCTAAAATTATGTTGGGCACCCTTATTTATTAACAATATTAGTAGATGCATTTTGATTATGAGATCATAATGATTGATTGGCGATTCTTTTTATGTTTTAGTGGTTTTGAAAATCAAAGTGGATGAATGAATAAAATATGCATATATTGTTATACTCATGATTAGTTACAATTTAGTTGGTAGTTTCAATTCATATACATTTGAATTATTTTAGTGATATGTTTGTAAGTATTGCATTTCAATTTTGCTATAGTTGTTACAGATTTTTGATATAGTTATATATCAGTCATTATCATGAGATTTATTTGTTATTTATGGATCATATATGGCTTGTTCATCTCAAAAGTTTAAAAGGATATAGTTCTAGAATAATAGTAATTAATTAGGTTATATCAATTAATTTTTACTTTGATGTCTTTTCTTGGGAAAATGATTCTATCTCATTTATTTGCTCATATTATTATAATTTCTAATTTTAGATGCATGATAATTACTTTGGCATTTTTTCAAGAATCAAGGAATATTCTTGTCAAATGTATATACCATTTCCATAAGAATGACATTGTTCTCATCCTCACATACATTAATTATAATGAGTTTGCTAAGGAAATGTTGGTTCATTATAATGTTTTGTCTAATTTCACTAAGCCTAGCCTTCTATTAACATTTCATGGACCTTGTAATGGTTTGTATTTAAATGCATATGGTCTTGGGTTTGACTAAAGACCTAAGTTTTTTTTTTTTTTTACAAGAACCTTTGGTTATATGATTTTATTGATGGTTTAGTTTTCATGATGCATGATGTTAGTCTAAATGGGCATATGCACTTGAGTCTATCCTCACGAGTTAAGTTGGCATGCATATTTGGAATGAGGTTTGATGTTGGCAAGATTACAAGGGTGACTTGGTATATTATTGGTATCAAAGCTTTTGCAAGGTGTTATTATCTTTTAATGTTTCTAGATACTTTGAATCATGGAAATCTCAGTGGTAAGGTGTACATTAATGACTCACTTATCTCCTTGAATCACATACTTTAGCATGAAATTTAGTAGGAAATAATAGTGAATACTAAGTTTGGCAATTGGTTGAAATGTATTAGCAAACTACTAACTTTGGCAAGAGTTAGTGAGGACCAATAGGAAGTGAGTACGTATCTTAAAGCAATTATAAGGTGAAGTTGGAAAATAAAAATTGATTTTCTTGAGTCAGTTGTCATTTTGGAAAGATTTTGGTAGAAGCAAAGTTCTGGTTCAATGATAATTTCATAAATAAAAGTGAGCACAAATATTAAAATAGGGTTTTTTAAGTTGATTTTAGGTGTGGATGTTTTAATTTTATCTCATTTGGAGGCATGAGAAGTCGATCCATTCAAGTGTTTTCTATGTTTAATGAAAACATGGTTAGCTATGCATGCAAATTGACATTTATAAAATTGGAGTTTGTGGAATAGAATTCAAAATGGGAATATGTGGTTTTAAAGATTTGATAGTTTCTTTTTAAGATTCTACATATAATGGCAATTGTGGTATTTGAAGCATTGTATGATTTTGGGTCACAAATTGTAAGTAGTTGTTGATTTCTAATTTTGAACTCTTTGTTTTTGTTTGGTGAAATTTCACTAAAATTTGTTCATCATTTTTGTCAGGTGATACCTAGCATATGTAATATTTTTAGATGTGGGTGTTTACAAATCATGTTGTTGGATGTCTGAATATTATTGTGAACTCAATATAAGTATGCAGATTTTTTATTATTTATCTCTAAAAAATATGGAGGTTCTTGTGATGGTTTTAGACTTGTCTTGGTCAGAATAGTTTATTATCATTTAAAGTATAAGGTTTCATCTAAATTATTATCCATTCTTAGTTTTTGGATTTTATGGACTATGTAATGATTGGTATTAAATAAATTTGATGATAAGCTTTGTTTCATTAATCTTCTGCATACGTGAGGGTTCATTCTCAGTTTCTTGCATGTTTCACATTTGTAATTTTTAATTACAAATCTATAGTGAAATATTTTGCATGAACAAAGAGAGATAAGGACAACTGGCATGCAATAATTTGTTGTTAAAATAATTATTTATCGAGGGTTTTTCAATTTTTGGACATCTTAGTTTGGTTTTATTCACATGGATTATAGGGTTTCAATGTTGAAATGTTGAGTACAAAATGAGTTGGAATTATTGTAGACAGAGAAGCAAGCTAAAAAGATACATTTAATTTCTTTTCACCATGAGTTTGCTTATGTATTCTGACATAGTTTGGGTTCTTATTCTAAGTTGGAATTTTTTTGAATATTTATGGTTATGACAAAGTTTTGTAAAGATAGTAATAAATTAGATGTGATTAATTGTTTCCTTGGTTGTTTAATTTTTTTTAATACTTTCCATGGAATGATTCAGTCTCAAATGAGAAAATAATTTAAGAATGAAATTGGTTTTATAATTTTGAGCATGAAAATCAGTATGGGTTTTCAAATATAACACAGTGATGATTAATTTTTTTGGATCATGAATAATTTTCAATCATAAGCTCAAAATTTGAATTTGTCTTCTTTTCAGATTATTGCTTATTTAAAAAATGTCTAGGTGGTAATAACCAACAAATACTAGTAATGATGGAGGGTGGAATCAAACGTCAAATTGAGGAAATTAGTCAAACCATACTCAAAGTTTTAGTGGGGTTGGTTTTTTTGTTTGGTGTTTTGGGCCTAGATTCCCTTAGGGCATAAGAATGACCATTTGGTTTGATGCTTCTAATCTTGATTCAATGTCTTGAATTCTCTTCCTATTTAGAGAGGTTGTGGTGGTTTTAAAAACCATATAGTTCATAAGGGATTTCAAGGATAAAGAGTTGGAGCCCGTGCTTAATCCCAAAGAAATTTTTTACATTTTATCGAACAACATCCTGAGCATGATCCTTATCTACAGTTATAGCCACCTATTTTTAGAGGAAAACCAATTGACCAGCCACTTCCTTCCCATCATTTTCTTGACAGTTAGTCAGAAAATTAATTAAATAAAGAGGTGGCTCATGCTAAGGACCTTAGGAACATTTCCACTATTTCATATACTATTGCTCCATCTAATACTAAAATCGATGGGAAATGTAAGAGATTGAACCTTTTAGGGGCTCATATTGAACCAATATTGGGGTTTAAAAGGCTAAATTTAAGGGGTTGAGGATTTGGTAGTAAAAGGAAATTTATTGATATCTCTGATCATATTGCTAAGAAGAGTACTACTAGAAGAGGGAAAGAATCTAAACCACCTAACGAGCTTCCAAAAATTAAAAGGGTGAAATTATAAGTTAATGATGATACATCTAAGATAGGTACTAGATTGTTGTCTTTTCTTACATCTAAAATGGAATATAATGTTTGTCTTCATCAGCAAGATAAACTAGTTATAGAGGTTTTATCATATTTAGATGATTATTAGGAATAACTTTATTTATTCAAAAAACTTGATGTAGTTTTAATACTTATCTTGGTATTTATTTTTGAAGACATGGATAAAATAGATTTTTTGAGATATAATTAATGTATGCTTAAGTTTATAGTTTAAATTGCATTATGGTTTAAACAAGAGTAGGATTTATCAATTTATTATTTATTTTATGATTATTCATGTGTCCTACTTTATTGTTAATAAAATGGGGTCCCCACCTATTAAGATTAGTACCTGGGTTCTTTCATTTAAATAGTTTGAATTAACTAAAACTTTAGAGTCTTAATTAATCTCTCCTTATATTTTATATTAACTAATTGACTTTATAAGTCAATTTATTAACCTTTACTAATAACTAACTAAAGGTTAGTTATAACTTATTTTATAACTAAAGTTGAAGGATAAAAGGATATCAAAATTTAATTTGAAGATAGAAGTTCAATAGGTATTGAAGACTAGCATATTATTCTAAAGTCATTCATTCATCTCATCTTTCTATGCAATTTCTCTAAGATAGTAAAACTTTTGCACATAGACCCAATGGTACTTCATCTGATGGTTGAGTAATAACTTATGTAACATAGGTATATCCAATATATTTGTCATCTATTACTAATTATCTAAAGTTTACTAAGTCTAATATCTTTTGATGACTATTATTTATAGTCCTATGTGCAGAATTCAAAGTATTCAACCTAAAAATGATGATCACTTTGCATTGTCTATGACACTTCATTGATCTAATCAATTTCTAAGTTTTCCTTTTTCAAGTTTTGTATTGGGAAAAGTTGGAGTTTTCATTTCAAATCTATTCTTATGATAAGATGACTCTCATGTTGAGACTTGCAACTTATTTTTAAATATTTGACTTACTTTAATAGATGATTTAAAGTTTTCTTTAATATGTTTATGTTTTGTTTATTGTTATGGTTTAGTTTATTATTTTTAGAAGTTTATTAGTAGTAAATTAACACTAACTATTAATTTCATTCTTATTTTAAAATCTTTTATAATTTATTTATGTTTTTCTTTAGTATTTCTTCAGTAGTTATTTTAATTACCTGGGTTTTTTTTCTTATGTTTCATTTAATTTTTACCTTTTAGAGTTTAATATTATTCGAGATTATGTCTTTTAATAGGTATACTTTTAGCTCATTGATTTTATAGCATAATGTTCCTTAGTTTTTGGTTTTAGTCTAGTTTTAATTTTCCCTTGTTTTCTTTAGGTTTGGTGTTAATCTTTTCAGTTAAGTTCTTCTTTCTTTTTTCATTCTTTCGTTGCTATTTGTCTTTCTTATCATTTTCTATTAGTTTTTTATTTTCACTTAAGTTGAATATTGAACCATATAAAAATATAATGAAGTGTATTTTTCATACACATATTTTCATAATCAAATTTCTATTCTTTGAGAGGTTGTCTAATTAATATCCTATCTCTGTCAGATAGGATAGATTGTAGATTTATATTTCAATCGATTCTTAATTAATACAGATACTCAATTGAGATAATGGAATAAGTTACTTTGATAAATTATTGATTATTTTCCAAGAAATTATTAGAAAATCCCTTTGCATCTTTAGGATCCTAAAATGAACCTTTATAAACCCTACAATTAGACTAGTATGATTCCAATTTGACCTTCATGATAGGTGAAAGGGTTGATTCGTTGACGTGACAATTTTTTCCATCAACAAATTTGGCAAATCCACTGAGGAAAAGTTTTGTAAAATATGTTTCCTTGATAATGGTTTGTGTAGGTTAACAACTTCTAGTTATTCAACCTATTTTTAATGCTAAAGAGGATGAGACTGATATTGCTTTTAATCTAACACATTTTGCATGGTATAATCATCCTGAATATCTCTCTCAAATTATTGAAGTAATCAATGAAAAAGTATAAATTACTAAATTTGAAATTGATTGGTATTCAAAATTAACACATGAAGCTCAATGTGATATAATTAACTTTAATTGAAGGATTCAAGAAGATAGAACAACAATATTAACCACTAATCCTCATCTTAAAATTTGTTGTCTTTCTGATTCTTTTCCTTTTAATGACTTTGTTGAGCCTATTGAAATTCCTTTACCTAATCAGCATTCAAGTCAAAAATATCAAGTACAAGATAGTCATATCTCAAAGATAGGAGTTTCTGAAAATTCTAATGATAGATTAGATTGTCAGAAACCCACTACCTAGGAATCAATTGGAAGAAAATCAACCAGATGTAGAATAGTGGATACCAGAAAGGAGACTAGAATATCTCCTTCATAGGTTATAAGATAATAGAGAAATCAAAAAACTCACAGAAGGTAAAGATGAAGAGAAACTCCAATAATAATGTTAGATAGTCGTAGCTCCTTGGATTTTTGCAAATATAATCAATACTGGAAATCATCCAGGTAAGTTGCCTTCTCTCAAGGGATTAAACATACCATTTTTTTTTGATTCAACTAGATAATCTTTGGAGAATAATTTAGAATCTTTTATATTGGTTTGTACCACTCTTGGAATAACTAATGAGAAAACTTATTTAAGGATTTTTGCAAAAATATTAGAACAAAAAGCTTATCAAGCATTTATTAGTCTACCTACAAAAATGATTGCTAGTTAGAATGATGTAGAATAATGGTTAAAATTATCCTTTGGAAAATATAAATAAGATTTTGATTTAGTTAATGATCTTACAAAAATTTCATTAGATCTAGGTGAAACTATGTATCATTTTTTTTCGAGGTTTACCAAATTATGTCAAAAAATTCCAAGTGATATCAAGCCTTACAGGAAATTGTCCAGGCTTTATTTTTGTAATTCATTACCTTTAAAATACAAAATAGCACTAGAAGATAAAGATATAATTCAATATGATGAAACCATTTAGTTATGTATTAATTATGAAAAGAAGCTGAAACATGTAGGTTTTAAAGATAAATCCAATATGGGATTGAATTTAGATAATGTTGAGATATTAAAGGCAATCTAAAGTTTGGGAAATGAGATGGTTGTTGTTAAAAGATAGCTTAATGATAAACCTTCCTCTTCTCATAAAAATGTGAAGGAAGATAGTGTTCCTTATTATTGTGAAGTTTGTGAACTTGATCATAATCCCAAAACATGTCAAGCTATTATTAAACTTAAGAAATATTTGTTGCAAGGAAAAGAAAAGATAATTGAGGATTCAATGTATAATGTAAATACTATCGATGAGTATTCAGAAAAAGGAAATATTTATGTTATAAATACAAGGAATAAGGATTATAAAGTTTCTAACAATAATAGGTTAGCAAATGACAAGTCTCATTCTGATGATAAAGATAAAACAACTCACGAAAATGATAAAAATGATCAAGATACTCCTTTTGATACTAGATGAAACAATTCACAATATCAACATTATAATTATATGAATTTTAAGCAAACAAATTCTAAAACCTACAATATAATTGATAATTTGTCAACCATTAAAGCTGAGTTTTCATTATTGCAAGTAGCTAGTCTTCCTAGACAATTAGATAAAATTAATGAAGAAGTTAAGAATCCTAGATCAAATGTTGGTTTACAAGAAAAAATTAATGTTGAACATATTTACGCTCAATAGTTTGATCTCCTTGCTGATTATATTCCTCTTTTCTATGTCATGATTAAAATTGGCTATAAAATAATACATAATTATATTTTGGATACTGGTGCTTTGAAAAATATCATGCCCAAGTGTATTGTTGATCAATTTGGCATTTATTATGAAGAAGATGGTGGAAAATTATCGAGTTTAATGAAAGACAAGATAAGAGTTATGGTAAATTTTGTGATATAGCTATTAAGATCATGTAGGATGAACGTATTAGTTGCATGACTAATATTCAAATTTTAGATATTCTTAGTAATTATGACATATTATTAGGAAGGGATTGGTCATAGACAAATAGAGCATTTATTGGTAAATATGTAACTTTGGTTCCAGTTAATAAGGAGATTACATTTATTAAAAGAGAAGATTTTTTTGGTACTCTAATTGAATCTCCTTCTTCTTCCAATATTTCATACATAAAAATAGGTATCGGGACTTATGAATTACTAAATGTTGATGAACCAAAAAGCTAGCATGAATAAATATTTAGAAGAAACCTTTTATGGTCTCTTTACTTCGATGTAACTTGTTCTCAACAAGGTAGTGGTGATGGTATTTGTATCATATCTCCCATCAGTAAAATATTTGTTTATGCTTATAGATTTTCCTTTAAAAATATGAATAATATAGCATATTTTGAAGCATTATGTTTGGGATTAGAGAAATCCATAGAATTAAATATTAAACACCTAGAACTTTTTGGAGACTCGGAGCTAATAGTGAGACAAATTTGGAAGATTTATAAGACAAATAAAACATGTTTGCATCATTACACTCAAAAGGTATAGGCATTAAATTAAAAATTTGATGCTTTCAATATTACCAATATTCTCAAAAAACTTAATATAAGAGTAGATAAACTTGCAGTTTATGCTTCTAATCCTACATTTAGTGAAATTGAACCTACTATTGATTTCCCTTTTATTAAACTATTTCATCCTAAAATTATTGATCTAAAAGAGAGTTGGTCAGTTTTTAGTTGTGATGAACATATAGATTCATTTCTAAAAGGAAATTAGTTTGACCAAGATGATTATATACTTAATTGTGGTGATTAGTTACAATAAGGTACTAAAAAATTGCCTACTTGTTTAGTAAGTTTAGAATCTATGGTTTCTCCTAATGATCAACCCAAGGTTACTAGAACTGAGGAACCATCAAGAAGAATCATAGGTGAAACCTTACCCATAAATTTAGGAACTGAAGATGATCCTAAATATGTTTATCTAGGGATATAATTAACTAAAAATGAAAAGATTAAATTCATTAAACTTTTCAAAGAATTATTGATATATTTGTGTGGTCTTATAAAGATCTTAAAGGTTACAATACAAATATTATCAAACATGATATTATGATTAAACTAGGTATTAAGCCTGTAAGATAGAAAATATGAAGGATTAGCCCTTTTTTAGAAGACACCATTAACAAAGAGCTAGATAGAATGATTGATGTTGGTGTCATTTTTTTGTAACATATTTTGAGTGGGTGGCTAATTTAGTACTTGTAATGAAGAAAAATGGAGATATTAGGCTTTGTGTTGATTTTATAGACTTATATAAAGCAAGTATTAAAGATAATTTTTCGTTACCAAGTATAGATCAAATATACAAGTTACAGGATCTAAAATAATATCTTTATTAAATGGATTTTTAGGTTATAATCAGATTATTATGAATCCTAAGGATAGGCATAAAACTAATTTCACCACATGCAACGGCACTTTTGCTTATAATTGAATGCATTTTGTATTAATGAATGTTAGAACCACTTTTAAAAGTGTTATGCACATAGATTTTAATGATTTAATAAATGTAATCATTTAGGTTTATTTAGATGACCTTACTGTTCATTCCAAAAAGAGAAAAAAACATTTCGATCATCTTCATGAAATTTTTACAAGATGTAGGAAGTTTGAAATTTCTCTAAATCTAAAGAAGTTTGTTTTTGGTGTAACTGAAGGTAAATTATTGGGTCATATAATCTCTAAGGATGGTATTTCCATTGATCTAGAATGAATTAAAGCAATAATGGAACTAACTCATCCAAAAGATCAATCAAGTTTAAGGTCTTTCTTTGGTAAAATCAATTTTGTTAGAAAATTCATTTTTTATTTTTTTATAAGACTAACCCTTTACAATTATTATTAAAGAAAGATATTATTTACATTTGGGATGAAAATGTCGATCTAGCTTTTAATTCACTAAAAATGCCATTGCTAGTGCACTTGTCCTTACTAAACCTCATTTAAATAACGAATTTATCATTTATGATAATGCCATACAAAAATCTATAGGATCTGTAATCACTCAAGAGTTTGAAAATAATGAAGAAAAAATTATTGGTTACATGAGCCAATCTTTGAAAGATACTAAAACTAGGTACCCTCTGGTTGAAAAGTTGGTGTTTTCTCTTGTTTCTTCATTAATCAAATTTAGATATTTGCTGATGGGAACCAAAATTATCATGTGATATAACGTACCTATTTTTTCATATCTTTTAAAGCAACCAATTATTCAAGGGAGGATTACTAAGTGGATTCTTCATATTCAATAATTTGATCTTAAATTCAAAACATCAAGAACTATTAAAGGAAATGAATTAGCAAAACACTTAGCTAAAAATATAGTGTTAGATATCAATGTTCTAATCCTTTTTGTTAATTAAAAATTAAATTCTAAACCTTATTTTAAAACAATGAAGGTTTTAAAATTTTCTAAAAAATTAAGTATAGGCATGAAATAAATGATTGGGACTATCTATTGGTTGAGGATGATTGGTATCATGACATAGTCCACTATTTTCAAAATAAATCTTGCCTAAGCAACTTTAATAAGAAAGAAAGACATTCATTATGGTTAAAAGCATTAAACTTTTGTTTTTTAGAAATCTTTTTATTTTACCATAATCATGATGGTGTTTTACTAAGGCGTCTTACTCATGGTCAAACACAGAAGGTGCTTAGAGGATGTCATGGAGGAAGATGCAGTGGAAATTATGTTGCAAAGACAACTTATAAAGTTTTAAGCATTGGTTATTATTGACCGACTTTATTTCAAGATGCTTATAAATTAGTAGGTTCATGTATGCCTTGTCAACTCTTTGTTGGCAGGGATATATTACCTACAATGCCTTTGAACCTAGTTATTTCTAAAAAAACCTTTTACTAATTGGAGCATAGATTTTATTTCAAACATTCATCCACCTTCATCTGCAAGTCATAGAAATATCTTGATAGCCATAGATTACTTCACTAAATGGCCTAAAGTTAAAGCTCTTAAAATTTCAGTTACAGGTGAAGTGATTTCATTTTTAAAAATCAAATTATTTCTAGATTTGGAGTCTCATACAAAATTTATTTTTGATAATGGACCATAATTTCTTTCAAATGAATTTTTAGAATTTTTAGAAAAATATTTTATTATTTATTGTCATTCGTCAAAATATTATATACAAGGGAATGGACAAGCTGAGTCCACTAATAAAAATTTGATTTCTATAATGAATAAGTTAACTTTTGATAACAAAAGAAATTGGCATCTTAAAATTTGAAGCTTTATGGGTTGATAGAACTATTGTTAAAGTAGCAACTAGTTATTCTCCTTTTATGTTAGCATATGGATTTGAAGCTACTTTACCTATAAAAATTCAAATTTCTTCAGCAAGAACTGCCTTGTAATACGTAGAAGAAGATGTTAATTTAATTGAGCAAAAGCTACATGAATTGATAGCACTTGATGAATCTAAAGTAACTACAATTCAAAAATTGAAAAAGGCTAAACATAAGATAAAAGTTTTTTTGATAAAAAGGTGTCAAATAATAAGTTTAAGTTTGTGGGTCTAGTATTATATTGGGATAAAGCTCGTGAGGACCCAGGGAAACACCATAAATTTGATACATTATGGCTTGGACCTTATAGAATTACTACACTACTTGGTAATAATGATTTTAATCTTAAAGACCTTGAAGTTAATTGGATACATTATTCAATAAATGGCCATCATCTCATGCTATTTTATGATTAGTGCTTTTCATTTATTTTTCTTGTTTTTGCTTTTGTTTTTTTTGGGTTTTGTTTCTCTTTCTTTGTTTTTTTTTTGTTGCTTTTTCTTTTTATTTGCTTGCTACTCTTACTTTGCTTTGATTAGACCAATGAAAGGTTTGAAATGAAAAGGATCACATTTGAAGGAAGCATTCAAGAAACTATAGAAATATTGTAACTTTCATTTGAGAAATATTCTTGAAAACTCAAAATCATAGTTAATGATAATATGATTATTTTATACTTGGTTATGAGAAGGTTACTTCATCATTAGATTTTATTCTTAAGGCATTTGTAAAGTGATTGTGTATCCAGCCTAAACTTCTTTGTTAATTATTTCCCTTTTTTCATGTCATGCTAGCCAAACATTCCATCCCTATCTAAATTTATCTTTTTAGGGGTTCACATTTAGCTACTAGAAAAATGGTTTTCCTAGATCACACTCTCAAGGCAAATGTACATTTTATATATAGGCAAAATTTATTGCTAATAAAATTTATTTAAAAAAATTGACTAGCAAGGTCGCTAATGTTATGCCTATTTTTATACCTCTCCAAATTTCAAAATCATACTT
The DNA here is from genome assembly GCA_037957365.1 of Torreya grandis. Taxonomy (NCBI): domain Eukaryota; kingdom Viridiplantae; phylum Streptophyta; class Pinopsida; order Cupressales; family Taxaceae; genus Torreya; species Torreya grandis. The sequence goes on from JARHVA010004608.1 coordinate 544,591, forward strand.
ACTACCATAGTGATGACCTGGACATAAAGCCTAAAACTATGTTGGGGACCCTTATTTATTAACAATATTATTAGATGCATTTTGATTATGAGATCATAATGATTGATTGATGATTCTATATTTGTTTCAATGGTTTTAAAAAACAAAGTGGATGAATGAATAAAATATGCATATATTGTTATACTCATGATCAGTTACAACTTAATTGGTAGTTTCAATTCATATACATTTGAATTATTTCAGTCATATGTTTGGAAGTATTACATTTTAGTTCTATTATAGTTGTTTTAGACTTTTGATATAGTTATATATTAGTCATTATCGTGAGATTTACTTGTTATTTATGGATTAGATATGGCTTGTTCATCTCGATAGTTTAAAAGGATATAGTTTTGGAATAATACTAATTGATCAAGTTATACCAAGGAATTTGCACTTTGATGTCTTTTCTTGTGCAAATGATTCTATGTCATTTAGTTGCTCATATCATTATAATATCTTATTTAAGATGCATGATAATTATTTTAAATTTTTTTTGGGAATCAAAGAATATTCTCATCAAATGTATATACCATTTTCATAAGAAAGACATTGTTTTCATTACCACATACATTAATTATAATGAGTTTGCTAAAGAAATGTTCGCTCATTGTAACGTTTTGTCTAAGTTCACTAAGCCTAGCCTTATATTAAAATTTCATGGACCTTGCCATGGTTTAGTTTTAAATGCATATGTGCTTAGGATTGACTAAAGACCTAAGTTTATAATTTTTGACAAGAACCTTTAGTTATATGATTTGGTCAATGGTTTAGTTTTCATGATGCATGATGTTAGTTTGAATGGGAATATGCACTTGATTCTGTCCTCACAAGTTGAGTTGGCATGTATATTTGGAATGAGGTTTGAAGTTGACAGATTACAAGGGTGACTTGTCATATTAATGGTATCGAAGCTTGTGTAAGGTGGCATTATCTTTTAATGTTTCTAGATGTTTCAGATCGTGGAAATCTTGGTGGTAAGGTGTGTATTAATGACTCATTTATCTCCTTGAATCACATATTTTAGCATGGAATTTGGTAGGAAAGAATAGTGAATACTAAGTTGGCAATTGGTTGAAATGTATTAATAAATTACTAACTTTGGTAAGAGTTAGTGAGGACCAATAGGAAGAGAGTACGTATCCTTAAACAGTTATGAGGCAAAGTTGACAACTAAAAGTTGGTTTTATTGAGTCAATTATGATTTTGGAAAGCTTTTGGTGTAAGTAAAATGCTGGTTTGATGGTAGTTACAGAAAGAAAAGAGAGCACAAATATTTGAATAGGGTTTTTGAAGTTGATTTTAGGTATGGATGTTTAGTTTTATCTCATTTGGAGTCCTAAGACTTTGATGCATTCTAGTGTTTTCTATGTTCAATAAAAATATGGTTAGATATGCATGCAAGTTGACATTTCTAAAATTGGAGTTTGTACAATAGAATTCAAAATGGGAATTTGTGGTTTTAAATATTTGATAGTTACTTTTTAAGTTTTTGCATATAATGGTTGTTATGGTATTCAAAGTATTATATGATTTTGGGTCATAAATTGCAAGTAGTTTTTGATTTCTAGTTTTGAACTCTTTATTTTTGTTTGGTGAAATTTCAATGAAACCTGTTCATCTTTTTTATCAGGTGATACCTTACATATGCAATAATTTTGGATGTGGGTGTTTACAAATCATGTTATTGGATGTCCGAATATTATTATGAACTTGAAATAAGTATGTAGATTTTCTAATATTTATCTCTCAAAAATATGGAGGTTCTTGTGGTACTTTTAGACTTGTCTTGATTAGAATAATTTATTGTCATTTAAAGTATAGGGTTTCATCTACATTATTATCCCTTATTAATTTTTGAATGTTATAGACTATGCAATAGTTGGTATTAAATATAGTTGATGATGAGCTTTATTTTATTAATCTTTTGCATATGTGAGGGTTCATTCTTAGTTTATTACAGGTTTCACATTTGTAATATTTAATTACAAATCTATAGTGAAATATGTTGCATGAACAAAGAAAGATAAAGACAACTGACATGAAATAGTTTTTTGTGAAAATAATTGTTGGTCGAGGGTTTTTCAAGTTTTGGACATCTTAGTTTGGTTTTATTCACATGGAATATGGGGTTTTAGTGTTGAGATGTTGAGTACAAAATGACTTGGAATTATTGTAGATAGAGAAGCAAGTTGAAAATTTATATTTAATTTCTTTTCACCATGAGTTTACTTATGGATTTTGACATAGTTTGGGTTCTTATTCTGAGTTGGAAATTTTTCTTGAATATTTTTGGTCATGACAAAGTTTTGTAAATATAGTAATAAATTAGATGTGATTAATTGTTTCCTCAGTTGTTTAAAATTTTTTGAATACTTTCCTTGGAATGATTTAGTTTTAAATGAGGAAATAATTTAATAATGCAATTGGTTTTATAATTTTGAACATGGAAATAAATATGGTTTTTTAGATATAACACAGTGATGAGCAATGTTTTTAGATTATGAATAATTTGTAGTCATAAGCTCAAAACATGAATTTGGCTTCTTTTCAGATTATTGTTTATTTCAAGAATGTCTGGGTGGGAACAACCAGTAGAGAATAGTAAAGATGGAGAGTGGGGTCAAATTTAAAATTGAGAAAGTCAGTCAAACCATAGTCAAAGTTCTAGTGGGGTTGGTTTCTGTGCTAGGCTTTTTGGGCCTAGATTCCCTTGGGACACAAGAATGTCCATCTATTTTCATGTTTCTAATCTTGATTTCTAGAATGTCCTGAATTCTCTTCCTATTTAGAGAGGTTGTGGTGGTTTTAGAAACCATAGAGGTCATAGGGGATTTTGAGGGAAAAAATTTGGAGCCCGTGCTCAATCCCAAAGTAGTTCACATTTTATTAAACACCATTCCTAAGCATGATTCTTAGCTGTAGTTATAGCCACCTATTTTTAGAAGAGAACCAATGGACTAACCACTTCCTACCCATTAATTTCTTGATAGTCAGACATAAAATCAATTAAATATAGAGGTGGCTTATGTTAAAGACCTTAGGAACATTGCCACTATTTCAAATACTCTTGATCTATTTAATACTAAACTCAGTAGGAAATGGAAGATATTGAACCTTTTAGGGGTTCATAGTGAACCAATCTTGGGGTCTGAAAGGCTAAATTTGAGGGCTCAAGGATTTGGTAATAAAAGGAAATCTATTGATATCTCTGATCATGTTGCTGAGAAGAGTATTATTAGAAAAGGAAAGGAATATGAACCACCTAATGAGCTTAGAAGAATTAAAATGGTGAAATTAAAATTTGATGATGATATATCTGAGATAGGCACCAGATTTCTACCTTTTCCTACATCTAAAATGGAATATAATGTTTGTCTTGATTAGTAAGATAAATTGGTTATAGAGGTCTTATCAAATTCAAATGATTATTGAGAATAACTTTATTTATTCAAAAAACTTGATGTAATTTTAAAACTTATCTTGGTATTTTTTTTTAAAAACATGGATAAAATAGATATTTTGAGATATAATTAACATATGCTTAATTTTATACATTAAATTGTATTATGGTTTAAACAAGAGTAGGATTCATCAATTTATTATTTATTTTATGATTATTCATGTGTCCTACTTTATTTTTAATAAGATGGGGTCCCCACCAATTAAGATTAGTACCCAGGTTCTTTCATTTAAATAGCTTGATTCAATTGAGACTTTAGAGTCTTAATTAATCACTCCTTATATTTTATATTAAATAATTAACTTTATAAGTCAATTTTTTAACCTTAACTAATAACTAACTAAAGGTTAGTTATAAGTTATGTCATAACTGAAGTTGAAGGATAAAAGGAGATCAAACTTTCATTTGAAGATAGAAGTTAAATAGGTATTGGAGACTAGATTATTATTCTAAATTCATTCATTCATCTCTTATTTCTATACAATTTATCTGAGATAGTACAACTTTTGTAGATAGACCTAATGGTATTTAATCTGACAGTTGAGAAATAACTTATGCAACATAGGTATATCCAATAATATGTGTCATCTATTACTAATTATTTGAAGTTTACTAAATCTAATATCTTTTGTTGACTATTATTTATAGTCCTATGTGTAGATTTCAAAGTATTCAACCTAAAAATGATGATCACTTCACATTGTCTACGACACTTCATTGATCTAATCAATTATTGAGTTGTCCTTTTTCAAGTTTTGTATTGGGAAATGTTGGAGTTACTATTTCAAATCTATTCTTATGATAATTTGACTCTCATGTTGAGACTCTCAACTCTTTCATATATATTTGACTTACTTTAATAGATGATTGAAAATGTTCTTTAATATTTTTGGTTTTTGTTTATCTTTATGGTTTAGTTTAGTATTTTCAAAAGTTTATTGATACTAAATTAACACTATCTATTAATTTAGTTCTTAGTTTAAAATATTTTAAAGTTTATTTATATTTTTCTTTAGTATTCCTTCAATAGGTGTTTTACTTACATTGGTTTTTGTTCATATGTTTCTTTTAAATTTTACCTTTTAGAGTTTAATATTATTAGAGATTATGTCTTTTAATAGGTATACTTTTAGTTCATTGATTTTTATAGCATTTTTATAGCATAATGTTCCTTAGTTATAGGTTTTAGTCTAGTTTTACTTTTCCCTTGTTCTCTTTAGGTTTCGTGTTAATATTTTTGGTTTAGTTCTTCTTTCTTGTTTCGTTCTTTAGTTGTTGTTTATCTTTCTTGTCATTTTTTTTTAGTGTTTTGTTTTCACTTAAGTTGGATATTAAACCATGGAAATATGTAATGAAGTGTATTTTTCATACACATATTTTCATATTCAAATTTATATTCTTTAAAGGTTGTCTAATTAATAGATTTTCTCTATCAGATAAAATAAATTATAGATTTATATTTTAACTATTTATTAATTAATACATATTCTCAATCGAGATAATGGAATAAGTTAATTTGATAAATTACTGAATATTTTTCTAGAAATTATTATAAAACCCCTTTGCATCTTTAGGATCCTAAAATGAACCTTTAGAACCCCTATGATTAGACTAGTATGATTCCAATTTTACCTTCACGATAGGCGAAAGGGTTGATTCGTTGAGGTGAAATTTTTTTCCATCAACACACTATTCTCCACATTTTTGTTGTGTCCCTTTTTTTTTACTATGCTAAATATTATTCTGTCCCCATATGTTATTGAGCACACCATAAAATATACTCTTTAATCCCCTTTTTCCTTTATTTTTTTCCTCTCATAAAAAATAGTCTAACACATGAATTTATAATAATCAAAATACATGTGATAAGTGTGCGTAGATGGGAAAGTGTTGTTAGATGGATAGAGGAGGTGGATAGGAAACTAGGGGTGGGTAGATAGTTGGGTTAGGTGGATGGTGGGGTTAGGTGAGATTATAAATTTTAACACCCCCCCCCCCCTTAATCTCAACTACTCCATTATAATATACCTAAATAATATCTTAAATGATCAAAACTTTATTTTGACAATGGATTAGTAAATATGTTAATGAGTTGCTACTTAGACCTATAAAATTTAAGTTATATTTTAACTTTTTCAACTAATTATCTAATCAAATGATACCTAATTTTTGTGTTTAATTCTTCCATAGAAAATGGGATTATTTGGCAAGGCAATGAAATATATGCTATCACAAAATATTGTTGATCCTCTTTGATTCTCTTCATGTGAATCTGATAGGATTATCCTAATCCATATAGAATGACATGTTGTTATATACTCAGCTTTAGCCATGGAAAGTGAGAAAATGGGTTACTTCTTTTAATACCATGAAATAGCTCATGAAAAAATATGGAACACATATCTATATGCCTTCTTTCTATTATCAAGACTAACAACTCAATCACTATCTATATATCCAACTAATTGAAAGTTGTTTGTTGTTACATAAAAAAATTTATATCCTCTTATTCTATTAACATACCTCAAGATCATTTTGCCTACTTTACATTATGGTTATTTTTGTGTCTCAATAAATTTAGAGATTAGACTGACTACATACATGATATTTGATCTAGTTGTAATCAAATACATCAAACTTCTTACCAATCTCCAGTACCATGTGGGATCCACATTATTATTGTAATATTTCTTATGTAATTTCAAACTTGTTTTATCTAGTGTTAAAGTTTTTTTACTATCCAACATTCTAAATCTCTCTAAATTTTCCTTTGCATACTCAAATTGTGACACAAAAATTCCATGTTCTATTTGTTTCACCTCTATTCCAAAAAAGTACTTCAAAAAACCTAATCAGCCATCTCAAAATCCTTATTCATCATTGATTTGAACTCTTCTATGAAATGATTTACATTTACAATAATTATTAGATCATCTACATACAAGACAATAATTAGAATACTTTAATTATTCATCTTAATGTAGAGAGGGGTTCACTACTATTTTTGCTAAATCCATTGCTCACTAAGTAGGAATCTATTTAGTTTTACCACACCCTTGGTGCTTGCTTAAGCCCATGTAATTCTTTATTCATCATATACACCTTATTTTCATTCCCTATAATCCCATAACAAAGTGGTTTTCCCACCTAAACCTCTTCTTATAACACTTCATTCAAGAAGGTTGACTTAACATCCATTTGATGCACCTTCAACTGATGTTGAGCATGTATTGCAATGATATTTCTCACCATCTATAGACTTGTTATGGTAGTAAATTTCTCATTGTATTCATGTGAGGGTCATTACTTGTATCCTTTAACATTTATCCTTACCTTATGTCTTTTAATCTTTTTCTTTGAAGTAGTTTTTGTTTTGTAAACCCACTTAACACCTATGATCTCTTTTCTTATTAGAAGGTCTATTAGTTCCTATGTTTTTATTTTATACATTCCATGCATTTCATCATCCATTACTTCACACCACTTATTTTCCTTAATTACATCTTCAAAATAGATAGTATAAATTGATAAAAATAGATAAAAAATCATAGTTCCATCCTCATTTTATTCATACCTTCACTACTCATAGATATCGTGTAAGATCCTTATCTTTATTAAGTGATTATTTGAGGTCAAGGATGATGAATTAATCTTATGAGTTGATACTTGAGATATTTTTAGGATGATACTATTATATGACTCAATACTTTATGAAATATGACTCCAACTTGGTGTATTAGTGGTTGTAACACTTGCTGGTTCATTTTCAAGAAAGGGTTCTCAAGCCCTTATTTTCACTTATTGATGTTCTTATCTATCTTCTTATTTTGCATCCTCAATGAACTAAACATCTTGAATAGTTATTATCTCCTTAGTGACTACATTCTATAGTCAATAAGCTTTTGATTTCTCACTATATTTAATGAAGATGCATTTTTCTACTTTGTCATCCCATTTTGTTCTCCTTTACTTGGGCACATGGGAATATGCCACACATACAAAAACTCTAAGGTGTTCAATACTTACCTTTGGCTACTCCATGATTCTTGAGGGATCATATCCTTAACACTCTTAGTTGGACATATACTGAGAAAATACACTATTATTACTATAGATTCAGCTCAAAACTCATGGGACAATCCTTTGGCCTTTAGCATGCTCCCTACCATCTCACCATTTTGATATTATGTATACCTTTATGAAAATTTACTATTGATCCAATTATCCTTTAAAATTTTAAAAAATAGATTTCAAATATATTTCCCCCCTTTATTTGTTCTTAATAACTTTTTGTTATGGACACTACTTATTAACCATGGCTTTGAACTACTTTAATATTTCAAATGTCTCTAATTTGTACTTTAGGAAGTAGACCCCTAAATTTATGATTGAGTCATATATGAAATAATTAAATAATAATTATTAGATAAAGAGGGATCTTCATATGACCACAAAAATCTAAAAGATTCATTCCAGAGGAGCTCTAGCTCTCCATGACTTCACAGAAGGAAAGACACTCCTATATTGCTTCCCCAATATGTAACATTCACACATTTTATTTTTTTGTTCTATTAGGATTATTATTCTTATATTTTTCTTCTTGTAAATAATATTAAACCTAATAAAACTCAAATGACCATATATAAGGTACCAAAGAGTGGATTGATCAATTTTAATTATGTTAAACATTTTTGATAACTCACTTTACATCCTTAAGGGAATCATTATATTGCTTGTCATATTGAATTATATAATATGCATATTATTTCCACTTCTATCATAAATTATGCACTCTCTATCTTCAAATCTCACCTTATACCCATTTTAGACTAGCTTCCCAATACTGATCAAGTTGTGCTTCAATCTTGACACATAACAAACATCTTGAATCTAACTCTTATCTTCTTACTTTGTACAGATAGAAATACTCCCTTCACCCATGATAAGGACCTCACATATAAAATTCAATTTTGATTTGATTTATTCATATATATTATTTAACATCTCTTTATTCCTACTCATACAGTTGCTATAACCACTATACAAATACCATATTTGTCTATTACTTTGCTAAGTTATATTGCATGTTATAAACAAATTTCCATCATTTTCATTCTTATCACTCTTAGCCTCTTTTGCCTTTGATAAATTTAAATTTTTTATATTCATGTCATATTTTTTCTTCCTACATTCACATGCATAATATCCATACTTCATGCAATAATATCATTCAACATTTGATTTATCATACCTTTATTTAGAACCACATCTTGAAGTGATGTTGATATGTCCTCTTCCTCTTCCCTATGATTGTTGATGCTTTTATCTTTCAAATTATTGGTTGTTTCAAGTTATACCTCTACCTTTAATATTTTCTCCTCTACCACTTCCTCTTGCATTCACATTTTACTTGAAGTCTTGTTCATGAGAAGATTTGGTTGATCTATTTAACTATTATTCATGGGTTTGTGAGGAACCATTATCTCATTAATTATAATTTATCTTAAGCCTTTGGACTCTTTTATTTCAACCACTATTTCATTAATCTTTATTTGAAGGCTCCTAAAAACCTTCTCTATGATTCCATGGTCTTGTTTTACATCTCTATTTTTCTTGATATGATTAACTATGTTCATAGTCCTTGTAAAGAATTAATTGATTGACTCATTTTATCTCATCTACAGGGTGTCAAAGTCCCTTCTTAACAGTTATAGCTTGATTAATGTCACTCTGTCACTACATTGGTATGCATTTTTCAAAATGTCTTATGCTTTCTTGGAATTATTAGTTGATATCCTTGGAAATATTGAATCACTTAATGTAATCTGAATATAGCTTAAAGCTTTGGCATCCTTCTTTCTATTCTCCTTCAACAAGTTTCTTTGTGCTTGAATGAGATCATTGAATGTTGTGTTAGTATGGCCTTACTATATAAGTGCCCTCAACTCTTGAGAGAGAAAAATATTATTCATCTTAATTAATCATACATCATAGTTCTTTCCATTAAACATTGGGGGGGTTGTCATGAGTGAAAGAGTTCACAACACTATTCAACTAAGATCTCTCCAACACACCATTACCACAACCATGAGTGCTTAAGCATAAACATAAGGAATAAATCAGATATGAATAAAACCAATTATTATTCAAAAAATAAATATTAAAAATCATGTATAATATAATAGGGAACCCTTGCTTAAGTAAGCAAGGAGAACCAAGACTCAAGCCTAACTAGCCAATGTGGGATAAATCCTCACATAGGACAAAAGTAGTAAAAGGACAAAAATCATAAATAGAACCTAGCAAGTATGAGAAATATACTTTAAAAATTATTTACTACTAGGTGTCATATTTTAAGAGTGCCTAAATACCTTAGCTCTAATACCAGTTGTCAAAATTAAGGCAGCTAAAAAACTAAAACATGCACTAATATGCAAACTAAAATAACTCTGTTCAACTAAAAACAAAGATAACAAAAATGCACACCAAGTACTTTTTATTGGTAAAAGATAATACTAAATACATAGAAAATTTATACAACACAAACTTATTCTTGAATTTGTTGCTCCATTTTCTCCCTATACAACCAATACAATGTTCTTCACACTATTGATGTGTCCTTTCTTTCTAACTATATTGAATATTATTATCCCCCTATATGTTATTTCACACACACCATAAAATATTATCTTTACTCCCCTTCTTCCCTTATTTTATTCCTCTCATAAAAAATGACTCTAACACAATAATTTATAATAGTCAAAATACATGTGATAAGTTGGGGTAGATGGGAAAGTGGGGTTAAATGGGATAGCAGGGGTAGGTGGATGGTGAAGTTAGGTAGATGATGGGAGTAGATGAGATTATAAATTTCAACACATCTCTAGAATGAAAAGTAGTAGGAAGAGATATTGGGAAAAATAAAATGAGAGGAGTGTTTAAATTAAATGGAAAGTTGTTAGATCAATAGAAAATGTGAAAAAGGGCTTATGATCAATCCAATGTTGGGATATTATGAGTAGATCATATTTTGAAATATATTTACTCCAAAATTTGTTATATTTATTGTTTTTTTATTTTATCTTTTGAATATATAAACTCTGGTATTTTAGATTAAATTATGAATTACACTATAGTTGCAAACATACACCAATTAAGAATTTTGAAGTGGTAATTTTACATTTTGTTTGTTTCTTTTATATTCTAAACAATTTTTTGATTCTATATGGCTTAATTTAAATCTATTCAATACCTTATTAATGGATAAACAAATCCACTTTATAGGATTTTGAATTCAAATGATTGGTTCTCCTTTTTCATAAAAATCCAGCTACCAAGCAAAATCAATAGTTTTTTAAAGGCTAGTAAAAGTGAATAAAGGGAGATAATTACTTATCAAATTAGTAAATTTAGGTTTCTATAGTCTACAAAATGAAAGAATATTTTTTTTGAATTAATTATATATATATTATTTGTTTATTGATGTTTTAGATCACAATATGCAATCTATTTTCAAAATGTAGAACTTATCTAAATATTATAGATTGGAGTTAATTATATAAATAACTATATGAAGTAAAAGGTGTACATAAACCCCACTTTAAAACAATAAATACATAGCTAGATGTTATAATTATTAAATTATAACAATCATTTATAAAAAATTATTAATGTACCTATCTTCAAATGAAGGGGAACTTTTGCACAAGAACTATGCTCAATTATAAAGAAAATTGAGTATGCAACAATCCAAACCATTCAGTTATATTAGAAATGCCCTACCCAAATTAATTACCTTTATAAATATTTCTATGAAATATGTTTTATAATATCCAAAAGTTAACAATTACAAAAAAAAGGGTTGTAGTGGTAACCTTAAATAAAAATATTCAATTTAAAAATAACTATATATATATATATATATATATATATATATATATATATATATATATATATATATATATATATATATATTTATGATATAATTTTTCCCCGACTATCAAAACATGACTTTAAGTTATTATTTATTAAATTATATATTGCATAATCAAACATTTGATGGTTTTGTAGAAAAAAATTTTAACAGAGTTTGGCTTTATATTTGAACCATGTTTAATTATCTATAAAATTGAGTATGCAACAACATGATCTTGACTAAACTTGTTTAAATTAGGAGTGATTTATCCAAACCAATTACATTTGTAGGGAGTTTCATAAAAAAAACGTTCTAAATATTTAAAAATTAGCATTATCAAAATATATGTGACTTACACTGACAATCGCAAGTAAAAATATTTAAAATATAATAATTTTTTAACTATTAAAATACAATTTTAAACTATTGTTTATTCGGTCATAGTTTTTATAATCAAAACATTTAATAGTTTTGTAAATAAATATTTAATACCATTATATTTGATTGTATAAAAATTTATAAAATATTATTATTTTTCTCAATTATTAAAACATGATTCTAAACTATTATTTATTAGATCATAGATTTTTATAATCAAAATATTTAATAATTTTGTAAATACAAAACTCTATGTACCATTATATTTGGTTGTGCAAGACAAATTTTTTTGAATGAAATTTATTAAAGTTATATTTGAAGAATTGTTTTACATGGTTAAATTTAATTTATTTAAACAAGAGTTGTGAAGTGGCATTAGTACCTACTATGAGTTGTGAAGTATCTCTAATTGTAAGTTAAATTAGGTTATGTAGATTTTTTTATGTATTATATAAGATCGTAATAATGTCAATAAAAATTATTATTATATAATGAATAGTTATAATGATATTTATTATGATTTTGTGTAGGGAGTAAAGCAATAGATATAGATTTTTGAAAGAATAGTAAGATCACATGACATTTAGTATATATTCTAACTCATATGTTATATTTCTTTATAATCTAGATCTAATTAAACTTGGCTACTAAATCCCAGATGTAGTCATATAAAATTTCCAAATTGGTAAATTGAGTGTGGCTTGTGACACCTAACCCGTAGGTCCCTTTTAGATGCTCTCATGACCCTTCTAGACACTTTTTTGCTTATTCCCAGTCATACATAAACTTGCAAGACCTAATTCTAGCTTATTTAGGCTACATTTCTCATGCTAGTTCCATCCTTCTAGGTCCTGAGCATATAGGATAAGATCACTAAGATTGGAATATAATGCTAGACCCTATGGTGTCCTATTTCTAGTTCTCATATCCAATCACATTTTGAGCCCAGATGACCATTTCCTTCCAATTCTTCTTCTTCATTATGTCAGCCAAACGTGAATACATTTAACCCATGACTAATAGATCTCTATAAAATCCCATTCAAAGTTCATTTAGAAGATGTTGGAAAATATTACAAAAGCAAGCAAGAATAAAACCACTAAGGAAAATTTCCCTATTCTCTACATACAACCATGTAATATAACTACCAACATATTCAAACCCTCACACTAGTCCCTAGCCACCTCAAAAACTCTCAGTTTCATAATTTTGCATATGTTGCATAACACTATTACACAAAGTACATCAAGTGGGAGAACTACATATGGCTTGATCCCTCTTCAAAGTATTGGTATGTAGGTAGTATGCCCACACAAAGAGTGTGGATACATGTTCATTTCATCTTATACACACTAACCCCCCTCTTTCTCAAGTTTTATTCAAGAAATATGAAGGTCTAGGGTTGTACATTAAGTCAACTCTACAAGGAGCTCCATCGACATTTAATATCACAAATTTTATAGGCATGCTCACATAAGGACAATGGACAAAATCCAAAAAACTTAGATCTTTGTGACTAGATTAGACAATAGTGACCAGACCTGGACTATAGCATCAGACCTTGAAGTTTCCTATTTTTAGGGATCTTGTCCTCTTACTAATAAAAAGCTATATCCTCATTCACAACATTGTCTTAGTCCTACACAGCCAGTTTCAACATCTGTCTCAACCATCTCAGTCTAGTTTTAAGCGAAGTTGCATTTCTCCTCATTTATTTGTATTTTTAGAAAGGTTTAAAAGGTAGAGTAAATTATACAATTCAATACTCTAATTATTTTAATATTATTTACTTATTTATTTATTATAGACCCTTAACTAAATTAGGAATAAGACTCCAATATTCCCAAAACTTTTAAATCATTTGTTGAACTTGACTTATTTTGTTTGTGCATAAAAACCCTAGAAACCTTAGGTGAAATTCCTTCTTGATTTTTCCAATATTTTTCTAATTTTTCACCTACATATTTAAATCATAAATTCACTTTAATTTTTAAAATTCCAAAGTAAATTTTTAAAAAATCAAATTTTTCCAAACCCTAGTTGCATATACTAGGTCCCTTTAAATCGAGAATTTTCCAATAATTTTTTGATTTTTTACCTACATATTCAAATAAAAATTCCACATTAAATTTTTAAAATATCATTTTTTAAAACCCTAGTTGCATATACTAGGTCCCATTCCTTTTGAGGTATCACCTTACATGTTTGTGAGCTTCGTATCCTTTTTATACATTCTTTAGTTTGCTATTTTTAGGACTTTATATTTTTTTATTCAGTAATTTCCTTCCATAAATTTTTTTTTAATTACAAATTATTCCAAAAACTTCAATCAATTTTCAATTTGTTTTTCTACTTTAACAATGGCCCAATATATTGGTTTTGATGAAACTGATAAAATGGAACTTTAAGAACTCTTAACTAAATGCCCTAACATGTAAGATGATATGATTAAAGTACTAAAAGAAGAGAAATAAAAATAAAAAAATGGTCAATCCTCTCAAACCATAGATTAACCAATTACAAACGACACTATGGGGGCAAATATGTCTTAATAACCCCCTATATCAACCTAACCTTCCTCTATGCCACCACCAGCTACAACTAGTACATCTTTGTCTCCTGATGTGGTTTCCCTTCTGTAAGAGATAAAATCTCTTAAATATAAGGTGATACATCTTTATCAATGTGTTTCTATACCAATGCAAGATTTGGATTCTTTTGCTCTACTTCATACACCATTGGGACGTCATATTATTTCTAAACCCTTACCACCAAGTTTTGTTTAACCCAAGCCCACTCTATATGATGGCAAGGGTGATCCAAAGACACACTTGAGTTATTTTCATATATCATGCTTGGAATATATGCCAAATTACTAGCTACTAACCAATCTATTTGTATAAAGTCTAAAGGATTATGCTTTACAATGGTTCTATAGTCTATTGAATCAGTCGATCAATGCATTCAATCCTCTAGTTGACATGTTCCTAGCTCATTTTAGCATTAAAATTGATGATAAGGTTTTCTATGTAGAAGTTATACAATAGAAACAAAGGTCAAATGAACATCTCACAAATTATGTTCTTTGATATAAGATTATCTTGGCTAAGATGACTAGCCCCATGACCGATTAAGAGTTACAAGATCTCTTCAAATAGATTCTTTTACCAACTTTGCATGATTCAATAATGTTCAAACTTCACTGAGCTATTTCATACACTAAAGGAGAGGGGATTAAAACAAATTTCAATGGGAAAACTCAAGTACATGATCATATCTAAAACAACAAACACGAGTAACAACAAAGTCCCATACAAAGTAAAGGTCAATGATAGCAAGAGTCAAAATCAACTAACAGTTAATGCAGCTTCAAAGCCCCCTCAATGAATGGTTTTATCAGTACTTCCTTGATGAACTTTTACCAATCTACCAGTATCTCCATCTAGAGTCTTACAATAATTATTTAAATGTAATATCATATCTCTCCATCGTATTTGGGAAGTTGATCCAATAAAGCATATTCTATGGGGAAATGATCAGAATGCATTTTGTGATTTTTGTAGGGAACTAAGCCATACAAAAAATAAATGCATTAAATTTAAACAAAAGATAAAAGACTTGATAGATGGAAATGTTATTGATCTTTTCACTCTAGTTGAACCTACTCAGGCAAAGCAGACATAGGATAAAGCTTTGAAAATCTTCTCAGATCCTTTCTCATAGCATTCTAAATAAGAGATAAGGGATACATCAGGTGTTCACCATGTATATGATGCACATCCTCCATCATCTACATATCAAGCACCTTCAGTTGAGACACATCCTTTGAGCAACATGATTAGTGTGTATAATTCTAGAGTTCTAGTTAGACCTTCCATCTCCTTTTCAAAGTAGGAGATAGTTGAGGATGATTTGGATTACCATTCACTCTTTATCAAAGCTTACATTAATCATCATCCCATTTATAGTGTTCTCATAGACAATGGATCTAGTGTGAACATGTGCATCATGACATTACTATAGCATTCTAGATATTCAAAGAAAGATATTTCCTTGATGGACATAGTTATAAATAGATTTAGTGGGCACATATAGAGTTCAGTGGGTGAGATTATACTTCTTCTATAGGTTGTTCCAACACATGTGGCTACACCATTTATTATTATTCTTATTGAAAGAGTTTTTGATATTTTACTTAGTCAACCATGGATTTAGAAACTTTGAGTAGTACCTTCTATAATTCATAGATGCATGAAATTCATTCACATTAATCAAGTTTTTATAGTTGGTGGAGTTTCATATGAGTTATCACTCCCCACTTTAGAGCCATCTACTATTTTTTAGTCACCAGTTTTAGTTCTACCACTTGTTTCAATTTCTCCACCAATTTTAGTTCTTCCTCCAGTTCAAAATTAGACATAGTTGAGGTCTCCATTACCAACACATAGAGTTCATACACTTCCACAAAGGTTTCTTTTAAAACAATCATAGTTTTATAATTCTACACATCTTCTAGATACAATGCTCACACCTAGTGTAGTATCATTGAGGTCTCATGCCTCTACACACAGAGAACATATTTAGAGAACTTCTCCTACTAGTAGATGGGTCCCTAAGAGCCCTATAATTGCATCCACTTATTAGAGCTACAGGGGTATCCCATAGTTGGTTTCCACTATAGATATTTTAGATCATTTACATCATACATAGGTTTAAGATCCATAACTCATTCCTTCCATTGTGCTTCATGATCATGCATGATTCCTCTCTATGATACAAGACACCATGATAGGGAAGACTCATCAATTAGTATCATCTCTCCTCAGCCTTACTTATACATAGACTCCTCATGATTGATTATACATAGATTATATCAAAAATATAAAAACATTCAAATATGTCAAAATACCAAACATAATACAAAATTTCAAAATACAAAAACATTCAAATATTCAAAAATTTAACAACATTTCAATTGTATGCATTCTCCATGCTTTACATTTCTACTACCATGCTAAACTTACATTTGTTGTTTTATGCTATTATTTGTTGATTTATATACATTACCATGCTTCACTTGATCTTCTTTGAGTGTGGGCAGTGACATCCAGATCCTTGATTGCTTCACTCTACCCATTGAGGGTACATCCTACTTCTACATTCGAGACATACATCGATATATTTACCCACTAGGGGCATCTTCTACATGACTAAACCATCTAGGTTATGTCATTACTACACCATACACTCTATTTATCATGTTGATGTACATTAATTACTAGCTTACATAGATTACTCTATCAATATTCACTAGTATATAGAACTTGTGTATTTTTTATCATATACCTAGTCTTGTACTCTATGTCTTACATACATTCACTTCTTTCTTTGATTAGTTAGATGTGATTGTATTTAAAATATATTACATGCCTTCCTTTTTTGCTTTGTGTAGTTATATGTGATTGCATTTCTCACTTCCTATTTTGTTTCATGTATGTGTCTTAGGACATTTTCCAATGTCCTATACTTTTATTCTTGTGTGTGCCTTAGGATATTTTCCAATGTCCTTTGCTTGTACTCTTCTATGTGTTTGTGGCCTTCATACCAACCTTGCTAGTTTTCAATTATGTGTATATGTAGCATTTGAACATGCCTTATATGCTTGCTTTTCAATTTGAGTGACATGTGCCCATGTCCCTTGTTTTCTTATCCACTTGGCCAATTTCATGTTCTTGTTACTTATTTAATTCTTAACTATTTGCAATGCCATGATCCACATGATGAATTATCTCTCTTTCTTTGATGCCATGGTGGACATCATGCTCCATTCCTCCTTAAAAACTAACAACTAAAAACTACCATTTCTAATTTTAACTTAGCACATTGCACGTGTTATTACATTTTTATATCTATCTAGGCATACCCCTGTTGATATAACAATCTTCAATACAAAGTATGTTATATCTTGAGACACCTTTTTGATTATCATTACTATATCATGTATTTTGAAACATAACACACTTGTAGGGATATTTCTTCTAAGGGAACTCATTGTAGGGTCTTCATTCCTACCCTCAGAAGAGGGGGAAACAAAAAAGGGTTTTATCATAGAGATCAGAGTTCTTATCAATTAATAAATCAATTTTTAAAACACTAAGAATAGCAATCAATGGTCAAACTAGGAAAAATAGACTAAAAAAATAGTGATGATTATAGAATAGTCATCATATTCAACAAATGACAACAACATTAGATATAGATAATAGTGTCAAATAATAGGGTGTCTTATTTATAGTGTTCATACCAAACAACAAAAGACCTAGATTTTCCAAAAATAGGTAGAAAGGTAAGCTCAGCTATAGTTTTGTCACATACAAATTAGTTTAGATTCAGTAGTTTTAGTATAGTTTTTCTTAGAGAATCCAAATATAGGGGGAATCATGCATGGAATTATGGCTCTCACTTTTAGTTTTAGATTGGGTATTTGGTATGACTTTAAGATCATAATCCATGTTACAAACACCAGTGATTAGGGATAATGTGTGTGACACATTTGACTTCTTTTTTTTTAAGTTCATTACATTATCTAGGTATTCTTAGTATTTATATGCCTAATTCCATATGTAGATGGTTGACATCATTTTTGAGTGGCTTCCACATAAACCTATTGCCCAGTTTTAGACTGAATTTCATACAAGCCTAATCTCCACCTTTTTTGAGTGGCCAATATTGGCCTAGTTCCAAGCACACATTTAGCTATCCACACCACATTATCAAATTATAAATCATTCATGGGCTTTAGGAATAATATTATGCAACACACATTCATACTAGTATTAGTTTATAACTTCACTTAGTGGGTAATGATGGAGCCAAATGACTAGCTAGCCTTTGTATTCTTGAGCCACCTACTTAGAGGAATTGGACACACAGTCCAAACGTTGATTATCACATGCATGATCACATAGCTTCACTTAGTGGGCGATGATGGAGCTAAAGGGCTAGCCTTTACATTCTTGAGACACTGTTAAGGAATTGAACACTCATATTCATTTGTGATATTACTCTTAATCCAGCACATACCCAACATTATTTAGCATCATCTAGCATCACAATAAATTTTGTATTGGTTCAAATATATAATGAGGCTTATTCATTCCTTTCTCTTCCTCCCTCACTCTTACCCAACTTTGTACATAACATAAGAGAGATAGAAGAGAAAGAAGTAAATAGTTTATGCAATCAAGGCATAAAACCTTCTTCAAAATCATTCAAGATGTAGGGTTATTCTTTTAATTTACCCTAAAAATATATGTTGGTGTTATATGATTATTTTTTTAATGGTTAAAGGGTTTCTAATACAGTCATTTTAGAATATATAAACCTTAAAGAGAATCAAGGATTTGACCATGTGGGAGGAGGAATATACCCACATAATTAAATTAGTGATTTGACACAAGTAGGATTGATATATAGATTTGTATTAGTAAATAATGGTCTTGGACTTAGAGACATTATTATTTTTATATGGTTTAATAAGGTATTTGGTACAAATTTGGGGTTTTCATGATTGTTTATATGGCTCTAATTTTTTTTCCTAATTTCATGATGAAATGCTTCTATATAAAATTAAAATTATTGATATTACTGAGTAGTTATATAGAACAACTTTGTACAAAATAAATTTGTTAATATGACTATGTGGAAATTATTGATATAACTTACACCAAATAATAGTTTATTTTTCACTTGGATTTTGATTGTTTGTTCTTAGTTATTTAGATCATTGGGTTTTGAAATTTAGTCAATAACATAGCCAAATGGTATGAAACTGAGTTTAACATTTAGTATATTTTTAATCAATTGAGAATGTATATGGGTAAAATACTACGTACTCTATCTAACTTGTGACTGTGTGTTATTTGATTTTGAAATAATGGTAAAATGGTCTATCCATATAATATATAATGAAACCTATAGCTTTACTATTTATCCTTGAGCATATATATTCAATATTATAATAAATAAGAACATAATTTATAAGATAAACTTATCTTATTACTATATATTTATGTATGTGAGATAATTTACATAAGATTATGTGAGTTGTTAAGTTTGTTCTGTTAGATTATACAAACAATGACTGGGTCTAGACTTTATGAATAATAGTTTAAGTTTAAACTATATAGAGAACATAAACATTTAATCTAGGGATGAAACTCATGTTTAATAGTTTTTTATTAGTTGATACACCCTATGGTACACAAAAAATTATTCACATATAGAGTTTTACGTCTTAAGGAATTAAATTGGGAAATTAGGTGTTGTGTGCTATTAATGTGAATTATATTTTTGGTTTAAAATTGAGTCAATGTTTTCCTAAGTTGGGAGCTTAGGATAAAGATTAAACTCAAAAAATATATAAATACATATATATGTAGTTATTAATTATATGTAAATACATTACCTTACTCTTTATGAGTAATTCACACACACACACACACACACACACACACACACACACACACACACACACACACACACACACACACACACACACACACACACACACACACACATACATAAGTGGGCATACAAAATATATATGTATATGCGGATAGTTTAATATGTACATAGATGTTTAAATATATTAAACAATGTATTCATATAAAACCCATGATGTGTTTCATTGATTCCTATCTCTTTGAATTAGTTATTAATAGATTGGAAAATAATTAATTGTTGTTTAGATCAAATAAATATTGTGGTTATAGTATTTGTTTAATAGCTTGGAATTTAACATGAAATTCCTAAAATATGCTTACTTTCATTATAATACCTATGAAAAGGGTGATTTTATAATGAATATAATAAATATTATTTGGTAACTAATTTCCTTATAATATTGCCTTATTTAAAATATATACTAGGCTATATTAGAACTTAGGAATTATAACAATAGGTTTTATGATGTTATTATATAATATGTGATTATTTCATATTGTTTCCTTTGTATTTGAATAGTGTGGTAATGTTATTAGATCTATATGAGAATTTGTGGAATATTATTGTCCCTCAAAATAATAGAGGAATAACTAATTTATTTATTCAATATCAAAAACTTATTGTTTTACATGGAAGGTAAGCTTTAAAAAGCCTATGGTAGAGTTGGTTAGGAAAAACCAACTAATAGGAAAAACAACTAACCCAAATAAAAAAATAATTAAACCAAAACATTTGGATCATTAAAAATAATCCAAAAAACTCCCCCTTGATCCAAAGGGGTATAAAAAGACTAGAGTAATGAAACTTTGAGTCATCCAAGTAGTCTCTGTTGCAACTACAACTAGTACATTATGCATCCTAGACTGATCGACACCTTGATCATCCCTACACTAAATTAGAATAAGATCATGCCCTATCCAAATACATCAATATTCACATAGAATCTATCCAGTAAGTGATTGCCTTGGTACTATGTATGATACATCTCAAACTGATTCCCAACAATTATCAACATCTCCTATAAGCCTTTGCTCAACACTAACAATGCTAATGACTCAATGTTGACTCATATTCTAACTATAAATGACTGATAAAAAACTAATATGCAATATTATCTTCTCCCCCTATTAGGAAAGAGGTGAGAATCGATGCAGTAAATAAGCAAAGTACAAACCACTAAAATGATCCACATCAAAGATAATATCAACACTAGATCTATGAAAGCAAAATACACAGTTAAAAAAATGATACTACATTAAATCCCAATATTGATCCTAATAACTCACACAAGATGAGTAAGTTACCATCTTAGAATATATATTAAACATATGCAAAGCAAGAAAATTTGTAGACATCCCATCCATTAGAATAATATGCAAAATAATAGCTAGAAGAGGAACTAGAAAAGTGACTAGAGTGATTGGAGTGACTAGCAGAGTTTGATTTTACCTTCTATTGATGTAGAGAGGACTTCCTTTTTGATGAGAACTCTAAAGAGATGTGTCCTATGCCATCAAAATTATATAATGTTTTCTCACATCCACTAAATCTAGAGGAAGAATAGCCACATGAATAAGAATTCCTATTCGTGTGCTTGTGTCCATGTGAATGTTTGTGGTGATACTCATTCTTCTGAGAATTAGAGTGATGTTTATGGTTCAGAGAACCAACATGATCCATATGTCCAGAATGATACTTATGTTTGGAAGTGTGCCTTAGAGAGTGTTTATGTCTATGAAAGTGCTTCAAAGAATGTTTCTTGTTGTGTTCATATAATGGATTACCTATTTTGGTATATTATGGCCCCTTAGTAGGCTTTTATTTCTTCTTTACAAATTGTCACTCATGTTGAGTGAGCAACTCACAATTGGAATCAAAAGTAGATTTGTTAAGGTTATCACTAAACTGTAACATCTATAGAAATTTGTTGTAGCTAGGGCTAAGTCCATTCAAAATAATAAACAATTAAAATTTCATCATCAAATTTTTTTGCCAATAATGCCATATTCTTGTTTCAAATTCTTAATTCATGACACATATTCTGAAACATCTTCATCATCTATTAGTTTAGTGT
The DNA here is from genome assembly GCA_037957365.1 of Torreya grandis. NCBI lineage: Eukaryota > Viridiplantae > Streptophyta > Pinopsida > Cupressales > Taxaceae > Torreya > Torreya grandis. The sequence continues at coordinate 566,965 of JARHVA010004608.1, forward strand.
TGGGCAACCGCATAATAAGGTCAATTTTATTGTGGTTATGTTATCTACCATATTTTTATTTTATACCTTTCCATGATCTACAAGCTTCAAAATATATGTCCTCTATGTGAATTATAACTTCTACATTGCAATTCAATAATAATAAAGCAAGGGCACACTTGTCACATCTATGAAATTCTCCAAGATTTTTAGCATTGGTGGGAAATGTTGGTTGATTTTCAAATACTTCCCACATGCCATTGAATATTAATGTATTTTTCATGTTCATTAACCATTCCTTGTAATTTTTAGGAGTTAAGCATCCATTTTCATAAATTAAGCTCACAAATTTAGCCATGGTGTTTATCAAAATAATGTTGAAGAATAGGAAAGGCTATTGAGGTTTTGCCTTTACCTTCCAAATAGCTTCTAAATAGAAGATAGTCATAGGGTTTGTAAAAAATATTACTCTTTATAACTCTTTTTACACCCTTATATCACCATTTTCTTTTAAAATATTATATCCTTATAACGCATTTAACAAAAATAATGTCAATGGGTTTTGAACCTTGACCCTAATTTTTTATGTGCTTGTAAAATGGATATGGCCAAATTCACTAAAATTAATATTGAAATTATTTTTGGAGTATTTTTAATATAACGAAAAAGTGTCTAAATTTTGAAAAATGAAAACTAGATTTTAAGCATGTAAAAAATAATTTCACCTTGCTTATAAAAATGGAACTTTTGTCCATCTCTTGATACCCACAAATAATTAAATGAATATTATTTTAATTTTTATATGCCATGTAAATTGATTACCATACACTATGTTGTACCATCTCTATGGTGTGATATATTTCTAGATACTCATTTGTTCAATTTAACAATGTAAAAATTTATATTCACTCTAATGAAAAAACATTATATTATTATATACTGATTAAATTTAAAATAAATAGAAGTTGGTTGCTCTTATTATATAATTTATTATGTAAACTTTAAGTAGTAGGCTAAGATAATATTTAGTAGATATATAATTTGTGATGGATTGATTATGTAATACTACTTGATCTTGTTAATTTGATCATTATCTAAATGAATCATAACCATGTATTAAAGCAAGATGCATTTAGTTAAATATAAAATATCTTAATCTATTTAAGAATAATCTAATTTATATTTAAAAACTAAAATTAAAAATAATTAAAAACAAAAAATCATTTTTTGGGTTAAATTGAATGGGGTTTTAACAAAAATACAATCAAGAATATAGATCTTTCCTAGTTTAGCATGTGTAATAAATGCAAGTACAAGGTATCTAAGGGATAAAATAGAGAATATATTATTTTATGTTATGTTTTGAGGTATGAAAATTATCAATATTTGTTGTAGGGGTGCATAAAAGGTTTTGATCTTGTTTGTTTGGTATTTTGACTATGTTTTCCCATTGGATGCTTGTACCAAATAGGGATAGTAATGTTAATGCAATTGGATGACTTTGACATAGGTGTCCAGTCAAAGATATGCATAGAAATGGATCCAAATTTGTATCAAGCCTATGTTTTCACCTATATAACTTCCATGTGCCTCAAATTCTACCTACATATGTCCCAAATTCATCCAATAAACAAATCCTTAGTTATTTTCCATTGGACCCCATAAAACCTGGTAGAAGGGGTTATCACATGAGTTAATATAACCATAGTTATTGTTAAGTGATTCCTACATAACCAATAATCTAAATATGGCCTCATACGCACATGTAATTTTCCCTCCTAGGCATGTGTGTAAAATCATAATTGTGTAACTCTATACTCTTTATTTTAGTAACCTTTTGTATAAGCAATGTAATAGTATATTTGGCCTTTTAAATGCTTCATAAGTTCAACTAGGTATTATAATGTAGTTTCATATCTTGAGATATATAGTATTTTTCAATTTTCTAATTGTCAAATCAAATTAAAAGGTAGTGTAATTAGAATATAACACTTGTATATATACAGATCCGTTGATTTTGAATTAATATCTATAGACACATGAAAAGATGATAATAGGATGGGTAAAGAGGGTTAAATAAATGGTCACATAATGAAAGATATAGAAAATGATAAAATATAAGCATGGACACCTGCATTATATTTAGACACTAGTTTTGATATTAGTGTCCAAAATAGACGTAGGTGGCCAAGGGATAAAAAAATATAGATAATAGGAAACAACAAGTAGGGATACCAGATATACATTGGATGAAGATTAATAAAATAACATGTAAGCCCAATGAACAAGTAAATCAAGTGAAATAATATAGAACCAAATAGGTCCATAAGATGTTGCATCACTATATATCTAATCTTCAATCAAGAGATATATGCATGCAAATAGGATATAAAAACATGTTGGAAAATTACGTTTGTACCAAATATGGGTGTCTAATATATATATCAAGACAAAAATAAAATGGGTTTAAATAAGCTAAAAACATACAACTATCATAAAAAGAATAAAACTACAAAAATGTAAACAAAAATAACATAGAAATGAATTCATTATATGTTGAAACAAACTCAATATTTTGCAGGATGAATTCATTATTCTTTAAGACAAATTTGTTGTTATCAAATTCATGGACATTGAGCTAAAAATCATAGAAAATCAATCTAAAATAGTAAATATAAAAATTCAAAAAAAGTGTTAAATGTATATACATAAGAGTATCAATTAAAATTAATTGAAATGACTCTCGAAATGCACTTATGATTTAAAATATGAGGGACAAGGTCACGCCAGGTGTGATATAATGTTTAATTGTAAAATATATCATCAAAATTAGCTATGAAAACATCTGAAAATGGTTTCTAATCTTATCTAAACTAACCTTAACTTTAAAATATAGAGTAACAATAATAAGATAAAAACTATAAAAAAAACTTACAAAATAAGATGCAATTCTATCACCTTCTCCATTGTGTGATCAATGGTGTATTTTCACTTGGATGTTATTATGGTTACTCAACTCCTTTCAAAATAAAATATAATTGGGAAGTGTTTTGTTATGAAAGAGGACTTTTGATGGCTTGGATTCATTTAGATTTGATTGATAATTCAATATCACTTTGTTAGCTTTAAGGTGGATGAATGGAAGTGATATATTACACATCAATTTATAGGCTTACAGGAGGGTAATCAAATGGTTGAGAATAATTTGAATTTTTTTTAATTATTAAAATAATCAATAGTTAGTAATTGGTCCTCATCCATGAGAATGATATTCCATTAGTTAGAGAAAAGAGGAGTTAGTTGAGTGAGTCAACAAGAATAGGTCAAAATAGTTGGTTGTGTCATCTTAGAAGCTGAAATGTTCTAAGATAACTCAATAGGTAGTTGAGTAATTTGAGGGGGTAGTTAGATTAGTCAACACATGGTTGAGACAAATGTGGAGGATATCTAGGTGAGGAGGAAAATATAGATTTTTTAATTACATTTGGAGGAAAAAAATGTGTGAATGGATATAATTAATTAATAATTAATCAATTACTTAAATATTAGAGGGTAATAATGTTAATTTAAATTTTGGAAGAGGAAGGAGTAGCATGTCAATGTGAATTTTGACACTAAATGATGAACTTTAGATGTCTACAAGGTTATTGCATTGATATTCTTGTAAATGTGCCAATAATACCATCTAATGGGTAGTCATACATCAAAGGAGGAGGATGTAAATTATATATCATATACACCCTAGTAGTATCCTTAGTTTTTATTATTTATTGATTTGTAAGGGGATTGGAAAATATTTAAAACTTTGTATTCTCATTTGGTTGCGGTTCTAAATTATTCACATGTTTATTTATCTAAATAATGTTGTTGATGCGGATCATGGACCAGGTTCTTAATGAAGATAATACAAACCATGCAGTGAATGATCCTCTCACCCTTAAGATTGAATACACACAATAACAACAAATCCAAAAAGATAAATTCTCTTTTTCAAAACAAATTACATAAAATATCACTCATTATGAGCTAAGAGCTCAATTATGATAGAGTTACTAAAGGTCAATTCAGTGTATAATTATTTAGTCCTATGATTATTATATAAGGAAATCTCTTCAAGAATATCTCTCTCCCCCCTCTCTCCTAACTACCTTAAAATAATTTCTTTGGAAGAGTTAATTTTCTTGCCCAATGGTCTCTAGAATGAATTAACTCTATAAGTGCAATATTTTTTAGAGACCATTGGGCAACACTTTATAAGTCAAATATTTTTTAGTTTAAATTTATCATAGGTGCCTCATGGATATATTTCCTTGTGCAAACACAATATCTTATACCTCAAATTAATTCCTCTCATGCTTTTCATCTTCATCTTGCTATAATCTAAGTTACTTTATTTGAACTTCTTCACTTCTTCATGAAATCTATGAATATGTTCAATGTAGTATTTAGCTTATCTGATCTTCTTATGCATATCTCGTAACTTCCTCAACTCATTAAATCCTCTAGGATTAATTATAAAAATAATATATAAATATGTGTTCCTCATGCTCTTTTTCACAAAATTATTATATGCAAATTTATCTTGCATTAATACCATGTCCCACTGCATATTCTTGTCTCCTACTAGACATCTCAATAGATATCTAAGGTTTATGTTAAAAAATTAAATTTTTACATTATTTTTGGGATGGAACACACAAATATAACTCATATTTATTCCTAATTTCTTCTAAAACATTTTCTAAAAATTTCCTACAAATTTAGTATCCATATTTGTCACTATAATGCACAACAGTCCATGTAATCTAACCACCTTATTATATAATAAGTTGGCAATATTTATCAATATGATGTTCTTCTTAAAAGAATAAAAATGTGTAATCTTGGAAAATGGATCCACCACAAAAAAATGGAGTCATTACCTATTTGTGTTCTTGAAAATCCATGCTTATGTCTTCCCATGTTCTCTAAAGTATAATTAAGGGTTTGTACAAACCCATGTTTTGGATTCTACCTTTTACTCACTTACAAGTTTGTCATCCTAGCATGTGTTTACATAAATCAACACCCATATTTGGATAACAATAACTCTCAGCTAACAACACCAACATCTTGTCACCACCAAAATATTTGTAAAATCCTTTGTTATGTTATTTCTTAATCAAAATTTTGCACATCAACCCTTTGGTTGTACATAACTACTCTCCTATGAAAAAAAATCATTATTGATTAAAATAATCTAACCACAATGTTTAATCCATGGTTTTTGGATCAATACATGTTTTCCATGCATTGTAAAAATTCATTCATTTTAGTATATCTCTTTTATTGAGTTAAACCCCAATACTTTGACTCTCATCTTGTTCATCATCAATGCTCTTTTACTCTATGTTCATGTAACCTTGTTATATTTTCCAATCTTATTATTGAGAATAAAATATATATATATATATATATATATATATATATATATATATATTTATTCCACCCAATTTATGTTATTTTTATTCATTTTCCATTGGCTATTGATAAATTATAGTGCATGATGGTTTATGTATAATACAAACTCTTTTGGCAACAAATAATGACTTCACTTCTTCAATATTTATACAAATGCATAAAAAAAAAATTCATAGACCTTATATTTGTGTTTTTTATCATTTATAATCTCACTAAAGTATTATAATCCTAACTCTTGACTAAATATTATGCTAGTCATTGTTTCACTCATGCCACAGTTTACTTGAAATACCGTATCAAAATCTAGTAACACTAGAACTAGCTAATTTGTTGTGTTATTCTTCAGTTGTTAGAAGTTATGATCTACTTCATTTTTATAAGTGAATGACTTATGATCTCCTTACATCATTTGTGTGATCTCTACACACATCCCACTATTTTTTTGGATGAATTTTACATATAATCTTCCTAGACCATGAAAGAATCATGTTTAAAGTGAACTCCTAGTTGATGGCTACTCTACTATTGTTCACACCTTCTTAGGATTAATATTCATTCCCTCCTTAGATATTAGAAAACCCAAGTATACCAAATATTCCTTGAGGAAGCTTCACTTCCTCACATTTATCAACAAATTTTCTCTGGCCAATCTTTGTAACATGTTTTGTAGATGTACCACACATTTTTATTTTGTTTTGATGAATGCCAAAATGTCATCCAAGTAACCAATGATTTGCTTTCCCAAGTATGGATTCAAAACATCGTTAATCAGATTCTTGAATGTACTTGGTACATTGGTTAGTCCAAATGGCATGCTAACCACTTATAAAGTATTTCCTTTATTTTTAAGGTTATCTTATATTCTTCTCCTTCATTGATTTGGATCTTATGATACCCACTATTCAAATCACTCTTACCGAATAACCTTGCACCACTTAAATAATCCATCATGTCATCTATGGATGGTAATGAAAAATTGTAAGTGATTATGATATTGTTAATGTTTCTTGAATCTATGCACATGAAATTCTCCTCTTTCTTAGGTATCAATACTATGTGAACTATATAAGGGATCAAACTCTCCCTTATCAACTCTTTCCATAATATCTCATGCACTTGTCTCTTTGATTCCTCATTTAACATCAGATTCATTCTATGTGTGACCTTATTTGGAAATATTTGTCTAATAATTATATCCATGTGATGAATGATTATCCTTACTACTGGTATCTTCTCTATAAAATAACTTGATATTATGTTGATGAACTTATCCAATAAATATTCTAATTCACAAGATAGTTTTGATTTTATTTTATTGGATAATGTACCAAATTCTTGTGTCATTCTTGGTATGAGTGCATAACATTCCTTCTCTTGGGAACTCTTTGTTTGACACCATCAATACCCTTATGTATACACTAATTCACATTTTTATTTTTCATCCTTTAAGGGACTTGGTTTATTTTATCCCATCCTTATACAAGAAATAATTACTTTCCCAACCATCATGTAATGCCTTAAAATCAAATTTCAAAGTCTTCCATAAACTTAAATTCCATTCATCCATTGGCATCACATCACACCACACTCATCTTGGTATGCACTTATCTAGAATCTTATGAAACATTTCTCACTAACCAATACATGTTGCCTCCCTTAAAACCCTACCACTCTATATGGGTTTGAATGAACTACTCTCTTCAAATTAATTTCTCAAATGCTTCATTTGATATGAGATTATTTGTGCAATCACTATTTATTATCATTTTATAACACTTTCATCTTGATTTACATATAGTTTGGAATAAACTATTCCATTGTTTTGGTCCCTTATCTTCTCATAGTGGCTTTAACAACACCCACTTCAACATTTTCACCTTTCCATGTTATATTTATTTCAAAAATTTAGTTGATCCAATGTATTCCTCATCTTCATTTGTAATGTGTATGAAAACATGCATTTTTGTAATTCCTTGAATTTGTGCCTATGTAAACTCATATGTTTTATGTCTTGATTATCCACACTTGAAACATATTATGATTACTAATCTTCCCATTCTTTGACCAAATATTCTTCATCCCCAAGCTTGGTAGTATCAAAATTTTACATGTGTGTTCTCTTGTTCAAATTTGTGCATCCCATTCTAATATTAGGTATTCACATTACTTCATCATGTGACTTGTATGCCTTATATATGAATGTTACCTCATACACCTATTCTTCCTCATTATCTAAATCTTCCCTTACCTTGTGTGTTGCTTTATGTTTTACATAATAACTTCTCTTTTGCCTAGAGCATGAACTAGTAAATTTCTTTGAATTTTTTAATTTGAGCAATACTTGGTTCCTCTTATATTCCAAAGAAAAATACATTTAAATATCATAATACTTTATCCTTATCCACCTCAATATGTCATGATTTAATGGTGAGCTTTTAGTACTCTTTAGTATATTATTTAACTAACATTTCCTTTTGCTTTATATTTTTAATTTTTTTGAACAACTACACCCAATAGTCTTTGAGAAATAATTTCCCTCTTATTTTAAAAACCATCCTATCCCACCTCATTATCTTACATTTCACTTTTTTGTGTCATTTATTTTGAACTTCCTTCCACCATAGAGTTGCATGTCCATTTAACTTTCCCTACATCATCTCAAAATGCATTGTGGGTCACTAATGTCCTTACACTTTAACTACTCCTCCATGTCATATAGCCAATCAGTAAGCTCTTTTGGATTCAAACTTCATAAAAATTAGGTTATGTCCATATTCACACAATTTCTAATATGTGAGATAACTCTCAAGATTTTCTCTTCACTAGATAAAATTTTCTCCCATCACATCCTTCACCTTCAATGTCATCTACTCCCTTGATGCATTGTTTGTTGCATCTAGTTTAATTTCTTTGAATGATTTAACATTAATTAGTGGATTATGTAGTGATTATTATAGATCTGATGCTTATTCATTAGTTTTATTGTTATACTATCTAATGTGGTAACCCATTATTTATTAATATCTATTTTGATAACTATTATTTATGATTAGTATTTTGTATGATTAGGAAGACTGATTTCATGTTCAGATATTATTTCTTAATAGTTTATTCGTGGTTATTTTTTGATTATATAATGATGTGGTTCAACTACCTTTTCTTATTTACTAAGGTGGATGTAAGATTAGTCTGCCCTTTAGACTAAAGAGGGTAGAATAGATGATGATGGTGTGGGTAGATAGAATTAAAAAGAACACCTTGCAAACACCACTTAGGATAACATAACTGATTATTTTTACTTTGATGAGTTCTGATTGTGGACTATTATTCATGTTTTCATACTTACATATTATTTTGTTTTATAGTAACATTTATTTGGAACTCATCTTGATCTATTTTACTATTAGTTTATCAGTAATTATATTTGTCTACAAATTAAATGTTGTTATTTGGGGATTCATCATTATTTTATGCATGAAATTTGTATGATTAACTTACTATTAGCCAAAATGGCTACCATAGGCCATTGTATTTCAAAAAATTATATCCAAACCTCTTTCAACATTATTGATATCCTTTTAAGGTTATTGTCTTGATCATAGCTTGTCTTTTAATGATGAAATGTGATGATGATCCTATTATTGTTAAAGGTCTCCTAGGATGGTCTAACCTAGAGAGTGATTCAAAACACCTAGCTTTTCCATCATTATCCTAAATGTGGTTATCTCCAAGGCATTTAAAAAAGATTAAGGTAAATTTGGAGATGTTAAGTTCTCATTTGTTACAATGTTGAAGTGACTTCATTGATTAAAATCAAGTATGAGGAGTAACACCATGCAAAATAGGTCATTTTAAGCCATGTGGTATTCATGGAAGAGTATGTCATACTATATATAATCCACAAAAGATCTAAAAGGTGTCAAAATATTTTCTTCTAATGTATATCAAAGTCAAAACCTCTTTTACTACTTGATTCAACTCAAATCATGGCATAGAAGAAGTGTTGGTAGGAAAACATAGGCAGAATGAGTTTTTTATGTTACACTTACATTTTGGATGATATGGAAGACTTTATAAACATCTCACATAGGCATCTAGTATGGCACTCATTCAAATGATCAAATTCCACTACATGGAAAAGGCATTTAGGTGAATTTTTATAGTGTTTCCATACATAATTAGAATATTTTTAGCCATTTACATCAAGGTTAAAGGTGGTGAAGATTATAAACAACATCATCCAACCTACCTAAGGCAAAATACATGCTTATTAAGGTGTTAAAGGTCCAAACAAATAGGAAACATTTTCAAAACCTCCATTGTGTTACTTACAAGCTCAAGAAGGCCAATGATTTTACCTTATTTCATGAAGGAAAAAAGATTTAGACCAATTTATATTAGATAATTTTAATGTTCCTTATACCATTTAAATACATGGAAATATGTTATATTTTGAGATATTATACTCTATGAATCATCGCTAAGGAATTTAGTGCTCTTAGACTACCTACAAAACACTAAAAACTTAGTTTTCTCTCTTTTGTAGTAGTTCTAAGATTATTGGATGGATGTTGGTAATTTTAAATAATTATATATTAATATAATAACCTATACACTACATAAAATCTAGGAAAGTAACCATGGACTAGATCTATAATTCCAAGGAAGGCCATGATTGATTGTATTGAGAGTTATAAGTAGGGTTGTTGAAGATAAAAGGTGTTTTCATGCATAAAAGTGATTATATTCATTTTGGAATAATTTTATTTGATATAATATAACCCTTTTAAATAATTCCAAGGAATTATCTGAGCCTAAATATACTAAACATGAAGAAAATGTGAAGTTGTAGATTTGAAGGTGTTGACGACGTGAACATTTTCTGCCAAATATGGTATTATTGAAGGGTTTTGGACTTAAAATGAAAGAAAAAACATATTGTACACATGTTTACCAGCCTATCACACCCCCTACACGATCATTAAATTCCATGTTCATTATTAAATTGTCTTTTTTACACCAAACCAAGGGTACATTCCTCAAGAGAGAAGACACAAACCTATAAGTTAGGATTTGGAGAAAGATTACAAATTTTGTGCCAAATGTGAGAGATGAAAGGTCAAGAAAGATAGTATAATATTTTATAAAGTTTTTATTACTATATAGACTCATTTTAATGAAAATAATCCATCAATTAGAGTTAGGACCTATTGGAAAAGGTCTATTAGGCTTATAAAGGCCTAAAATAGAAACTTGCTTTGGTTGCCACATTTTTAAGAAATAAATAAAATGATTGGTCTATTTTTGTATATAAGATACTTTAAACCTAAAAAAAATTATTGAATAAGATACTGTGAGAATAATATGATAATATTAATTTGACAACACTGTTTTCAACAGACCTACAAGTCCTTTCCTAGTCTTATAGTGTTTATTTTGAAGAGTATGGCAAGCTTCTGGTTATGTGAGGTTTATGAGTACCTTGAACATATTTTATATGTATATAAAATTTAAATGGAATTTTATTTATTATTTTATAGGTCTCATGACATGTTTATTTCAATAAACAATAAGAAGAAATTCATTTTATCCAAAATTGGCCTTGACTGTGTGCACTTACAAGCCTGCCTACAAGAACATGGAAATGATGTGACATATGTTTTAAAAATGAGATATGAAGGTAATGTGAAGTGTGATAGACATTAATATTATTTTTAAAATTTATTTATTATTATCAAGTATGGTAATTCCATTAAAAAAATATGCACTCTCAAACTTTAACAAGTGATAGGCCGAATAGAGAGCTACAGATATGCCTTAAATAATTTAAGGAGAGTATGTAATTTTTGAATTAAATTTAGAGTTTTTATGGATAGGAGAGATTTTTTTGGAATAAAAAAAGTTTTCCAAGTGGTTTTAACCCTTGGATAATGAATAAAAACCCATAAAATGGTCCTTCGGATCAAAATTCATGGATTGCCTATAAACCCTCGTCATGGACAAAACATGGGTTCAAACATATTAAAGGGGTAAAAAACATTATAATACCACATAAATACACAATATAACATATAAAATACCTTAGGGAATTATTTTGAGATAATAAGGGGGAAATTTTGGTGATTTTGTGCAAATACGCTTATCTTAGGTGTGTTAGTTAACCTGGTAATTTGAGAAGAGTGGTCTGGAATGCTCAAAATTATGTTACATTTTTGAATGGGAAAAAATGAATTTTATATATGTTAATATTTTTTCCAAACTCTAAATTTTTGGCATTAGTTCATAATTTTAGGTCCACAACTTTATGAATAATCATTAACATGGTAAGCACTTTAAACCCTCATAAAACCCTTATAAGAGCCTGATGACTAATTTTTGACTTAAAAGTGGTTTAAATAAAATTTATTAGCCTTGTAATAATTTTTATGGTTTTTATGAGTCCTAATATCATCCATTTATTCAATCACTTGGCACGTGTGAAGAGTAAAAGGTATATAAAATGGTCTAGAAATGGTATTTTTAGGCCTATTTGCAGGGATATAAACAAATGAAGGCTCTTAACCAATAGAAAAGATTTAATATTCCTAGGAATATGTCTAATTTTCCTCAAACCATAAATCTCAATAATATTCAAGTTACCAAGATATATTTAAATCAATAAGAATAGGTCCAGGTAAAGGTTTCTCCTCATTTCCAAATAAAGACTAAGTTAAAAACCTGTTCAAGGTGATTTGAGACATGGAAAATTACAAGGAATACCTATAAGTATGTCATACCATTAATGAGAAGGATATTAGATTTTTTAATAAGTAGTTATAAGGACTAAATATAGTCTTGAGGTATCTAATATACAGGCAGGTAGTTGGTTATATGATGTTGAGAATTCTCAAAGAAATATCTGCCTTCTATTAATCTTCTTAAGCGTATTTTAAAGATTTTTTCACTCTAAAAGATGAAATTGTAGGTATTAAAGAGTGGTGAAGATATTACAAGCCCTATATTTTTACTCTAATATGCTTATAAAAGAATAATAAAAGCTTATTTTAGATCAAGTCTCTAATAAAAATCTTGTAACAAGTGGAGTATGTTCTTGAAGGATATTAAAACACTTAGGAAACCTCTTCAACATCTATTTTTATATTCTAAATGTGTAATAAGTCTCAAGAAGATATAATGACAAATCAAGGATAAATATATGAAATAAGTCCTTAAAACTCATCAAGAAAAAGAAGAGAGTTCAGATGAAGAATCTCTTATGCCACCTATAAGGATCATCGTGTCATCAAGTAACACATTGAATGGAAGTAATAAGACTATCCTCTCACCTCCCACTTGTCATTGTAACTAATTTTTGGAGGATGATACTTGTCATGTACTTTTTCAATTTACTTTCTCTCTTTTCTCTCTTATTTATCCTATATGTACTATCTTGAAAGGCTTATAATGGATCCTCAACCTGAGTAGGGTGAAGCCATGCTCAAATGACACTTGTACTTTGCCTTTTAAATGAATACATGTTGATTTTTAGCCTTCTTGATGTTGTAACTAGTGTATTCTCATGGTGGTTGATGAATGTTAGTGATTTTCAACAACTTCCTTTTAATTATCCTATCTTATTACCTTTCTTTAGGTTGTTAGTCATCATATTAGGTCATATGAAGAGTGTTACATGGTATTGATTTTTATATGTGTGGAAATTACTAAATTATTGTCCCTTAAGACACCTTTTGATCACCCCCCTTGGTTAGTGTCTTGACCATTAACTCTATATTAAAACACTAAATATTGGAGACTCGTATTGAGTTAGTATAATAGGATTTAGTCCTAATTCATGTTCTTAGTGTAGTATAATCAAGCTGATGGTACTAAATTTGGTTCATTGCCTCTCATTTACCTATTTTTCAATTATCTCTTTCCCTTTTCCTGGCAAGTAATAGGTTTAGTAGAAATTTCAAGGTGATACATCAAGGGAGATAACCCTAATCTAAATATTTGCCTCAACTTTTAGGTCATCCATATCTTAAATGTGTCTCTATGTGCCATTTAGATGTGTAAGGCCTGAATAACCTTGTCAATGGTGAAATTTAGAGTTATAATAGTTTTGGAATGCCTGGTGGGACATATTGTCATCTATTGAGGGATTTTTGGTGATGTCCTTAAATAAATAAGCCTTTGGATAAATTATCTCAAGCATAAATGGTGACTTGAAGTAAACCAAAACTATTTTAAGTGTCCCAATTGATTATAATAAACCAATTGGTATGTATCCCCAACCTTTATTTGGTTAAAATGTATATTCCTCATCTACGTATCCTTCATATCAAGCTAAAAATGTTCATGGGCTCACCCCATGTATCCCTCAACTATAATAATATCAAATTTCTTATGATTCATGTTCCCCATGTACCCCAACTTAGCCTCTTTGGAAGCTGACTTATCCCTACAATCATCTTTGTCAAAATATCATGCCCTTATTCAGCATAGTCACATTTCTACTCGATCCTTCTTAAACTTCAAACAAACCCTTTTAGCTATTGAGATGAAAATGAGAGAGATTAATATAAAAAAGGAGCTTGGTCTAATTGTCACTATCACTTATAATTAGAGTGAAATCATTTAGAGAATGATGGACTTAGTGCATTATTTTAAGTATGAGTGTGCATCTATTAAGAGAGAGAGAATCAACACATACCAATTAGTGATAAGTTACAGATTAGAGGTTTAATTTATTATATGGATAATAGGTTAGTGGCCTATGAGAGGCATAATATTCAAAATTATTAGTCTTATGTGTTCTCTCCTACTCCAAATCAACCTTCTTTTGCTCCTAGTCTGCTCCAAGCTATAATATACTATCAATAAAATCTTATGTCTATGAAAGATCCACCCAATCTTCCTCAAGAACCTTAAACCATTCCATTATGGAGACCCTTTTGGGATATGAACCCTAATTACATCATGCCAATCCATGAGAAATAACCTTATTCCATGCCCATCAAAAATTAGAAAAAAATAAAAGGAAGTAGAGGTCAAACCAAGAGAGTTTCTATGTCTCCCAAGTCCTTCACCCACCTCTCAAGTTGGATTTAGTCATGAAGTTCAAAGTACATCAAAGTTTGATAGATTTATTAGGGGTGGAAGGATTTTTGGAAGCACCACCACTGAGAGTGGGTGGGGGGGGGTGAATTAGTGATCTCTTAAAATTTTATTCTAATACTTTAGTTTTTTAGTCAAACATCAATATAGCAATAAAAACATAGCAATAAACATAAAGACATAACACATTATATAGGTGGGATATCTTAAAGGGAAGAAAACCCACAATGATCATTACATGGAATACATGTCATAAATCTGATATGCAAGGAGTCAACAAGATTTTTGAGCACCAACACAACTTGCAGCACCAATCCCAAATAGTCAAGCACCAACTTGACAAAAGGATTCAAAAATCACCCACTTTCAAATAAGCACCAACTCCTTGATTTGTAGACACCAATATATATGAGGCTTTAGATCATCCATTTTTCTTAGATGTTTTTATCAACAAATAATGGTATAATTTTTCTCTCTTTGCTCACTGATCTCATATTAATTCTATTGTTTTTATACTCATCACTCTCAAATTCATTCTGCTAACTTTATTGTTTCTTTCTTTACTCAATCAAATAGACTCATTAGGTTCCCTTTCTTTTCTCAATAAAATAGACATATTAGGATCTCTTTATCTTATCTTTATTTAAAAAGACTTTATCCTCTTTGCCTCCTCTAATCTTCTCTTTTAGTCGATTCTATATACTCTAGAGTTCATCTTCATATGAATAATTCAATGATTTCATACTCATGCCTCTCTAGCCATTCATTCCTCAATGAAACTCTTCTCTACTCCTTAGTGAAAATTAATCCTCTATTTTATTCATTACTTAAAAAGATAATTTGATCTTGATTATATACAAGATGTTGATAAATAACCTCTTGAAAGTCAACTAAACAAAACTCAATAGTCAAATACCTAATGATTTATTCTCTTTTGAAAACTTAATTCACATTAGCTTATATAAAATCTCACTCACATAGATCAGCATGAGTGAATTGAAGCTAGGATAGACCAAGAAATCATTATAATACATTTAATATCATCCTAATGCATTTTTTAGTATCCTTGATGCATTTCATATCATCTCTAATGCAATCCATAGCACCCCTGATGTAGTCTATAGCAAGCCTAATGCACTCCATAGTAAATCTAATGTAGTCCATAGCGAACTTGATGTAGTTCATAAAAACTCTGATGCATTCCATATCACCCTTTATGTAGTTTTTATCATGATTATGTAGTCTTTAGTAACCTGATGCAATCCATAGAAAACTTGATTCAATTTATAACAAACTTGATGCAATTTGTAACAAACCTAACACTATCGTAGATGATTGAAAGAAATCCTTGACGTTAATGACAACATCTAAATATATTACACCTTTGTCATTGATGGAAAACATATACAAGTAAATGACCTAAGAAAATTTTATCATTCAATGAACATACCTTTACACCATAACTTGACCTTGGTTTACTCTTTCCCCTGTTACACAACTAGTTATTTCTCTCTCTTATATAGTTTTCTCTACTACTGCACTATTTCTCCCTAGAAATAGTCATCTTTCTAATTCTCCCCCTTTGAAATCAATGGTAAAGGGTTTCACAACCTAAAATCTATTTGATCTTAAACAAAAAATTGTGTCTTTAAAGTTGATAATATCCATCTTCATTTCTTGCTAGTTGAACATCTTTTAACTTTTATAGACTCTTTAATATTGATCTATGGAGCTAAAAGATACCTAAATTTTAGCTCCTCCTTAGTACATACCTTTTTAGTACTGAGAGAAGATGGAATTACTCCAAATTCTTGCCTTAAGAACTCAATTTTTTCTTTTGGAAGAGGTTTTGAAAAAATGTCTGAAACTTGATCTTTTGTGGTTACATACTCTAGTTTGATAATATAATGGTGATATCCTCCCTTAGAAAATGATACTTTATTAGAATATGATTATTCTTAGAATGTATGATTGGATTCTTAGAGATGTTAATGGCACTAATATTGTCACAAAATATAAAAATAGAATATTATTTCTAAATTTAAAGTCACTCAAAGTTTGTTTCATCCATAAAACATGTGTGCAATATGATGCTATTACTATGTACTCAACTTCAACTGTGGACAAGGAAATTGATGATTATTTCTTACTCAATCATGACACAATACTCTTTCTAAGAAATAATACACCACCATGTGTGAACTTTATTATCATCAATGTTATCTTCCCAATCTACATCAATGTATGTTGTTAAAGTGAAATCCTTACCTTTTGAGTACAACAAACCAAAATACATAGTAGCTTTGAGATATTTGAATATCCTCTTGATTGCTTATAAGAGTGTCTCTTTTGGTTCTACCTAAAATCTAGCCACTAGACCTAATACCTACATGATATTAGGTCTTGATGTAGTAGTATACAATAGACTTCCAATGATAGATCTATATAAGGTCTGATTGGCTTCTGATTGGCTTCTAATGACTTGTCTTCTTGACTCACTTTCACCTTGTTCTCATCAAAGTACTTACCAGTTTATATTCTTCCATATCAAATTTCTTCAACATTTCCTTAATTTACTTATCTTGAGATATGAAGATTCCCTTATCTTACTTAACTACATGAAATATAAGGAAAAATGATAGATCCCTTAACATAGATATCTCAAATTATTATTGCATTACTTATATGAAATTCTTAGACATCTTATCATAGTCAATACCAAATATAATATTGTCAACATACACAACTATAATTAATTTATGCTCACCTTCTATTTTGATTTAAAGTTTGTTATCAAAAACACCTCTCTTGAAATCCTTATTAAGCAAGTATATGTTAAATATTACAAACCACACTCCAGGGGATTGCTTTAACCCATATAATGTTTTCTTCAATTTATAGACATAGTCCTTATTTCCTGAAAAAGAGAAACCTTTAGGTTGATATATATACACTTCTTATTCTATATTTTCATTAAAAATGTAGAATTTAAATTTATTTAATATATCTTGTAATTTTTGAAACCAAAATATGCCAAAAATAGTCTTATAGCTTCTAATCTTGCCACAAGTGTAAAACTTTCTTTAAATTCAACACCTTCTACTTGAGCATAGCCTTTATGTAGTCATATAAAATGAAAATTTTGGTTATTTGAGTATGGCTAAAGACACCTAATCCATAGGTCCTCCTACTTGCTTACACAACCCTTTTAGGGTTTTCTTTCACTAATTCCCAATCATCCACAACCTTCCATACTTAAACCTTACAGACCCAAACATCTCTTCCAGGCCCAAATCCATCCCCCTAGATCTCATTCCCTCTAGACAATAGTTCCCAACTTAGATAGGAGTGTTGAAACCCAAGGTGTCTTTTTTTTTATACTATTGTCCAAGTATACTTTTGAATCAAATGGTCATATTCTCTTAGATCTTTATCCCAATTAATTTTAGCCTAATGTAAATTGATTTAAACCATGATCATTAATTTCCATAAAAAATGCCATTCAAAGTCCATTATAAGGGTTGACACTCATTTACAAGAGAGAAGTTAAAATACAAGAAATTACATTCAAGTGCTTTTCCTTATTCTCTACATACATCCTTCCAATATTATTCCAAGCTTATTAAAACCCCTACACCAACACCTAGTTTTTCATCTAGTTGAATTTTCACACATAATTGGACCAAGCACTTCAATGGGATAACTACATTATCTTTATCCATCCTCAAATTATTGTTATGTAGGCAACATGCCCACACATGAGATGTGAATTACATCTAGCACATCCTTTACACACTAATCCCTTCTCTCTGTTTCCCAAATTTTTATTTCAAGTTCAACCAGAAAAGATCCTAGGGCTTTTTAAGATTAAAAAGGATGCATAACAAGCTCTATGGATTTTCAAGATTTGATATTTCACTGATAGGGTAACACATACCTATCGAGCAGAACATAGAAAACTCAGATCACCTAGACAACAACACTAGAAAAAGACTACAACACCAAAAATCAAGGTGTTACACTTTCAACACTCCTATCCAATAAAAAAATGAAGTTTGAGAACCTTTTTTTTACACTATCTCAATCATGTACCTAAATTCTCAAACCCTAGCTCAGACTAGATAGCTCAAAATAAGCTAAGTCATATTTTCTCTAATTTTTTACTATTTTTAGAAAATTCAAAAATATAATATAATTAGATAAATTATTGGATTGATTATTTCCCATTATTTATTTATTTACCCTACTCATATCTATTTATTAATTATCAATAAAACTCCATTATTTTGAAAAATAATAAAACATTTGGTGAACCTAACTTACTTTGAATTTCACACAAAAAACCCTAGAAACTCTAGGGTAAATTATTTATGGTTTTTTCCATAATTTATTTATTTTTTACATACTTAAAATTCATAAATATAAAAATTAATTTTAAAATTATAATATTTTTTTTTAAAACCCTAGTTTACACATACTAGGTCCTTTTTGCATACAAACACATTCCAAATAATAGGAAAAATATATTGCTAATTTTAGAAATATTTTTTCATTTTTATTAAATTTTTCAAGAAAAAAGCAACAAATTTTATATAAATTCATATCAAATTTTAAAAATTATCATACTAATTTTAAAAATTAATTCAAAAATTGCTAGTTGCATTAACTAGCTCCCAATTATTTTTCTAGTAATTTTTCAGTCATTTTTTGAATTTTTTAGCTGCATATCAAACTCAAAAAATAAATTTTAAATTAAAAAATTCATAGTGTTTTCATAAATATTTTTAAAAACTCCCTAGTTACATGTAATAGCTCCTATTTTAGCTTCTTGAGTTATCACCTTACATATTTGTACACTCATTATCCATTTTACACAAATTCCAATTCACTATTACTCAAACTTTGCATTTATTATATTTAGTACTTTCCCTTTCTAGCATATTATGTATTACAACTTATATCAAAACTTTAAAACACATTTCACATTGTTTTCATACTTTAACAATGGCCCAATATACTAGTTTTTTTAAAGATGATAAAAGAGAACTTCAAGAACTCTTAACTAAACATTTGGATATGCAAGATGAAATACTTATAATTCTACAAGAGGAATAAAAAAAGTTAATAATGGTCAATCTTCTCAAACCATACAGAAACCAATTATAAATGACACTATAGTGGAAACTATGTATCAACAACCCCCTATAGTATCCCAACCTTCTTCTATGCCACCAACTATAACTAGTACATCCCAATCTCTTGATGTGGTAGCCCTTATGTAAGAGATAAGATATCTTCAATCCAAGGTGAAACATATTAAGCAAGCTATCTCTAGACCTACACAGGCATTATGTTCTTTTGCTTTACTACATACACCATTGGCACATCACATTGCTTCTACACCATTGTCACAAGGTTTTGTTCAACCCAGGCTTACTCTTTATGATGGCAAGGGTGATCTAGAGACACACTTCAAAGATTTTCACGTAGCATTCTTGGAATATGTACCCATTGACTGGCTACTTACCAAGCTATTTTCATAGAGCCTAAAGGATTATGATTTATAATGGTTCTATAGTCTATTAAATCAATCAATTCATGCATTTAATCCTTTAGCTGACATGTTATTATCACACTTTAGCATTAACATTGGTGATAAGGTTTCATATGCTCAAATTTCTTAATAGAAATAATGACCAAATGGGCATCTCACATACTATGCTTTTTGGTATAAGACCATCTTGGCTAAGATGACTAGTCCCATGGTAGATTAGGAGTTATATGACCTCTTCAAATATATTATTCTACCAAAATTGCATGAATCTATTATTTTCAAAATATTCTCTTCCTTCACTGAATTATGTCATACACTAAAGGAAATAGAAGTGAAACTCATTTCAATGGGAAAAATCAAGTATACAATCATTCCAAACATAAATAATAAGAGTAAAAACAATTTCCCATACAAGGACAAGTTCAATGATATAAAAGGGAAGAATCAACCCATAGTAAATGTAGATTTAGAGCCTCCTCAGCATATAATTTTATCAGCACCCCCTTGGTGTTCTTTCTCACATCTTCTAGTTCCTCTAGCTAGGGTTTTACAATATATTTTGGATTTTAATATCATATCTCTCCCTCCTATTCAAGAAGTTGATCCAACCAAACCTCTTCCCAAGGTATATGATCAAAAGGTATTTTGTGATTACCATAGGGCACTAGGCCACACTATAAACAAATGCATCAGTTTGACACATAAGACATAGGACCTAATATATGATAACCTACTTGATCTTAACACTTCATTTGAGCCTCCAAAAGTAAAACCAACACAAATTAAAGCTTTGAAAATCTTCTCAGATCTATTTCCATAGCATTCAAAATAGGGTATATGGGACATGTTAGGATTTCACCATGCATATCATGCACATCCACCACTAGTTACATACCAAGAAGTTTTAGTTGAGTCACATCCTTTGAGTGGTATGTTTAGTGTGTATGAGTCTAGAGTTCTAACTAGACCTTTGATATCCTTCTCAGATCAAGTGATTGTGGAGGAAAATTCAAATTATAATGCACTCTTTAGCAAAGCACATATTCATAATCAACTCATTCACAAAGTTATCATCGATAATGGTTCTAATGTCAACATGTGCACCATTACATTATTACAAAATTTGGGCTATTCAGAGTAAGATATCACCCTCATATATATAGTTATCAATAGATTCAATGGGCACATACAGAGTTCATTAGGTGAGATTGTACTTCCTTTACAGACTATTCCAACACATATGCCCACACACTTCACTATAGTTCCTAATGTAGGAGTTTTTGATATGTTACATGGTTACCCATGGATTCAAAAAATTCAAATAGTACCATCTATAGTTCATATATGCATGAAATTCATTCACACTAATCAATTTATTATAGTTTTGGAGTTCTATATGAGTTACCACTAACCACTTTAGAGCCATCTACTTTTAAGTCACTAGTTCCAGCTTCTCCACTAGATTTAGTTTATCCACTAGTTATAGTTATTCCTTTAGTATATATTCAAACATAATTGACACATCCATTACCAGTACAGAGGGTTCATACACCTTCAAAACTTTGGGATTCTAGATAACTTCTAACTACAATTTTCACACCTAGAGTAGTTTTATTGAGATCTCATGGGTCTACACATAAATCACATGTTCAAAGAAATTATCCTACTTCTAGATGGGTCCTTAAGAGCCTTATAGTTACATCCAATTCTCATATCTATAGTGAGACCCTACAGTTGATTTCTAATTTAGATATTTTAGAGCATCTACAACATATATATCTTTTAGAGCCATAATCTCAATATTTTCATCATTCTTAAAATTCATACATGATTCCACTCCTTGATACATGACACCATAATAGGGAGTCTTACATGAGAATAATCAATTATTATCATCATATCCTATCCTACTTGTACATAATCTCTTTTACTTGATTAAACATAACTTATACAAAAATACAAAAACAATAAAAAATTTCAAAATATAGAAACATTCAAATAATTCAAAAACACCAAAAACATTTAGATTTTATGCATCATCAATGTTTTACATTTCTACTACCATGTTGGACTTATATTTTTTGTTATATGATATTGTTTGTTAATTATCTACATTAACATGCTTCAATTGATCTTATTTGAGTTTGTCTAATGACTTCCAATTCCTTGATTGATTCATTATATCCACTGAGGGAGCATCCTACTTCAACATTCAAAATGCACACTAATACATCTTCTCAATGGGGGAATTTTATACATGACTACACAATCCAAGTTATGTCATTATTACACCATACACTCTACTTATCATGTTCACATACATTACTTACTAGATTACACAAATTACCACATCGATACTCACTAGTGTCTTACACTTGTGTGTTTATTGTCATATACCTAGTCTTGTACTAAACATGTATTACATACTTTCACTCTTGATTTGATTAATTAGATGTGATTATACATTTATAGTTTTTACATGCTTTCCCTTTTTGCTTTCTGTATCTAGATGTGATTGCATTTCCAATCCGAGTTTTGTTTCTTATGTGTACCTTATAACATTTTCCAATGTCATTTGCTTCTATTCATGTGTGTGTACCTATAGACATTTTCTAATGTCCCTTACTTGCACTCTTCCATATTCTTGTGTAACTAATGCCAATATTTTCTTATTTCAAAATATATGTGTATGGGGCATTTGAATATGTCTTGTATTCTTTCTTTCTAGTTTAAGTGACATGTGCCTATGTCCCTTGTTTGCATGGCCCCTTGGCCAACCTTGTATGATTCTTATTTTTTTCTATTTTTTCTTAATTGTTTGTACTTGTTTTGAATTCCATTATCCATATCATGCATTTACATTTCATTCTTGGATGCCATGATGGAAATTATGGTCCATCCCTCCAACTAACAACTAATATCTATCATTTCTAGTTCTATTTTAATATATTACACATGTTATTACATTGTTATATCTATCTAGGCATACCCCTATTGATATAACAATATCTCAATACAAATATTGATATATCTCAAGATATCTTGTTGATTATCATTTCTATATCATGTATATTTTTAGCTTAACACACTTGTAAGGCTTTTTCTTCTAAGGGAAATCATTACAGGGTACATATTCCTACCCTTAGAAGAGGGGGAAACAAACAAAGGTTTTATCATTAAGATAAAATCTCATATTAATCAAAATTGTAACATTCATATCACCCAATTTATATTCTAGAGGTAAAACTAGTTAGAATAGAACAAAAAATAGTGACAATTCTAGATCAACAACCATTTTCAGCATAGGACAATAACACCAAAAATGGATAGAATCACCAAACACAAGGGTGTACTCATTTTTTTTCTCTTGTCTAGGCATAAAAACACCTAGGTTATCTAGTAATAGGAGAAAATTTTAGCTCAAGTATAGTTTTTGCACATCCAAATAAGTTAGAATCAATAGTTTCAGTACAATTTTCTCAAGGAATCTAGATATAGGGGGTATCATGCATGGAATTATGACTCTCACTTCCAATTTAAGATTAGGAAATTGACATAACTTATAGATCATAATCCATGTTCTAGACACCAGTGATTAGGGGAAATGTGCATGGCACATTGGTCCTCTTTTGTTTTCAAGTTAGGTTTATTACCCAGGCATTCTCAATAGTTATGTACCTTACTCCATCTACATGTGGTTGGCATCTTTTTCAAGTTAAACTTTCATACAAGTTTTAATTCCATAGTAGCTGATTTTTTAAGTTGGCTTTCACATAAGCCTAGTGCATTAGTTTTGGAGCAGCTTTCATACACGCCTAATCTCCATCTTTTAGAATGGCCAAGAGTGACCTAGTTTCCAACATACATTCAACTATCTATGCCACATTATTAGATTTTCAAAACATCCATGGGATCCATGATCCATCTCATATGACATCTATTATATACTAGTATCACTTCATAGCTTCATTTCATTGGGAAAATATTGAGCTAAAGGGCCAGCCTTTATATTCTTGAGACACCTATTCAGAGGGATTAGATACATAATCGAGACATTGATTATCACATATATGATCATCTAGCTTCACTAAGTAGGAAACAATGGATCCAAATGGCTAACCTTTGTATTCTTGAGCCACTTTTTGGGGAATTGAGCACTAATCTCAATTCATGATATAAATTTTTGTATAAAATCATCTATCACAATCCAACATTACTCAGCCTTACTCAGGATCACAATATGTTTTGTATTGGTTTGTGTACCCAGTGAGGTGTATTCATTCCTTTCTTTTCCTTTTTTTACTCATCATTTGTATGTTCTTATTTTATATTACATATAATAAATGGATATACTCTTTATTTCAATCTGTATATTCACACTTTCACAATGTGTTATCTATGCACTATCCAACATTACTCAGCATCACATAAGCTTCATGGGATTCACCTTTATAAGTAAGTTTAGGTACACTTTCTATATTTTTATTTTATCCTAGTATTTCACTTTGATGCATCAATATAATAAATAGGGGGAAAATGTAGTCTTATAAAGTGAAAAAACTAGTTATTTAGGTATGGCTAAAGACACCGAATCCATAGGTCTTCTTACTTGATTACACAACCCTATTAGGCTTTTCTTTAACTAATTCCCATTCATACATAACCTTCCTAACTTAACCCTTATAGACCCAAGTAGCTATTTTATGCCTAAATCCATCCCCTAAGTCTCATTACCTTTGGACAATAACATATAACTTGGATAATATCACTAAAACCCATGACGTTCTATTTCTAGCACTATTGTATAATCATACTTTTAACTCTAATGGTCATATTATCCTAGATCCTTATCCCAATTCAAGTCAGGCTAATGAAAATTTAATTAACCCACAATCATTAATTTCTCTATAAAATTCTATTCAATGTCCATTTAGAAGGGTTGACACTCATTTACAAGAGAGAATCAAGAATACAAGAAAGTATATTCAAGAACTTTTCCCTATTCTTTGCATACATCCTTCTGATATTATTCTAAGCTTACTAAAACTATTACACCATCCCATATCCATTTTACATACTCCCATTTTTGCATCTATTTACATTTTCACACATAATTACACTAATAACTTTAATAAAAAAAACTACATTATCTTGATCTAACCTCATAGTATTCGTATGTAGGTAGCGTACCCACACATGGGATGTGAACTGCATCTAGTATATCTATAACACACTAACCCATTCTCTCTCTTTCCTAAAGTTTCCTTTCAAGTTTAAGCACAAAGAGATCTTAAGGATTTTGAAGATAAAAATAGATGCACAGTGAGATCTATGGACTTCTAGGATTTAATATTTAACTGATAAGGTAACATAGACCTACCAAAAAAGACCTAGGAAACTCAAATCACCTAGACAATAACACCAAAATTTTGATATAACATTAAAAAATAGGGTTTTCCACTTTATACGATCCTATCCAATTAAAATTTGAAGTTTAGGAACCTATTTTTGACACTATCCTAGTATTGTACCTAAATTCTCAGACCTTATCTCAGATCGGATAGCTTAGAATAAGCAAAGTCATAGTTTCTCTCATTTATTATGATTTTGTAAAAAGGAAAAAATACAATCTATTTACATAAATTAATGGATTAATTATTGCACATTATTTACTAATTTACCCTACTCAGACATGTTTATTAATTAGGAATAAAACTCCATTATTCTTAAAAATAATAAAACACTTTACATATTATCCTTGTTTCATTTCTCATGACGTGACCATATTCATTCAATTTATTCCTAAAAACCCATTTGGTTCCAATGATATTTTTATCCTTAAATCTAAGAATAAGTTCCCAAGTCTCATTTTTCTCAATCTGATTGAGCTCTTCCTCCATAGCAGTCACCCAATGCTTATCACTTCTGGCTTCTAAAATAGTTATTGGCTTTATCTTTGAAAATAGAAAAAAGTTTACATTTTCCAATGTATTCATAAACCTTCTCCTAGTTTGATCTAACACTGAAAAAGTCTTGGTTAAAGAATATTTCAAGAACACACAAATACTAATTTTATCTCTAAGAAGAGATGTTTTTTTGCTCAAAATTGCAAATACAACAAATACCTATCTCTAGGAAGAGATGTCTATTTTTCTTTTCAGGCTACATATCTATTTATACCCATTTTTTAAGGTAGGAGGAAGATGTGGAAGGTCACCAATATTGAGGTATATGAAATGGTTTGACTTCCATAAATTACAAAAATATAAAATTATGGAAATTATTATTTTTAGAAATTTACTATTTTTAGACTGTAGTACTAAAATTGAAATTTAGAGCACTTCCATTTGTTTTTCAAGGGTTAAAACCCATTAAGTGGAGATTTGTGCCATATCACAACATTACCCTCATTCTTATCTTTCCAACAGTTCAAATGGGGAGTCAAACAAAGCTATGGTGCAAAATTTATGGCTCCTAAAAGTTCTACCATCAATTGGGGTAGGACCCTTGCCCGAATTATCGCCTGAAGTGTTGCCCAGATCATAGTTTGCACTCAAACATCAATATCACCTACTATTTGAATTTTTGCATCAATTTTATAAATAAATATATAAGGTACCCTTGTATCTTCATGTTCTTCTTCTTGACTTTATTATGCTACTTCTTATAATATTCTTTATTTTTCCTTGAGGTTAACCCCCTTTGTATAAAATCTTAGTTGTTTGCTTACCTTCTTAGATCTAGTTTCATCCACTCTCACATGTGTACTCTCTACAATATTATGTAGTGTCTTGTTATATCATATATATGTAAAACTAACTAAATAATATCTGAAGAAGATGCCTTCATTAGACCTTGAATTAAATTTTCTTAGATCATATTCATCTCTCTTGATGAAACACGTGCATCCAAACACTCTAAAGTGTTCCACTAATGAAACACAGTTCATAGAGGGTCTTATTAATGTTTATTATTATTTGAACTTTATTTAGAATGTGTATTATTATGTTTATAGCCTCTCTCCAAAATCTATCATACAATTTGGTCTCATTTAACATTTTCATAGACATTTCTTGAATAGTCATGTTCTTCCTTTCTACCACACCATTCAATTTTGGTGTTATTAAAGACTTAAATTATCTCTTAATTCTATGTTCCTTAACAAAATTATAAAACTCATTTGATTATAATTCTCCTCCTCCATTAGATCTTAGACACTTGATTTTTACGTCCATCTAATTCTCAACTAGAACCTTCAAAGCCTTGAACTTATCTAGAACCTCAAATTTCTCCTTCAAGAAAGTAACCCAATTCATTCTAGTGTAATCATCAATGAGAGGCATGAATTAATTTTTAGCTTGGATACTTTGAGTCAAATCTGATTGAGCTATTCCTCCATAGAATTCACCTAATGCTTATCACTTGTGGCTTGTAGAAAAGTTATTGGTTTTATCTTTGAAAATAGAGAGAAGTTTACATTTTATAACATATTCATAAATCTTCTCCTAGTTTTCACTCCAACATCTATATCATCTATGATTTTACTTTTTTCATAATTTTTATAAATAAATATAGAAGGTGCCCTTGTACCTTCCTATTCTTCTTCTTGACATTCTTATACTACTTCTTCTGATATTATTTATTCTTCCTTAAGGTCAAGCTCCTCTATATAAGATCTTAGTTGTTTGCTTAACTTCTTAGATTTGGTTTCATCCAATCTCATATGTGTACTCTCCACAATCTTCTCTAGTCTCTTGTTATAGAATTTATATATGAAACTAAATAAAGAATATCCAAGGAAGATGCCTTGATTAGACCTTGAATCAAATTTTACTAGATCCTCTTTGTTGGGTGAATATTTTGTAGTTAGCTAAATGATGACAAAATGGGTATATCAACCATAGTACAAGGAGATTTATATGGCAAAAAGTGTGGGTTTACCACATCCTAATGAGATAAATCTCTCCTCTCATCAAGGGAAGGTTCCCTATAAATCACTTATATGCTATATATATATATATATATATATATATATATATATATATATATATATATATATATATATATATATATAAGCAAAAAATAGTACAAAGGGTAAGATAACACCATCCATCTCCCTTTTTTCAGAGATGATATTCATAGAGAAAAAGACAAATCTTGGTTGATTACTGAAAGCATTCCTCTTCTTTTAGAAATGGTATTCAGAAATAGAAAAAAATATCTTGGAGTAGTAACTAGGTCCACAAGAAAACCCATGAAAGAACAAAGTCTTCCATTGTCTCCTTCACTGATTTGAAGTGTGCATAACAATAGAGTAAATTAAAGCTCAAAGTCTTCACTTAAAACTACAATAGATAAAAAGATCACAAGGATAAAACCAACTCAAAGTCTTTTTGATATCCTTTAGAATGTCTTTAGTTAATTTCCATACACACACTTTGCTTATTCAATCAAACGGATGAGAAATTATTAGGAAAGAGAACATAAGAAATATTTCTTAAGTAACACAAATTATTTCAAAACAAAGTCTAAAATTAACCTACTTCTAATTCATTCAATAAAATATAGTTTACAGGATGAGGTCAAAGTCTCAAGAAGTATCTCAATTTTGGTAGATTTTTTGCTCTCAATTATGTAGAGATATATTACAAATAATTCTCCCCTTATATGTATAGGGAAAAACCTTCAAAATTAGAAAAAGACTTAAATATTGAAAACCTAGTCAAAGATGAGTCAGCATTGACTTTGGAAAATTTTCTAAATTTTTACATGTAATTACATATTACAAAAGTACATGTATTTACACATGAAAAAATTACATGTGCAAATGTCCCAAGTTAATTACAAAGTACATGAGAAGAATGAAGAAGAGAGTATGGAAGAAAAGTTTAACTCTTGCCACCGGACTTCTTTAGATGAGCATCATACATGGTGATAGATGCTTGTATCCCTATATTGTCTATCACAATGGTATTTTAGAAGATTGCTTTAGCTCTGATTATGGCATCTCTCAATGTTGTGATTGCTTTTGCATGACTAGTTAACTTGGATCTTAGATTATCTAAAGTTAACTGATTCTCTAAAATATTATCCACAGAAGTCATTGAGAATGTTTTTTTCTCAAATTCCCTTTAGATCATACCTTTGAGTTCCTAAATCATTTCCTCCACTAATAGGAATTGGTTGTCTTGAGAGGTGAGTCTGCAAGGCAATTCCTCCAATCTATTCAACAGGTTGGTGTCACTTTCTTCACTGGCATCCTTGGAAGATTTGAGGTCACTGATTAGCTCCTTAAGTACCTAGATTCTATATATTAGTGATTATTTGATTTCAATATAAGAATCTTTGTTGGCAATGATGTTGATTGATACTAAGGTATGTTTCTTCAGTGCTTTCATCTATATCTATTTGCTAAGATATTTGTTTGTGCTATCAATATCTTGAGAAATAATAGAGATAAGGTCTTCTAACTCTGTTCTCATTTTCTTAATTTTACCTATCTTCTTAGCTACCTCTATAAACAAGAAAATCCCTTGTGCATGCATCTTATCTATGTAATATTTAAGTACTTTTCCTTTTAGGTAGGTCTTCTCTGCTTTCTGGATAACAGGATCATCTATGGAGAAGGCCTCTGGAGTTGCCACTTTAGGGGCAAAAGTGAATCTCCTGAGCACTGTGGTTAATTGTTCTACCTTTGCCTTGTAATAATATTTCATCTCTCTCTCTATCAAATTTATAAACCATTGTATCCATTACAGACTACAAATCACTCTTGGCCCCCTCGTGAATTATTTTCCCTAACTCAACTCAAGAAATTGAATTGCTACTCATATCAAAATTCTTAAGGGTTGCATCCTGTGGGGGTTTGGCTTTCTCTAAAAATTTGTGCCCCTTATCCCCAATCATTTTTGAAATGATTCTTGGCTTTTTTAGGGTCTTAGATATCACTGGTACTATTTTGCCAAAGTCAAAGTCATCTAGAGAGATGGCTTGCTTTTTCCTTTTAGGTGTGAAAGTTGATAACTAAGGCAGGAGAGTAGAAGCACTTATAGTAGCAATAGTCCCTATAGTTATAGTCACTAGTGTAACATCTACACTGCTAGTGGGAACAATAGGTGTAGTGTGTGTAGTAGGCATAGTATTAGGCAAAATTTCACCAGCCACTGACTGATCAATGGTGGAACTGTCTTCAATGTTGAAAGGAGATGAAAGACTAGGGATTGATCTTGATGATCAAAAAACATCTCCAAAAGCGCCTTGATGGTTACTAAAAATAAATCTAGAAGGAGAGGTGGCTCCAGAGGAAGAAATACTGATGGGAGAAATGGGTGAAAGAGCTACAACAAGAGATTAGGGTGGAGAAGAAAATATTGCAACTAGTTGTGCCCCCTCTTATGGAGATAGAGTTTTTGTCCCCTACTAATCTATAGGCCTGTCATCTATTTCAATTGATTCTGCCACTTGTTCTTTGGTGCTTTGTTCTTCAACCCCCATATCTGTTGACTCTAGTTCTTTCTCGACAACTTTTGGTTTCTTTGACACAAAGATGATACTAGGCTTGTGGGGCCTAGAAGTAGAAGGAACGTCTCTTTTATTCTTGGTTCTATTTTTTGCTCTTTTTCTTATCTCCTCTTGGAATTTGGCCTCTAATCTTGTCATGAATTATTTTAATGTGATCCCTTTGTTTGTTAGCCAATCATTGGTGTTAGCCAATATTGGTTCGAATCTCATCCTTAAAGAGGTCAACTCTTATTTAGACCATTGAATTGGAGGAAGAAGAGAGTTAGAAACTTTTTTAGCTAGGTATCTATTGTTAATAAGATCTTTTTCATCTACCAAATTTGGAGGGACATCAGTGATCCCTAGATATTCAATTTGCTCTAGAGACAGTCTATTGTAGTCCATTTTTCTGATATCTTCTACTATCCTCAAATCTATCCACACGTCTTCGATCATGGGCTCATGGAATTGATTCTTCCTTCTGATCATGTTCTTGACACTCCTATAGTCAAAATTAGGCATTATTTTGAAATGCTTCATGGTGACAAGTTATATTTTGGTTTCCATTACCATTGCTTTTGCAGCAATCAATATCGAGTATCTGCCAATTTCAATTGGGAACCTGAAACCTAGTTTCTTAAGTTCCATTTGTTTATTGTGTATAACAATAATCTATCTACATAGCTCCATCAGGACCAATTTGTCAAAAGGAAATCTAGGGAGCATATAGGGATAGCCTTGGAAAAAAGCCAACCTGCAAATAGCAAAAGAGTAGGGGATTATAAGAAAATATAGCCAAAGTCATTGACAACAGTCCAGGCTTCATCTGATACTCTCTTCTATTCCAATTGAGAAAAAAAGACACAAAAATATTGCAAAGAAGGTATCATTTACCCTCCTAAAGTGATGGATTGATCTCTTTAGTGTTAGATGAGGGTAATATTGATAAATAGGGGTGGCTTTTCTATCTCCTTCTAACTTCAAACCTAGAAAGGTTCTCATTGAAGCTAAAATGTACACCAAGTACGAAGTCATATATAACTTTGAAGTAGTAGACATTTTTGTCAATTGCTCATGTAGAGCATTGCTGATCTATTCACCCCAGAAGATGACTTGTTTCCCTTAGAGAATTATCTTGATAAAGGAATACATCCATTAATGGAATTGAGAAGAAGATGGTAGAATTCATACTCTATTGAAAAGAGTAATTAAGTTACCAACTTCCTTTATAAAATCACTTCTCAAAAAATTCTATGGCCATCTAGATAAGTTGGCTCTGGGAGTCTTCAGCCATCTGTTGTTGATCACCTTCTTCACCTTCTCGAGATCTTTGTCATATTCCTTTTATGCCTCAACAAAGTCGATCTTCAATACGTTAGTATCAGGAGGGCACATGAAAACTTTATCTATAAATTCAAGGTCCAGTCAAATTACCATGTTCCACTAGCATCTGACACTGCTCTGGTCTCTTTGTTGTAGAATTATGCACACTAGAGGATGAACTCAATGTGATGCACTGCTATAAGAAAAGAGGAGACTAGGTAGATATTACTTTTGATTATCCTTTTCATTTTTGAGCTCAAATTTTTCACCTTGGTTCTCTCCATGAACTTGGACATATCAATGTGGCTGATATCTATGTCTCTAATCTCATCAACATTAGAAGTGACCAAGGTGATTGGGAAAACACCTTGATATTGGTACTTCATTGCCTTTAACTTCTTTGGAGAAGCTTCAGTCATCGAGATGAGCCTTTGTCAAAAATATGTTAGTTCAGAAGAATCTTGAAGAGAAGCTATGATAACAGTCATGATCACACAATAAGGGGAAATATTGGCAATCTAGAAAAATTACACGTAAGGTGATCATGACCAGGGAAGTGCACTTGAAAGAGCCGAGGTGTAAGCAGGTCAGAAAGTAGAAAGAAAGGGGAGTAGGCAAGGAAAAATGAAAATTTCCCAGAGTTAGAGAAAAAAATGAGAAGAAGGTATGTAGGGGTGGCAAAATTTGCTGCCCTTACATATGGAAAGGGTTTTGTGTGCATAGGCAGCAAAAATTGCTACCTGTGCATGTAGGGAGAAAAGAGGATGCATCGGTAGTAAAAATCACTGCCAATGCATATTAGAGGAGTTCTACTTGTAAAGGTGGAAAAAAATGCTGCCCTCACATGTGGTAGGGGAGTTTGATGTAAAGGCAGCAATTTTTGCCACCCTTACTCTGAGAATGAGTCAGATTTCATTGGTGGCAAATTTTGCCATTGGTGAATGAGTCTGGAGGTGAGGAATGTGTTAGGGAAATAAAATTAGCCACCCTTACATGGGTAAGGATTATAGGTTTGTGAAGGTGGTGAATGTTGCTATCATTATAAGGTTGGAAAGGGTTTGAGTTTTCTAAGGGCAGTGGATTTTTCTGCCATATCATCGGTCGAACGGGTAAAGAGAATAGATTAAAGAAGAGGGGGAGACTCGATGCATGTCGAATGGGGAAAAGAGGAAGGGTAAGAAGGAGAAATTAAATATATAAAATAATAATAAAAAGAAAAACAACTTTTAAAAAGAGAGAAAAAATAAAATAAAAACAAAACAAAAACCCTACCTAAAGAGTGACACAAAATGAGGCTCCAATCTGGAGAAAATGCGCTTCTTTTTGCTCACTTGATCATCTAGAGGGAGAGGGTAAGAGGAAGAATGGAAGAAATGAAGTGAAAAGTATGAATTTGAGATTAAATGGGGGTGAAAATCACCCCTAACCACTTGACGTGTGTGGCCATAAATGCCACACATGAAAATTGACACAGTGCAGGGGTGGTGAAAATTGCCGCCCTTGCACGGGAGGTCAAAAAGATATGGAAGGGTAGAAATTTTCACTGATCCTACATGGAAGGAAACAAAAAGATGCAAGGGTAGAAAAAATAGCCACTCTTGCATGATAGATGTAAGGGCAGCAAAAAATTTTGCCTTTGGAAGAAAAAAAATAAAATAGATGTAGTAATAGCAAAAAATGCTGCCCCTACATGGAAACACTAGAAAACACTAACTCTGGGAAAGGAAAAAAAATTCCCCTGATCACATCAAGATTATAATGATTTTCACATTTTGGAGAAAATGCAATAAGGGAATGCTAAAAACTTTGAATGATGTCAATTGAGAAAATGCGAGAACAAGAAAAACTTGTCTCAAAAAATGAACTTAGAGAGAAAAACATGAAATGGACAAGTTTCGTAGGGGTTGTTCCAAAAATGAGCGTAGCTAATTTTGGGAACAACAGCTGGCTCTTGTTGGGAAAATTTCATTGATCAAACCAATTGATGGGAGTATAAACTAGTCTCTAAGTGCCTTCATCCAAGCCATTAGGCTACGGAGTCAAGCCAAAAAGGAGAAAACACAAAAAACCAAAAGAAAATAAAAACACAAAAACTATACAAATGTACAAGTGAACTCATCTAAAACTTTAAGGATTGAAGTGCTTCAGATGCTACCCACTATGAGGTATTGAGAATGGCACTCCATATTGATACTCTAGTAAGAAGCTATTCTCACCACAGATTTGATGAATGGAAAATGGACCTCTCCATAGAGAATCAAATTTTTCGTGCATTCCTTTTGGTTCTCTCCTCTTGTCTCATAACAAGACTTGATCTCCAATCTAAAAATCATGAATCTTTGCCTTCTTGTCAAAAAGTTTCTTCACTTGATTCTAATATGCAGTAATTTAGTCCACTACCATGATTCATTGCTCATTTAATTCAGTTAAACACATGATCCTTTTGTCAATTGAAGTTTCAAAGGTTGAATCTTTGATTGCCTTTGTTAACATGAGTGCTGGTAGTTCTAGAGTGATTGATATCTCTACATTCAAGCCATATAGAATTTGGAATAGTGACATGCCTATGGCCCTCTTGGGTGTAATTATATCTACCCACAAAGTGTTAAACAATGCTTTGTGCCAAGTCCTCTGATTATCATCTAGCAATTTCTTGATAATAGTAACCAGGTTCTTGTTGCTTGATTCTGCTTGGCCATTCCCTTGCAAAAAATAATCAAAAGTTTGGGATAGGGTAATTCCATAATAAAAGCAAAATTGAGTAATCTCATAAGAAGAGAAATAGGCTACATTATCTATTACAATCTTAGTCAGAACCCCAAATTGGGAAATAATATTTTCTTTAAGAAAATTACATACCACTTCTGAAGTAGCGTGCTTATTTGGGATGCTTCCACCCATTTGGTAAAGTAGTTAGTTGTCGTGAGGACATAATCATGCCCAAAACTTGAAGACAGGTTAACTATGCCAATGATGTCAATACCCCATTATTGAAAAGGTTCTTCAATTACCATTGGCTTGAGGGGTAATGCGGACAATTTAGGCTTTTTGACAAACTGTTGACACAATTCACACCTACACACTCATTTATAAGCATCTTGAAATAGCGTAGGCCAATAGTACCTCACTCATAGAATCTTATGGGCTATCACTGGTGCAAAAAAATATCCTCCATAGGCCAAATTGTGGAAAGACTCCAAAATTTTATCTTGTTGCACCTTATCAATGCAGCAAAGAAATACCCCATCAAGTCTTCTCTTATACAAACCATTATCCCACAAGACATAGTTAGCAGCCTATAGTTTAACATTCCATTTTTATTTATAGGATAGATGAGTGGGACACTCACCATAGGTTATAAAATGGGCAATGTCAAAATACCACTCATCAGTAGTGGCAATGAAGAGGACCATAGGCACGTCTTTAATCTCCATTTTTTATTTTTAGCTTCTTTGGGGATATTATCAGCAATCAACTGGCAGAGGCCCTTTAGTCACACAAATTTGGTAGGTTTGATGTCAAGATCAAAATATTGAATATTAGCATTCCAATTACCCCTTTTTGTACCAAACTCCTATTGAGTTAGAATGGACTTCAACATTATATCAGGCACCGAGACTATAGTATGTGAATTCAAGATATAAAATCTAAAATGCTTCACCACCTTAACCACAACATAAGCATGCTTCTCCATGTTTGAGTAATTCAATTCATGAACTTTGAGTGGATATATCATGAAATAAATAGGAGATTCCACACTTTCTTGGTTCTATTGAACCATAATAGATGAAAGTGCATGTTTAGAAGCATAGCTGTATATTATGAAGTCTTTTGTGTAATTTGGACAAACTAGAATTGGTGCACAAGGGATTGCTTTTTTGAAGTCTTTGAACACTAAATTTCCATCTATATTCCACCTAAAGGTGGCTTTTCCCTTCATCATGTTGACAATGTGGTGAGTTTTCTCACTGAACTCAGAGATGAACCTTCGTAAAAAATTCACTTTTCTAAAGAAAGAGTGAACTGCAGTCTTACTTGTAGGTAGGGTAAGCTCCTGGATGGACTTGAATTTTTTTTAGTCAACTTTTATGCCTTCTTGGGATATGATGTACCCAAGAAGTTTCCCTTCTATTACCCCAAAAATAGATTTCTTTGGATTTAAATAAATGCCATTCTGGTGGTAGCGTTCCAGCACTTGTTGTAAATGATGTACATGATCAGGATGATGCTTGGAAAAAAATATTAAATCATCCAAGTATACTATAATGAACTTACCCATTTCATCCTTGAAAGTGAGGTCCATTAATCTCTAAAATGTGGCCCCTACATTTATCAGACCAAATGGCATTCTTCGATAAGCAAAGGTACCCCAAGGTGTGGTGAAGGCAGTCTTATGTTGGTCTACTTTTCCAACTTCAACTTGATTGTACCCTAAGAAGCCATCTAGCATTTATAACATCTCTAAACCCATCACCTTTTGAATAACTTGATCCATGATAGGTAGAGGATAGTTATCCTTTAAGGCTAACTAATTCAAGTTTCAGAAATCCACACAGATACAAATTTTATCATTCTTCTTCCTTATAGGCACTATATTGGCAATCCATGTGGAGTGATGGATTGGGAAGATTATTCTGGCATTTAGCATTTTTTATATCTCAAATAAAATGGTACCTGATATTTTTAGATTATATTGCCTGGACGTTTGCTTATAAGGCACTGAGTTAGCCTTGAGAGGAATGTCATGGTAGATTTCATCAGGCTTGAGTAACTTCAAGTCATCATAGGAGTATGTTAAGACATCCATGTACTGATAGAGTAGAGAAGTGAACTTGAATTTCTCTTCAGGAGTGCAGCATTTCCCAATGTTCACCATCTTGGGATCTCCTTTGGTTCCCATATTTACTTGATCAAACTCCTGAGAGGAGCTTGAATCCATTTATTGTTGTTTGATGAATCTGTCATGGTTATCAAATAGTTTCTCAAGGGAAACTAGGCCTTTGGGAATATTATTCCATTTAAGTTGTAGTAACTCCTCCCTTGCATTTGTATTTGATTCAGGAGTTGGCTCACACTTTTGAGGTTCACTGCCTTCAAAATGTAGCCATTCAAATCTATCTTTTTGCTCCAAGAAGGCAATGATTTGATTGTCATTATTGAATACTTGCCAATGACTATAATTATCAGGTACACTTGGTCAAAAGACTAGGTCAATAGTGTACTTGTCTCCTTTAAAGTCTAGGTGGGGGACCAATAGAGTTTCTAAAATAACCAATGCATCAGCTCGATCATTAAATTCCCTAGGTACAACTAAGATGTTGAAAGCATTGAAGCTTTCAATTTGATCCCAAACTAAATTATAGTAGTGGCACAATATTTCATTCTTAGTTTAATATAGGTTACATACCTGACAAACCACCAATTTGGTGTCTCCTTTAGCATGAAGGAGTTTGATGCCTTTATCATGAGTAGCCTTCAACCCAAGTAAGAGTGATTCATATTCAACTGTCTTATTAGTATTACCAAATTGCAACTTGTAAGATAAAGGAAAAATATCTCTTTGAGGAGATATCAACATAACACTAGCTCTTAAACTAGTAGAGGAGTAGCTGCCATCAAATTCTAGAATCCATACCTCATTATACACTACTTTTTCTTTGAAAACTTATTCATTTAGAGGGGGAGATTCTTCCACATTTTCATTGTGCTCCACCAATTCTTCTACTATTCTAGTTAAACTAATTTTTGGGTTGACACTTTCAAGAGCTTCATCAAATGCTTTATAAACTTTATCTGTAGATAGAAAGTAGTTACCCATGCCTGAAGACTCAAACAAAATTTGAGCTTTAGGTGCTAATGATTGGGTGACCACATATTTTGCTTCTTTTTCAAGAAGAAATCTCTTCATAACACCTTTGACTGGGATCCTCACCTCAAACAAGTCCATGCTTAGTTCACCACCAACATCCTTGCAAAAATTTCAGCCAAGAAGGATGCCGTAAGAGGCTAGAACATCGGCCACTAGGATCGTCATTTTGATTATCTTCTCTAGAAAAGCTGCAAACACAAATTTAGCATCTTTGATTTGACCCAGGAGTGGGACATGATTGTTTTCCATGGAAAAACACCTCCCAAAAGTCTTATTCAAAGTAAGACCAAGGGAATCTACTACTTTAGTAGGCATAACGTTATCAAAAGCTCCATATTTTATTATGCAGTTACTTAATTTATGACCATTTATTAATAGGGAAACATAGAAAGGTTCTATTTTCCCAAGAGTGACAAGAGCAGTAGTGACAAGATTATTTTGGATAGATTTATTCTTAGAAAAGTTATGAGTCACCTTGAAAAATCTTGTCTTATAGGGGAAGTTTTATTTTTTATATATTCTGCCAATCTATCAAACTATTCAGGATTGGCTCACAAATACTCAATCTCAGTCATTCAAATCTTAGTCTTTTTGGAGTGATCAATTATATCAAATAATTGAAATGAGTTAGAGATAGAGGAAGGGAGCCCATCATCCTGATCTTTAGTGGGTGTGGCACTAGTCTGAGAAATAGAAGTGGAAGGTATGGGACGGTTTGAGGTACTTATTTTTTTTTAGTTACCTAATCCTTTGGTTGTAAAGGCAATGAAGTCCCTTATTTAGTGATAAAAACTACCGGTTGAGGTTCTTTTCCTACTTTTTTTTATCAGCTTCTTGAGTTGACTAGTTTTAGGATTTAGTAAAAACAACACAAGATCCATCAAATACTTCTCCTTTACTTTTAGCTTCATCCTAATAATCCAAGAAACTGATATTGGAGTCACTAGCTAATTCTTCTTCTTGTCCCAAAAAGAGATTAGATTCATCTTGTTGGTCCAACTCAGGTTGAAATGAAAAATCATGTTCAACTTCCAGGTAACTAACTACTGAATTAGTAGGTGTTGCTTCAA
This sequence comes from Torreya grandis, assembly GCA_037957365.1. Taxonomy (NCBI): domain Eukaryota; kingdom Viridiplantae; phylum Streptophyta; class Pinopsida; order Cupressales; family Taxaceae; genus Torreya; species Torreya grandis. The sequence continues at coordinate 605,816 of JARHVA010004608.1, forward strand.
TGGTAAGCTTCCCATGTGGAGGAGGTAGGTGGTTTGGTTGCACTTGATTTTTGGCAGCATTGCCTTGATATGACTAGTTCTAAAATGTCCATGGCATATCTTGATAAGTAGGAGTAGACATACCTTGGGCCATTTGTCTTTTCAAAGCTAGCAGTTCATTTTTCAATTTTTGCACCATAAGATCTGGGGTGCTTGTAGAATAACTTTCAACAGATGAATAAAAATTATTTTTATTGGAGTCTTTTCTGATCTTACCTACTAGGATAAGATCATCGTCAATCTCAGTAGCCAAATTTTGAGCCACAATGAGATCCATAGGGCTGGCCTGCCTCAATAGAAAACTTACTTCAATAAGTTGCGAGTTGATGAGAAAGCACTTGAGATTCTCTGGCGTTGGCTAAACAATCATAGAAATTTGGTTCCTCGGCTTATTGAATTTTTCTATGAAATTCCTCATGGTCTCATGAGGTTCCTTCTTCATTTGTGTAAGCTAAGACAACAAGGCATGTACGTCTTCAATAAGTTTAAACCTAGCCTCAAACTTAGATTTGAGTGTATTTCAATCAGTTATAGTTTGATCTTTAAGGTGGTATTACTAATTTGTGGCAGTGCCTTGCAAAGTTTCTACAAAAATTCTCACTACTACATCTTCGTATTCCACATCTATTACACCACATGCTATAGAGAAGGCAACAATATGCTCATCAGGATGAACCTTCCCATCGCCATATAATTTGGGAATTTTTTTTTTCAAACTACGAGGTAGTTCATGTAAAGGTGGGGTTAGATTGAGAGGACCAAAAGACTTACCCCAAAGACCTTGAGACATTATAATAGGATGATTAAATGGTGGGATAACAAATCTTGGTGGGGTCAATATAGACAAAAACTTACCAGTATTGAGACTAGAAGCTTCACCAGGTATGGGAGATCTGGGATTCATAGGAAGGAAACTCCTAATTTGCTGAAGGCGAGATGGTGGAAGAGAAATCTCAAAATTAGTTTGTCACGCCAACTTTAATACATGATGAACAATACCTTGAGCTCTTTGGCCTCATGTGTAAGGTGGATCTGCTAGAGTGTAAAATGAAAAAAGACTAGAAATTCTTCAAGTTGAAGCTTGAGGCTTCAAAATGCATGCTTGTAGTCCCCAGTGGAGTGGCCAAAAACTGTTGGGTGAATATTTTGTCGTCAACTAACTGATGACAAAATGGGTATATCAACCATAGTACAAGGAGATTTATACAACAAAAAGTGTGGGTTTACCACATCCCAATGAGATAAATCTCTCCTCTCATTAAAGGGAGGTTCCCTATAAATCACTTATATGCTATATATATATATATATATATATATATATATATATATAAGAAAAAAATAGTACTCAAGGTAGGATAACACCATCTATCTCTCTTTTTTTAGAGATGATGTTCACAGACCAAAAGAGAAATCTTGGTTGATGATTGAAAGCATTCCTCTTCTTTTAGAAATGGTATTCAACAAATAGCAAAAAATCTCTTGGAGTAGTAACTAGGTCCACAAGAAAACCCACAAAAGCACAAAGTCTTCCATTGTCTCCTTCACTGATTTGAAGTGTACGTAATAGTAGAGTAAAGTAAAGCTCAAAGTCTTCACTTAAAACTACAACAAATAAAAAGATCACAAGGATAAAACTAGCTCAAAGTTTTTCTGATATCCTTTAGAATGTCTTTAGATAATTTCCATACACACACTTTGCTTATTTAATCAAACGGATTAGAAATTATTAGGACAGAGAACATAAGAAATATTTCATAAGTAACACAAATTATTTCAACACAAAGTCTGAATTAATCTGCTTCTCATTCATTCAATAAAATATGATTTACAAGCTGAGCTCAAAGTCTCAAGAAGTATCTCAATTTTCACAAATTTTTTGCTCTCAATTATGCAGAGATTTATTACAAAAGAGGCTCCCTCTATATATATAAGGACAAACCTTCAAAATTATAAAAAGAATTAAATATTGAAAACCTAATCAAAGATGAGTCAGCGTTGAATTTGGGACATTTTATAGATTTTTACATGTAATTACATATTACAAAAGTACATGTATTTACACATGACAAAAGTACATGTGTGAATGCCCCAAGTCAATTAAAAAGTACATGAGAAGAATGAAGAAGAGAGTATGGAAGAAAAGTTCAACTCTTGCCACTAGACTCCTTTAGATGAGCATCATACATAATGAGAGATGCTTGTATCCCTATAATTTTTGGTGCAATGGTATTTGTGAAGATTACTTTAGCTCTGATTGTGTCGTCTCTCAATGTTGTGATTGTTTTTGCATGACTAGTTAACCTAGATCTTAGATTATCTAGAGTTAACTGATTATCTAAAATGTTATCCATAGAAGTCATTGAGAGCACTTTTTCATCGAATTCCCTTTGGATCATACCTTTGAATTCCTAAATCATTTCCTCCACTAATAGGAATTGGTTATCTTGAGAGGTGAGTCTGCAAGGTAATTCCTCCAATCTATTCAACAGGCTGGTGTCACTTTCTTCACTGGCATCCTTGGAAGATTCAAGGCCATTGATTAGCTTCTTAAGTACCTAGATTCTATATATTAGTATTTTTTGATTTCAATATAAGAATATTTATTGGCAATGACGTTGATTGATACTAAGGTACGTTTCTTTAGTGCTTTCATCTCTATCTATTTGCTAAGATATTTATTTATGCCATCAATATCTTGATAAATAATAGAGATAAGGTCTTCTAACTCTATTCTCATTTCCTTCATTTTATCTGTCTTCTAAGATAACTCTTTAAACAAGGAAATACCTTGTTCATGCATCTTATATATGTAATCTTCAAGTACTTTTCTTTTCAGGTAGGTCTTCTCTACTTTTTGGATAATAGGATCATCTACGGAAAAGGCCTCTGGAGTTTCCACTTCAGGGGAAAAAGTAAATCTCTTGAGCACTAAGGTTAACTATTCTACCTTTGCTTTGTAATAATATTTCATCTCTCTATGTCAAATTTTTGGACCATGATATCTATTTCAGACTACAAATCACTCTTGGCCTCCTCGTGAGTTATTTTCCCTAACTCAACTCAAGAAATGGAATAGCTACTCATATCAAAATTCTCAAGGTTTGCATCCTCTAGGGGTTTGTCTATCTCCAAAAATTTGTGCCACTTATCCCCAATCATTTTTGAAAGGATTCTTGGCTTTTTGGGGGTCTTAGCTTTCACTGGTACTATTTTGCCATAGTTAAAGTCATATGGAGAGATGGCTTGCATTTTCCTTTTAGGTGTGAAAGTTGATAACCAAAGTGGAAGAGTAGAAGCACTTACAGTAGCAATAGTTCCTATAGTTGGTGTCACTGGGGTAACATCCACACTACTAGTGGGAACAACAGGCATGTGGGTGTAGTAGGCGTAGTATCAGGCAAAACTGCACTGGCCACTGATTAATCGATGGTGGAACTATCTCTGATGTTGAAAGAAGGAGATGAAAGACTAGGGATGGATACTAATGATCAAAAAACATCTCTAGAAGTACCTTGAGGGTCACCAGAAACAAAATATATAATGAGAGGCGGCTCTAGAGGAAGGAATACTGATGGGAGAAATGGGTGAAGGAGATACAACAGGGGATTGGGGTGGAGAAGAAGAAAATCTTGCAACTGGTTGTGCCCCCTCTGGTGGAGATAGAGTTTCTATCCCCTATTGATCTTTAGGCCTGTCATCTATTTCCATCTATTCTACTACTTGTTCTTTAGTTCTTTGTTCCTCAACCCTCATATCTGTTGACTTTGGTTCTTTCTCGGCAACTTTTGGTTTCTTCGACACAAAGATGATCCTAGGCTTGTGGAGCCTAGAAGGAGAAAGAACGTCACTTTTATTCTTGGTTCTATTTTCTACTCTTTTACTTATCTCCTCTTGGAATTTAGCCTCTGATCCTGTGATGAATTCTTTTAATGTGATCCCTTTGTTCGCTAGCCAATCATTGGTGTTAGCCAATATTGGTTCGTATCTCATCCTTAAAGAGGTCAACTCTTTTTGAGACCATTGAATTGGAGGAAGAGGAGATTTAGTGAATTTTTTAGCCATGTATCTATTTTTAATTAGATCTTTGTCATCTACCAAATTTGGAGGGACATCAGTGAGCCCTAGATATTCAATTTTCTCTAGAGACAGTCTAATGTAGTCCATTTTTTTGATATCTTCTGCTACCCTCAAAGCTATCTAGATGTCTTCGATCATGGGCTCATGGAATTGAGTCTTCCTTCTGATCATGTCCTTGACACCCTTATAGTCAAAATTAGGCCTTTTTTTGAAATGCTTTATGGTGACAAGTTGCATTTTGGTCTCCATTATCCTTGCTTTTACAGCTAGCAATATTGAGTATCTACCAATTTCAATTGGAAACCTAAAACTTGGTTTCTTAAGTTCCATTTGTTTATTGTGTACAACAATAATCTATCTACATAGCTCCATTAGGACCAATTTGTTAGAAGGAAATCTAGGGAGCATATAGGGATAGCCTTGGAAAAAGCCAACCCGTAGATAGCAAAAAGTAGGGAATTGTAAGAACATACAGTCAAAGTCATTGACAACAGTCCAAGCTTCATCTAATACTCTCTTCTACTCCAATTGAGAATCAAAAAGACACAAAAATATTGCCAAAAAGGCATCATTTACCCTCCTAAAGTGATGGATTGATCCCTTTAGTGTTAGCTGAGGGTAATATTGATAAACAAGGGGTGGTTTTTCTATCTCCTTCTGACATCAAACCTAGAAAGGTTCTCATTGAAGCTACAATGTACACCAGGTACAAAGTCATATAGAACTTCAAAGTAGTAGACACTTTTGTCAATTGCTCGTGCAGAGCATTGCTGATCTATTCACCCCAAAAGATGACTTGTTTCCCTTAGAGAATTATCTTGATAAAGGGATACATATATTCATGGAATTGAAAATAAGATGGTAGACCTCATACTCTACTAAGAGGAGTAATTAAGTCACCAACTTCCTCTATAAAATCACTTCTCAAAAAATTCCCTAGCCATTTGGATAAGTTGGCTCTAGGAGTCTTCAACCATCTATTGTTGATCACCTTCTTCACCTTATCAGGATCTTTGTCATATTTTTTTTGTGCCTCGATGAATTTGATCTTCAATACATCAGTATCAAGAGGGCACATGAAAACTTTATCTATAAATTTAGGGTCCAGTCAAATTACCACATTGACACTAGCATCTGACACTACTTTGGGCTCTTTGTTGTAGAATTGTGCAGACTGGAGGATGAACACGATGTGATGCACTGCTATAGGAAAAGAGGAGACTAGGTGGATATTGCTTTTAATTATCCTTTTCATTTTTGAGCTCATATTTTTTTCCTTGGTTCTCTCCATGAACTCAGACATATCAATGTGGCTGATCTTTGTGTTCCTAATGTCATCGACATTAGAAGTGATCGAGGTGTCTGGGAAAACACCTCGATATTGGTACTTCATTACCTTTGAATTCTTTGGAGATGCTTTAGTCATCGAGAGGAACCTTTGTTGAAATTACGTTAGTGAAGAAGAATCTTGAAGAGAATCTATGATAAGAGTCATGATCGTGTAATTAGGGGAAATATTGGTAATTTGGTGAAATTGCACATCGGGTGATCATGACCAGGGAAGTGCGCTTGAAAGGGATGAGGTGTAAGTAGGTCAGAAAATGAAAGAAAAGGGGAGCAGGTAAGGAAAAATTAAAATTTTGCAAAGTTAGAGAAAAAATGGGAAGAAGGTATGTAGGGGCAGCAAAAGTTTCCACCCTTACATATGGAAAGGGTTTTGTGTGCATACGCGGCAAAAATTGTTGCCTGTGCACATAGGGAGGAAAGGGGATAAATCAGTGGTAAAAATCACCACTGATGCATATTGGAGGATTTCTACATGTAAAGTTGGAAAAAAATGCTGCCCTTGCATGTGGTAGGGGAATCTAGTGTAATGGCAAAAATTTTTGCCACCCTTACATTGAGACTGGGATGGATTGCATCAGCGGTGAATTTTTCCATCGGTGCATGAGTTTAGAGGTGGGGAATGTGTTAGGGTGGAAAAATTAGCCACCCTTACATGGGTAAGGATTATAGGTTTGTGAAGGTGGAAAATTTTTCCATTGTTACAAGGTTGGAAAGGGTTCAAGTTTTTTAAGGGTGGTATATTTTGCTGCCACAACATCAGTCAAATAGGTAAAGAGAATAGATTGAAGAAGAGGGGAAGACTCAATGGATGTCCAATGGGGAAAAGAGGAAGAGGAAGAAAGAGAATGTAAATCTATAAAATAATAATAAAAATTAAAAAAGAAAGGAAAAAACAAAATAAAAACAAAACAAAAACCCTACCAGAATAGTGACATGAAATGAGGCTCAAATTTGGCAAAAATGTGCTTCTTCTTGCTCGCTTGATCATCCAGAGGTAGACGGCAGGAGGATGAATGGAAGAAATGAAGTGAAAAGGATTAAAAGGATATTAAATGGGGGAAAAAATTGCCCCCAACCACTTGACATGTGTAGCCATAAATGCCACACGTGAAACTTAAGACAATGTAGGGGAGGCAAAAATTACTGCCCTTGAACGAGAGGTCAAAAAGATATGGAGTGGCAGTGATTTTTGTTGTTTCTACATGGAAGGAAACAAAAAGATGCAAGGGTGGGAAAAATAGCTGCTCTTGCATGATGAATGCAAGGGCAGTGAAAAATGTTGCCTTTGCATGAAAAAAACAAAGTAGATGCAGTGGTGGTAAAAAATGCCGCCCCTACATGGAAACACTAGAAAACACTAACTCTGAGAAATAAAAAATTTGTCCCCTAGTCACATCGAGATTGTAATGATTTTCATGTTTTGGGGAAAATTCAATAAGAGAACGTTACGAACTTTGAATGATGTCAGTTGAGCAAATGCGAGAACAAGAAAAACTTGTCTCAAAAAATGAATTTAAAGAGAAAAACATGAAACAAACAAGTTTCATAGGGGTTGTTCCTAAAACGAGCATAGCTGATTTTTGGAACAACACTCATCATCTCTCTTGATGAAACACATGCATCCAAAAACTCTAAAGTGTTCCACTGATCAAACACAATTTATAGTGGGTCTTATTGTTATTTATTATTATTTGACCTTTATTTAGAATGTATATTTTTGTGTTTACAACCTCTCTCCAAAATATTTTACAAAATTTGGTCTTATTTAACATTGTCTTAGCCATTTACTAAATAGTCATGTACTTCCTTTCTACCACACCATTCTATTTTGGTTTTATTAAAGCCAAAAATTGTCTCTTAATTCCATGTTCATTGAAAAAGTCATCAAAATAATTTGATTATAATTTTCCTCCTCTATAATATATTAGAGACATGATTTTTAAGTCCATCTCATTCTCAACTAGAACCTTTAAATCCTTGAACTTATCTAGAGTCTCAGATTTCTCCTTCAATAAAGTAACCCAATTCATTCTAGTGTAATCATCAATGAGAGGCATGAATTAATTTTCATCTTGGATACTTTGAGTTCTTTTTGGACCACATAGATATGTATGAATCAAGTCTAATTATTTTTTAGTTGAATATTATTTTATATTAAACCTTATTATTATCTATTTTCCATGTTGGTGGGCCTTACATAGGGTGTTTTCAAGCTTAGTGATCTTAGGACTGTTCTTAACTCATTTCTTAATACTTATATTTACTATGTTTTCAAATTTTATATGTCCCATTCTTCTGTTCCAAAGCCATCTCTCATCCACTTGACTTATAAAACACCTATCTTTCTTGATCTCATTCAACACATATAAATTATTTGTATTATTTTTAGCTTATGATGCCAATCTTCTTGAACTTGCTTTTCTAATTTCACATCCTTTAGAATGAAAATTCAAGGTATATCCTTGATTGCACATTTTATTAACACTCAAAAAATTATGTTTCAGTCCTTTTACATATAACACATTATAAGTTTTAGTTTTTCCATTCTCAAGACTTAGTATTCCCTTGCCAACAATATTAGTTGGTGTATTATCTCCAAACATAATTGTACCTTCTATAGCATTTTTCAATGATATAAATTTATTCTTGTCACATGTCATATGGATTGAACAATCACTATCAATGTACCATTTCAAAATCTCATCTTGAATGTGAAAATCATATTATGCTAACATGGATTCTTCTTCCTTTGGACCATCATTTTCTTCACCCTTTTTTAGTATTTTCTAAGGTTCTTACTTCTTTTCAAAGGTTGGACTTAAATTTGTTATTCTATGTTATTATTTATTAATTATCTGCATTACCATGCTTTAATTTATCTTCTTTGAGTGTGTATAGTGACTTCTAGTTACTTGTTTGATTCATTATATCCTTTGATGGGGCATCCTACTTCTACATTCGAAACACACATTAATACATCTTCCCACTAGGGGCATTTTTTACATGACTACACCATCCAGGTTATGTAATTCTTACACCACACACTCTAGTTATCATGTTGACATACATTAATTACTAGATTATATAAATTACCATATCGATACTCACAATTATTTTGAACTTGTGTATTTCCTAACATATACCTTGTCTTTTACTAAACATGTCTTGTATATTTTTACTCTTGATTTGATTAGTTATGTGTGATTGTACCTTTCTATTTTTTACATGCTTTTCTTTCTTGCTTTGCATAGCTAGATGTTATTGCATTTTTAGTTCCAATATTATTTCTTATGTGTGCTTTAGGATGTTTGCCAATGTCCTTTGCTTCTCTTCATGTGTGTGTACTTTCAGACATTTTACAACTCCCTTATCTATAATATTTTATGTGCCTATGGCCCTTGTGCCAATCTTTGTTTATTTCAAATTATATGTGTATGTGGAATTTGAACATGCCTTGTATGCTTGATTTTTATTTTAAGTGGCATGTGCCTATGTCCCTTGTTTGTTGGGGCCCTTGGCCAACCTTGTATGCTTATTGATTCTTTCTTTATTTGCTTGATTTTTGATTATGCATCCTTGTTTACAATTCTATGATCCATATCATGAATTTGCCTTGCTTTCTTAGATGACATGATGGAAATATTGTTCCATTCCTCCTACTAACAACTAACATCTAACATTTATAGTTCCAGTTTAATACATTGCACATGTTATTACATTTTTATATCTATCTAGGCACTCATGTTGATCTAACAATATCCCAATACAAATATTGATATATTTTAGGATATTTTGCTAATTATCATTGCTATATCATGTAGAAGAGGAGGAAAAAAATAGGGGTTATATAAAAAATATAAAATCTCTTAATATTCAAAATAGTATCATTCAGATCACCTAGCTCAAAATCTAGAAATCAAACTAGTTAGAATAGAATAAAAATTAGTGATAATTCTATATCAACATCCAATTTTAGCACAGGTCAATAGCATCAAAAATGGATAGAAACACCAAACACAAGGGTTTCCTCATTTTTGTGCTCTTATCTAGGTATAAAAACACCCAAGTTATCCATTAATAGGTAAAAACTTTAGCTCAGATTTAGTTTTTGCTCATCCAGATCAATAAGAATCAATAGTTTCAGTATAATTTTCTCAAGGAATCCAGATATAATGGGTATCATGCATGACATTATGAATCTCACTTCCATTTTTAGATTAGGAACTGGACATAAATTTTTGATCAAAATCCATGTTCTATATGCTAGTGATTGTGGGAAATGTGTATAGCACATTGGTTTTCTTTTATTTATGAATTCATTTTATTACCCAAGCATTCTCAATAGTTGTGTGCCTTACTCCATATTTAAGTGGTTTTCATCTTTTTCAATTGTAACTTTCATATAAATTTAACTTCTTGAGTTCCTTAGTTCTTAAGTTGTCTTTCACATACACTTAGTGCATCAGCTTCAAAGTGGATTTCATATAGGCCTAATCTCCATCTTTTAAAATGGCTAAGAGTGGCCTAGTTTCTAGCATACATTTAGCTATCCACATCACATTTTTAGATTTTTAAAACATCCATGGGATCCATGATACATCTCATATGACACCTATTCTATACCATTATCACTTCATAACTTCATTTCACATGGCAATGATGGAACCAAATGGCCAGCCTTTGTATTCTTGAGCCACCTATTCCGAGGGATTAGACATATATTCTAGACATCAATTATCACATGCATGATCATCTAGCTTCACTTAGTAGGTGAAAATGGATCCAAAGGGATAACCTTTGTATTCTTGAGCCACTTTATGTGGAATTGAGCACTCATCTTTGTTCATGATATAAATTTTAGTACAACATCATCCAACACAATCTAGCATTACTCAGCCTTACTCAAGATCACAATAGGTTTTATATTGGTTCATGTACCCAATGAGGTGTATTAATTACTTAATCTTCCTTTTTTTACTTGGATTTTGTATGTTCTTATTTTATATTACATATAATAAAGTGATCTACTCTTTGTTTCATTTCACAGATTCACACTTGTACAATGTGCTCTCTATGCACTATCCAATTTTACTCAACATCACACAAGCTTCATGGGCTTCACATTTGTAGGTAAATTCAGGTATGATTTCTATTTTTTCCCTTTATCTTGGTATTTATTTTTGATGTATAAATATAATAAATGGGGGGTAAATGTAGTCATATCAAATGCAAAATTTGGTTATTTAAGTATGGATAAAGACACCCAATCCATAGGTCCTCCTACTTCCTTTCAAAACCCTTTTAGGATTTTATTTCACTAATTCCCAATCATCCATATCCTTCTATACTTAACCCTTATAGACCCAATTAACTCTTTTAAGAACATATCCATCCCCCTAGGTCTCATTCCCTATGAACAATAACACCCAACTTGTGCAGGAGAACTAAAACCCAAGATGTCTTATTTCTAGTACTATTATCCAAGTGTAATTTTGATTAAAATGGTCATATTCTCCTAGATCCTTATCCTAATTAATTACATCCTAATGGAAATTCATTTAACCCATGATATTTAATTTCCCTGTAAAAGGCCATTCAAAGTCCATTTAGAAGGGTTGACACTCATTTACGAGAGAGAAATAAGAATGCAAGCAAGTACATTCAATCACTTTTCCCTATTCTCTACATAAAGCCTTAAAATATTATTCCAATATTATTAAAACCCTCACACCAACCCATATCCATCTAAAATACACCCAGTTTCATATCTAGTTGCATTTTCAAACACAATTGCACCAAACACTTCAATAGGAGAACTACATTAGCTTGATCCCTTTTTAGAGTATTGGTATGTAGGCAGTGTGCCCACACATAAGGTGTGAAGTGCATCTAGTGTATCCTTTACACACTAACCCCTTTTTTATTTCCCAAATTTTCCTTATAAGTTTAAGCACAAAGAGCTCTTATGGATTTTGAAGATTAAAATAGATGCATAGTGAGCTCCATGGACTTCTTGGCTTCAATATTTCACTAACAATGTAATATAGAACTACTGATCAAAACCTATAAAACTCACATCACATATAAAATAACATCATAAAAGGACTATAATTCCAAATAGTAGGGTGTCCCACTATCATTTCTCTTATATAATCAAAAAATGAAGTTTAAGAACCTATTTATAATAATGTCCTAGTCTTGTCCATGAATTCTCAAACTCTGCCTCAAACTGGATATCTTAGAATAATCTAAGTCATATTTTATTTAATTTATTACTATTTTTAGAAAATGCAAAAATATAATATATTTACATAAATTAGTGGCTTAATTGTTACACATTATTTATTGATTAGTGGCTTAATTGTTTATTAATTAGGAATAAAACTCCATTTTTTAAAAATATAATAAAATACTTTACTTACTCTCCTTATTTTATTTCTCACAACCTAACCATATTCATTAAATTTTTCCCTAAAAACCCATTTGGTTCCAATGATATTCTTATCCTTAGGTCTAGGAATAAGTTCCCAAGTCTCATTTTTCTCAATCTGATTGAACTCTTCCTCTATAGCATTCACCCAATGTTTATCACTTCTAAAAAGTTATTGGTTTTATCTTTGAAAATAGAGAGAAATTTACATTTTATAATGTATTCATAAATCTTCTCCTAGTTTTCGCTCCAACATCAATATCATCTATGATTTTAATTTTTGCATAATTTTTATAAATAAATCTAGAAGGTGCCCTTGTATCTTCCTATTCTTCTTCTTGACTTTCTTATACTACTTCTGATATTATTTATTCTTCCTTGAGGTCAAGCTCCTCTATTTAATATCTTAGTTGTTTGCTTACCTTCTTAGATTTGGTTTCATCCACTCTCACATGTGTACTCTCCACAATCTTCTCTAGTCTCTTGTTCTAACATTTATATATAAAACTAACTAAATAATATCCAAGGAAGATTCCTTGATTAGACCTTGAATAAAATTTTATTAGATCCTCTTCATCTCTCTTGATGAAACACATGCATCCAAACACGCTAAAGTATTCCACTGATCAAACACAGTTTATAGTGGGTCTTATTGTTGTTTATTATGATTTGACCTTTATTTAGAATGTATATTGTTATGTTTACAGCATCTCTCCAAAATATTTTACAAAATTTGGTCTCATTTAACATTGTCCTAGCCATTTCCTGAATAGTCATGTTCTTCCTTCCTACCAAAACATTAAATTTTGGTTTTATTTAAGCCAAAAATTGTCTCTTAATTCCATGTCCCTTGAAAAATTCATCAAAATCATTTAATTCAAATTATCTGTCATGTCCCCTTTTTAGGTGACATCTTTAGACTTGATGGTTAGCCTATTATGCGAACCTCGTAGGCTGATAGGATGGATAGAGGGTCATGGTGGAGCTTGGCTTGGCTTCGATTAGCAAAATTTCTACAGTTGGTTTTCATTCAGGCTCATTTAGACACGTTTGCCTGAGCTCCTATTATTTAGGGACTTTTGACATGCAGTGGAGCATCCTTATTTTGGCATGATCATGTGCGGAATCACTCCCTAGTTCTCCAACTTCAGACGGTTCGAGGATCTGACATGTATTGAGGGAGATATTAATATTTGATTGATTTAATCAAATATTAATTATTTGGTCTAATTTTAATTTAGAAACCCTAATTCTAATTTAAGAAAACCCTAATTAGGGAAAGGATACCTTTTTGAGGGTATAAGGGTTTCTCATGGGAGAGAGTTGATGATTATGAGATTATGATTATTGATTATTGATTGTGAAGAATTCTTCTGAGAAGACTTAGCCAAGGGTTCTAGGATTCCATTTGCATTGGAGAACATCCACTCTTCAGTGTGTGTGATTCAGAGGTTGTGAGATATCAGCTGATCTATTGCCAATTTGAGAGATAGCTTCATACAAAATTTATCACAGAGGTTTATAGGTTTGAGAGATAACTTCACACAAAAGTTATCATAGTATTTCAGGTATTTATTTCATAAGTTTTGATTTAAATAATTATCTAGATTAGATCTTTTGTATTAGTGTCATATTTCTTCAGATCTGGTATCCAACATAGAGGTCGCAGCATATTATCTTGCTTCTATATGGAATCCATACCGATCCATGCAATTATGTACAGTTCTGCATCAGGTCGTACAAAGCCATAGGTAGCTCATAGACCGACATCGGTAGTATAGAGACTGACATCAGTCAAATTAATATCAATGAAGGCAGAGCAGATCGACTGATGGAGACCAATGTTGGTAGTATATCAACTGACAACGGCAATATAACCAATGTCAGTGACTGTGTTTTGACATAGAAACCTGAGCCATTCCAGATTCAGGGTTTGTTTCCAAATTTGCAAAAGACCAGGGTTTTAAGATAGTATTTTTTAATATTCTTTGATATGCATGATAGAGGACTTTATTTGTAATCAAATGGACTAATAATAAGATTATTGATTTTCCAGTTAAGATATTTACTGTGGTTTATTTGAATTTATCTTGCAAAATCACATCTTTATTCATGCAAAAAACATCAAAAGGAAAAATACAGAGAAATAGTTAAAAATATTCAGTTTCAAATTTGAAGGGAAACTGGGGATAATACAGTGGTATCAGAGCTTTTGTTTTTCTATAGTCCCTATTGGTTGGGGATATTACAGTGGTATCAAAGCCAGGTTCTTGCCATCATGTTGGGTAGACCAGAGCTTTTGCCCTGCCATCCTATTGGGTAGTTTGGGTAGTTTGGACATTGAACCGGCTAGTAAGTCATGGGTACTTCAAGTACTCAAAAATAGTGGGACAAGGATATGGAAAAGCTGAAACAAAGTTTGAAGAGGTTAAATGAATTTTTTTCAGATCCTACATTCGAAGACAAATTAACATAGAGTATTGCATCCATTGTTAAAGGGTCCACAACACAAAGCAAAAAGCAAGGAGATAACAAGAGTGCTACTGTTAATCAGAGAACACCACTGACCCATTCTAGGATAGCTAATAGGCCTACACGGCCTAAGTTTGTTCAAGAGGAACCAGAGGCTCCAGCAGAGGAGGCGACAAGAGATCCCCTATTTGCTGACACACTTATGGTAGCGAATGAGGAGTGGGAGTTATTATCACCTGAGGTTCAGAAGAGGATGTCTTTTGATCACTTTATTAATCTAAGGAGAGAGCACTACAGATCAGTTAGATAGGACAGCATCATGTCCCATGATTCTCATGAGATAGGAGATGGTGATGATGAGATAGTTTTAGCAATAGCCTCTTCAGAGTTAGATGAGGATGAGTCTGATGTTTGCATTCAAAGTGTGGAGGTGTACTCAGATGTTAGTACACTGAGTGTTGGTGGTGAGTACTTTCCTATAGTTGTTGTTGAGGAACATGTTGTTGGGGCTGACACACATGTTCAAGATTTGGGAGTACTTGGTCTTGATGTGTTTGGGGTACCAGTGGAGTTGAGTCTCCAGATTGATTCTTCTCACATAGATTACAGTGTGATATAGTTGGTTGTGCCACCTTTACAGAGGGATCAGTTGTCGTGTGCAGGGGAGTATGTTGATGCTTTCGCATATAATTTTTATTACACCAAATCATTCATGGAGTATTTTCTAGATAGTGCAGGTGTTCGTTTGAACTTGCATAAGGTGACAGAGAGTGTTCTCATCCAAAGTGCTAGTGCCATTAGTAGATTGGATGGGGAGATTATAGTGATCCTTTCTACTATGCTACCTCATAGAGATTTTAAGGTGGGGTTTGTTGAGAAGATTGCACAGGGTCCTATCCAACCTACAACCACTCAGAGTCAGAGATTGGAGCCATCTACAGATTCCCAGTTCAGTGATGGTGAGCCAGTAGTGGAGTTTGGGGGTTCCTACCAGCATTATACGGTGGGGTATGCTCATTATTTTTATTTTGACCTAGAGATAGAAGATTTGATTTCACACAGGTGTAGATCGGCTCCAGTTTCTTACCATCCATTATGGGATGGATTGGCACCATCTTTTGTAAATGGCATATGTAGTTACAAGTTACACAGCCTACAGTATCAACACATCTAGGGCAGTTATGATTTTGTAGATTGGTTGAGTTGCATTTGCCAGTTTGTCTATGGATTCCTCTTGGTTATATTTCAAAGGATATGGTAGGGGCTTGCATTGATTGTCATCAGTATAGATCATGACTATATTTGGGATCTAGGAGGATTGAGTGGTTTGTTGTTCAGAGATTGCTTGAGGGTAAGAAATTTCAGGAGGGGCAGATTGTCCTATCCCCTTTTTAGGTGACATCTTCAGACTTGATGGTTAGCCTATTATGCGACCCTCGTAGGTTGATAAGATGGATATAGGGTCATGGTGGAGCTTGGCTTGGCTTCAATTAGCATAATTTCTATAGTTGGTTTTCATTCAGGGTCTTTCAGACATGTTTGCTTGAGCTCTTATTATTTAGGGACTTCTGACATGCAGTGGAGCATCCTTATTTTGGCATGATCATGTGTGGAATCACTCCCTGGTTCTCTAGCTTCAGATGGTTCAAAGATCTGACATGTATTGAGGGAGATATTAATATTTGATTGATTTAATCAAATATTAATTATTTGGTCTAATTTTAATTTGGAAACCCTAATTCTAATATAAGAAAAACCTAATTAGGGCAAGCATACCTTTTTGAGGGTATAAGGGTTTCTCATGGGAGAGAGTTGATGATTATGAGATTATGATTATTGATTATTGATTGTGAAGAATTCTTCTAAGAAGACTGAGCCAAGGGTTCTAGGATTCCATTTGCATTGGAGAACATCCACTCTTCAGTGTGTGTGATTAAGAGGTTGTGAGATATCAGCCGATCTATTGCCAATTTGAGAGATAGCTTTATACAGAAGTTATCATAGAGGTTTACAGGTTTGAGAGATAAATTCACACAGAAGTTATTATAATATTTTAGGTATTTATTTCATAAGTTTTGATTTAAATAATTATCTAGATTAGATCTTTTGTATTAGTGTTGTATTTCTTCAGATCTGGTATCTAACATAGAGGCCATAGCATATTATCTTGCTTCTGTATGGAATCCATATCGATCCATGCAATTCCGTATAGTTCTGCATCAGGTCGTATAGAGCCACAAGCAGCTCATAGACTGACATTGGCAGTACAGAGACCGACATCGATCAAATTAATACTGATGACGGCAGAGCAGATCGACTGATGGAGACTGACGTCGGTAGTATATCGATCAACGATGGCAATATAACTGATGTCAGTGATTGTGGTTTGACATAGAAACCCAAGCCATTCCAGATTTAGGGTTTGTTTCTAGATTTTCAAAAGACTAGGGTTTTAAGATAGTATTTTTTAATATTCTTTGATATGCATGACAAAGGACTTTATTTGTAATCAACTAGACTAATAATAAGATTATTGATTTTCTAGTTAAGAGATTTACTATGGTTTATTTGTTTATTTGAATTTATCTAGCAAAATCGCATCTTTATTCATGCAAAAAACATCAAAAGGCAAAATACAGAGAAATAGTTAAAAATATTCAGTTTCAGATTTGAAGGGAAACTGGGGATAATATAGTGGTATCAGAGCTTTTGTTTTTCTATAGTCCCTATTGGTGGGATATTACATCATCCTCCTCTATAAGATATTAGACACTTGATTTTTAGGTCCAACTCATTCTCCACTACAACCTTTACAGCCTTGAACTTATCTAGAGCTTTAGATTTCTCCTTCAATAAAGTAACCCAATTCATTCTAGTGTAATCATCAATGAAAGGCATGAATTAATTTTTAGATTGGATACTTTGAGTTCTTTTTGGACCACATAGATATGTATGAATTAGCTCTAATGTTTTTTTAGTTGAATATTATTTTATATTAAACCTTCTTCTTATCTATTTTCCATGTTGGTGGGCCTTACATAGGGTGTTTTCAAGATTAGTGATCTTAGGAATGTTTCTAACTCATTTATTAATACATATATTTACTATGTTGTCAAATTTTATATGTCCCATTCTTCTGTTCCAAATCCATCTCTCATCTGCTTGACTTATAAAACACCTATCTTTCTTGATCTCATTCAACGCATACAAATTATTTGTAGTATTTTTAACTTCTGATACCAATCTTTTTAAACTTGTTTTTCTTATTTCACATCCTTTAGCATGAAAATTAAGGGTATATCCTTGATTGCACATTTGACTAACACTCAACAAATTATGCCTTAGTCCTTTTACATATAACACATTCTAATTTTTAGTTTTCCCATTTTCAAGACTTAGTTGTTGTATTATCTCCAAACATGACTATACCTTATATAGTATTTTTTAAAGATATAAATTTATTCTTATCACATGTCATATGGATTGAACAACCACTATCAATGTACCATTTCAAACTCTCATCTTGAATGTGAAAATCATCTTATGCTAACATGGATTCTTCTTCCTTTTGACCATCATATTCTTGCTCCTTTTTTAGTATTTTAGAAGGTTCTTAATTATTTTCAAAGGTTAGACTTACATTTGTTTTTATATGCTATTTTTTATCGATTATCTACATTACCTTACTTCACTTGATCTTATTTGAGTGTGTGAAGTGACTTCTAGTTCCTTGATTGCTTCATTTTATCCATTGATGGGGCATCCTAGTACATTTGAAATGTACATTGATACATCTTCCCACTAGTGGAATTTTCTACATGACTACACTATTTAGGTTATCTCATTCTTACACCACACACTCTAGCTATCATGTTGACATACATTACTTACTAGATTACATATATTACCACATCAATAGTCACTAGTATCTTGTACTTGTGTATTTCCTAGCATATACCTAGTCTTGTACTAAACGTGTCTTGCATACTTTCACTCTTTCTTTGATTAGTTATATGTAATTATACCTTTCCAAATTTTATATGCTTTCCTTTATTTATTTACGTAACTAGATGTTATTTCATTTTGAATTCCATTTTTTCTTCGTATGTGTGCCTTAAGACATTTGACAATGTCCTTTGCTTTTATTCATGTGTGTGTACCTTTGGAAATTTTTTAATTTCCCTTTCTTGTACTCTTTTATCTTCCTATGGACATTGCGTCAATATTTTATTATTTCAAATTGTATGTGTATGTGGTATTTGAACATGCCTTGTATGCTTCTTTGTTTTCTTATTGCTTGATTTCATGTTCTTGTTTACAATTCCATGATCCATATCATGCATTTACCTTGCTTTCTTAGATGCCATGATGGAAATCATGCTCTATCCCTCCAACTAATAACTAATATCTAACATTTCTAATTCCATTTCAATACATTGCATATGTTATTAGATTATTGTATCTATCTAGGCATACCCCTATTGATCTAAAAATCTCTTAATACAAATATTACTATATCCCAAGATATCTTGTTGATTATCATTGCTATATCATGTATATTTCTAGCTTAACAAACTTACAGGGCTTCTTGTTATGAGGGAAATCATTAAAGTGTAATTATTCCTACCCTTAGAAGAAGGGGAAACAAATAGGGTTTTTTTTATAGAGACCAAATCTCCTAGCAGTCAAGATAGTATCATTCAGATCACCCAATTTATAATCCAAAGGTCAAACTAGTCAAAATAGAATAGAAAATAGTGACAATTTCATATCAACAAATAGTTTCAACATAGAACAATAGTACAAAAATATATTATAGTGCTAAACACAAGGGTATCCTCATTTTATTTCTCTTGTATAGGTATAAAAACACTTAGTTTTTCTAGTAATAGAAAAAAAATTAGATCAATAATAGTTTTTACAAATCCAAATCATTTAGAATCAATAGTTTCAGTACAAGTTTCTTAAGGAATCTAGATATAGGAGGTATCATGTGTGGCATGTTGAACCTCACTTATAGTTTCAAATTAGGAAGTTGACATAACTTCTAGATTATAATCCATGTTCCAAACACCAGTGATTTGGGGAAATGTGCATGGCACATTGGTCTTTTTTTAGTTTAGTTTATTACCCAGGCATTCTCAACAGTTGCATGCCTTAATCCATCTACAAGTGGTTGGAATATTTTTTAAGTTGAAATCTCATATAATTTTAACTTCTCAAGTACCTAAGTTCCCTATTTGGATTTCACATAAGCCTACTGCATTAGTTTTGGAGTGGATTTCATACAAGCCTAATCTCCATCTTTCAAAATGGCCAAGAGTTGCTTAGTTTTTAGCATACATTTGGTTATCCACACCACATTGTCAGATTTTTAGAACATCCATGGGCTCTATAAGTCATCTCATATGACATCTATTTTATACTAGTATCACTTCATAACTTCATTTCATGAGGCAATGATTGAGCCAAAGGGATAGCCTTTGTATTCTTGAGCCTCCTATTCATAGGGAATGGACACATAGTCTAGACATTGATTATCACATGCATGATCGTATAGCTTTACTTAATAGGTGATGATGGAGCCAAAGGTCCAACCTTTTTATTCTTGAACAACTTGTCAAGGAATTTAGCACTCATCACTATTTAGGATATAATTTTTTATACAACATCATCCAACATAATCTAGCATTACTCATCCTCACTTAGGATCACAATAGGTTTTGTATTAGTTAACGTACCCAGTGAGGTGTATTCATTCCTTTCTCTTCCTTTTCAGTTTACTTAGATTTTGTATATTCTTATTTTATATTATATGTAATAAACTAATCTACTCTCTTTTTTATTTTATATATTCACACATGCACAATGTGATCTCTATGCACTATCTAGTATTACTCAACATCACATAAGCTTCATGAGCTTCACATTTACAGGTAAGTTTAGGTATGATTTATATTTTTTTATTTTATCCTAGTATTTTGCTTTGCTACATCACTAGAATATACGGTGGGAAAATGTAGTTATATAAAATGTAAAATTTGTTTATTTGAGTATGGCTAAAGACACAAAATCCATAGGTCCTCTTACTTGCTTACACAACCCTTTTAGGCTTTTCTTTCACTAATTCCCAGTCATCCACAACATTCCAAACTTGACCCTTACATACCTAGATAGCTCTTTTAGGCCTAGATCCATCCCCCAAGTCTTATTCCCTCTAGACAATAGTGCCCAAATTAGATAGGATCATTGAAACCCACAGTGTCCTATTTTTTGCACTATTTTCCAAGTGTACTTTTGACTCAAATAGTCATATTCTCCTGGATCCTTATCCCAATTCATGTTGGCTTATTATGAATTCATTTAACCCATGATCAATTTCCTATAAAAGGCCATCCAAATTCCATTTATAAGGGTTGGCACTCATTAATAAGAGAGAAGAAAGAATACAAGTAAGTAAATTTAAGCACTTTTCTCTATTCTCTACATACAGCCTTCCAAAAGTATTCCAAGCTTATTAAAACCCTTACACTAGCCTGTAGCCATCTAAAATAAACCCATATTTTCATGTAATTACATTTTCACACATAATTACACTAAGCACTATAGTGGGAGAACTACATTAACTTTATCCCTCCTCAGAGTATTGGTATGTAGGTAGTGTTCCCACACATGGGGTGTGAAGTGCATCTAGTGTATCATGTACACACTAACCCTTTCTCTCTCTTTCCCAAATTTTCCTTTCAAATTCAAGAACAAAGAGCTCCTAGGGATTTTTAATATTAAAATAGATGTATAACGAGCTCCATAGACTTTTGGGCTTCAATATTTTACAAAATAAGGTAACAAATACCTGTTGAGCAAAACCTAAAAAACTTAGATCACCTAGACAATAGCATCGAAAAAAGACTACAACACTGAATAGTAAGGTGTCCCACTTTTGATGATCTTTTCTAATTAGAAAATGAATTTTAAGAACCTATGTTTGACACTATCCCAGTCTTGTACCTAAATTCTCAGACCCTGTCTCAGATTGAACAACTTAGAATAAGCTAAGTCATATTTTCTCTCATTTATTACTATTTTTAGAAAAGGCAAAAAAACAAATTGTTTACATAAATTAGTGGTGAACATTATTTAGTGATTTACCCTACTTAGACATGTTTATTAATTAGGAATAAAAATCCATTATTATGAAAATTAATAAAACACTTTAGATACTATTCTTATTTTACTTCTCACAACCTGACCATATTCATTCAATTTGTTCCTAAAAACACATTTGGTTCTAATGATTTTCTTATCCTTAGGTCTAGGAATAAGTTCCCAAGTCTCATTTTTCTCAATCATATTAAGCTCTTCCTCCATAACATTCACCCAATGCTTATCACTTCTAGCTTCTAAAAAAGTTATTGGTTTTATATTTGAAAATAGAGATAATTTTACGTTTTCCATTATATTTATAAACCTTCTCCTTGTTTTCACTCCAACATCAATATCACCTATGATTTGACTTTCTACATAATTTTTATAAATAAATCTATAAGGTGCCCTTATATCTTCTCTTTCTTCTTCTTCTTGACTTTATTATACTAATTATTTTGATATTCTTTATTCTTCCTTGAGTTCAAGTTCCTTTATATAAAATCATAGTTGTTTGTTTACATTCTTAGATATAGTTTCATCCACTCTCACATGTGTACTCTCCACAATCTTTTGTAGTCTCTTATTATAACATCTATATGCAAAACTAACTAAATAATACCTAAGAAAGATACCTTCATTATACCTTGAATCAAATTTTCCTAGATCCTCTTCATCTTTCTTGATGAAACACATGCATCCAAACACTCTAAAGTGTTTCACTAATGAAACATAGTTTATAGGGGTTCTTATTATTATTTATTATGATTTGACCTATTATTTATAATGTGAATTTTTGTATTTATAGCCTCTCTCCAAAATCTATCAAAAAATTAGTCTCATTTGACATTGTCCTAGCCATTTCCTAAATAGTCATATTCTTTCTTTCTACCACACCATTCTATTTTGGTGTTCTTGAAGCCAAAAATTGTCTCTTAATTCCATGTTCCTTAAAAAAGTCATCAAAATAATTTTATTAGAATTATCCTCCTCTATTATATCTTATAACACTTTATTTTTAAGTCCATCTCATTCTCAACTAGAACCTTCAAAGCCTTGAACTTATCTAGAGCCTCAAATTTCTCCTTCAAAAAAGTAACCCATTTCATTCTAGTGTAATAATCAATAAGAAGCATGAATTAACTTTAATCTTATATAATTTGAGTTATTATTAGATGACATAGATATGTATGAATCAACTCCAATGGTATTTTAGTTGAATATTATTTTGTCTTCAACCTTCTTATCTATTTTCTCTGTTGGCAGGCCTTACACAGGGTGTTTTCAAGATTAATGATCTTAATACTTATCTTTACTAAGTTGTCAAATTTTATGTCCCATTTTCATATTCCAAATCCATCTATCATCCACTTGAATTATAAAAAACTTATCTTTCTGGATCTCATTCAACACATACAAATTATTTGTATTCTTTTTAGCTTCTGGTACCAATCTTATTAAACTTGCTTTTCTTATTTCACATCCTTTAGCATGAAAAGTTAGGGTATATCCTTGATTGCACATTTGACTAATACTCAGTAAATTATGCTTCAGTCCTTCTACATGTAATACATTCTAAGTTTTTTTTTCCCATTTTCAAGACTTAGTATTCCCTTACCACCAATATTATTTGTTGTATTGTCTCCAAACATGACTGTACCTTCTATAGTATTTTTCAAAGATATAAATTTATTCTTATCACATGTCATATGGATTGAATAACCACTATCAATGTACTATTTCAAACTATAATCTTGAATGTGAAAATCATCTTATGCTAACATGGAGATCTTCCTTTGGACCATCATTTTCTTGTTCATTTTTTACTATTTTCAAAGGTTCTTACTTCTTATCAATTTAAACATACACCTTCCTATTTTGACTAGGGAGTTTGCATATCCCAATCTATGGAATCTTACAATATATCTAAATTTATTTCAATTTTAATAAAGAAAAATATTTATATTGATATCTATCCCTTGGACAAATGAATTTGAGAATATTTTTGGAAATACATGACTATTCATATCACTTATCCATGCATGATTGTTTCTAGAATTTGATCTATAATCTATAGATCTATGTCCAAATTGATTATAAGAAAAACAATAACCATTGAATAAATTCATGTACCTTATTACACTCATTTACCTGATAGGAAATGATCTCTAAAGTTTTTTGAAAGGTATATTGAATCTTTTTTTATCTCTAAGAAGAGTGACAATCTTCTTGATTTGTCCTAACCTCTAATCGTCATTCAAAATTTTAGATTTTTGGAGAGCATTATCATATGTCTTTGGCTTACTGATATTCTACTCTTCCTTGCTAATCTTCTAGTAATCTATGTATCTAAGGGTTGTTTTGATGAGAGGTGACATTTAACTACTCAATATGTCATCAATAATTCCACTTCTCCTTTCAAACTTTTGATGATTTTTGAGTTTGAATATGAACTATTCCAAATCTAACTTCAATGAACCTATCTCATATTTTTTCTCATTTCACTCTACATCCTTGGACTTAAGACTTGCATTTGCTTATTCTAATTGATTTTTGAGATTTTTTATGACCTCCTAAGCTTCCTTTTCACTCTTAGTTATCTTTATTTCCAAGATACATATTTGTTCTTCATGACTTTTGACTAGAGACTTCAACTTCTATTTTTTCTTTATTTGACTCTTCAATTCATTCAAAGCATTGATAAGTTCTACCTCAACATCAACCTTGAATTTTTCCTCTTCCACTTCATCATCCATGAGGACTTCTTCTTTTCAACTATTCCCATCTTTGAATTCAATGGACATTAATAAATTTTCATCACTTTTATGGTTTGAACTGCATTCATCACTCTCTAAGATATCTTTATCACTGACTTCAGAAAAGGTATTGTATTATTTAGAATATCAACTTTTTTTTTATTTAATATTTTTTTCTTATATTTACCTTGCTTGAAATTTTTATTATTCTTGTCATATTTGTATAATTCTTATTCTCTTCACCATCTTCTTTATCATGATCATGTGTTTCATTTTGAGGGCACTTGGTAGCAAAATGATTAGTCCTACCACAATTACAACATTTGAATGTAGCATGCCTTTATACCTACCTACACCTTTTCTCATTTTATTCATAAATAAGGATTCATATTTGTCTTCATCAAAATCAATGGAACTATCAATTTCAACCTTTTTTATTTGTGTTTTCTTTGTATCGTTGAAGGTCACTTCCATTTTGGAATACATTCCATCATCAGTCCTCATCTCATAGGAAATAAGTATTCCATGAAGCTCATACATTTGTAACTTGTCTAAGTCTTTTACTTCTTCAACTAATGACACCTTTGAGTTAAATATTAAGGTCAAGTATCTTTCAACCTTTTGAACAATATTTGACTCATTAACCTTTTCTATAAGACCTCTAATTATGTTAAATACTTCATAAAGTCTAAGAAGATATGCCATAATATTCTCTTCTTCTTTCATCTTTAGACCTTCAAACTAGCTTCGATAGGTTTAAAACTTTACCAATTTTACCTTGGTGTCACCTTCATAGATGAGCTCTAACTTGTCCCAAATTGCCTTAGCTGATTCACATTGCATCACCTTTATAAACTTAGATTCTACCAATCCACAAAATATAAAATTCATAGCCTTTGAATTGTTCTCACTTGCTTTCTTTTATAAAGTGTCAGTTGGAGGAGTTTGAGGGATATTATACCCATCAACAACTAACTTCAAATGTCAAACCCAAGAGCCATCAAATAGGTCTTCATCCTAGTTCTCCAAAAAGTATAATTGGTTTTAGTGATCAAAGTGGCCTTTTTTGATGAAAACCCCTCTTATAATTTATGATTAGACATTATGATTCTTATGATTTACATTCCATCTATCAAGCTTGACCTTGAAGGACCTACTCTAATACCAATTATTAGAAGTACAACCACTAAGAAGGGGGTGAATCAGTGATCTCTTAACATTTTATTCTAATACTTTAGTTTTTTAGTCAAGCATTAATACATAATCCATAGTGTAATCAAACCAAAATAAATAACATGAAGACATAAAACATGATATAGGTGGGAAAACATTAAAGGGAAGAAAACCCACAGTGAACACTATATAGAATACATGTCCTAAATTAGACATGTAACGAGTCAAAAATATTATTAAGCACCAACTCATCTTGAGGCATCAACCCCAAATAGTCAATCACTAACTTGATAAGAATATTTAGCAAGTACCCACTTGTTAAGAAGCACCAACTCCTTGATTTATAGACACCAATCTAGAGGAGGCTTCATCCCCCTTTATAAAACACCAACTCAAATAATTAAGATCATCCACCTTTTCTAAATTTATTCTATAAAAAAATGATGGTATAATTATTCTCTCTTTGCTTATTGATTTGAGATTCATTCTACTATTTTTTTGCTCATTACTATCAGATTCATTATATTATTTTTATACTCTTTTTCTTTACTCAATCAAATAGACACTTTAGACTCTCTTTATCTACTCAATAAAATAAACATATTAGGCTCTTTTTCTCTACTCTTTATTTATAAATACTTTGTCCTCTCTTCCTCCTCTACTCATCTCTTTTAGTTGATTCTATATATTTTAGGGTTCATCTTCATATAAATCATTTGATGATTTCATACTCATGCCTCTCTATCCATCCATTCCTCAATGAACCTTTACTCTTCTCCTTAGTTAATATTAATAATTTATTTTATTCTTTAATCAAAAATATAATTTAATAGTACTTATATATAATAATTTTATTAACAACCTCTTTAAATTCAGATAAAAAAATTAGTAGTTGACTATCTAATGATTTATTTTCTTTTATAGACATAATTCACATTAGCTTATATAAAATCTCACTCATACAGGTTGGTTTGAGTGAAATACAGATGGCATAGAGAAAAAAATCATTATAATAAATTTAGTGTTGGCTTAATGAAGTTTGCAGTAGTCTTGATGCAATTTATAAAAGCTCTAATGTAATCTATAACACCCCTAATGTAGTTTTTAGTAAGCTTAATAAAGTCTATAGAAATATAATGCACTCTATAGAAAACCTTATCTAGTCCATAGAATATCTAATATAGTTTGTAACACACTTAGTGTAATATATAACATGCCTGATGCAATTCATATAAAACCTAATGTAGTCCTTAGTAAACTTGATGCAATCCATAGAAAACTTGATATAGTCTGTAGTTTCCTACATAAATTCCTTGACATCAATGACCATATTCTCTACTAAATACCAAAGCCTTTAACATCAATTACAACATCTCAACAAGGATAAGAATGAATCATCCTTAAAAAAATGTCATTTTACCTCTCTTTAAGAATCATTCAATGAGTATAATGCCCCCAAAATCCCATGTTAGAAATACACCCTCTGAAGCTTCAAACAATCTAATGATCTCTCTTTACCCCCACCCCATAATCTCCCCTTTAGAGAGAGAACCTATTATATGGAACGTAAGTGAAGATATTGTATCTGAGAAGGAGAGTGTCTCAAGTGAGTATGATGAAGATATCATTATTAATAGTCCTCTTCATGAGGGAAAAGAAGAATCATATTTGGGAGAAAGAAAACATGATGAACTAAGATTTTTATCAACATATGAACTCCCACACTTCATGGAAGAGGAGAAAAATTAGATGAAAAAATTTGATGTAGGTATAAACTAGGTTAAAATAATTGCTCCATTATAGGGTATTCCTAAAATCAAACCAAATAAACTCATGACTAAAGATATAAAAACATTAATGAGTTTGATGGTGATTGAAAATAATTATACCATGACTTCATAGAAGATACTGAATGGGTTAGAATGACATCGTTGAATGATAGATTTAAATAACAATATGAGGGATCAATTGAAGTATTGGTGGATTTTAATGAAGAAGATGAGTTTTCTACCCTTGGTGACAAACTTGAAAACCAAGATAGACCTAAAGTTACCAGTAGACAACTTGAAGTGAAGAATCAAGAAGCTACAACTCCAAGGGAACATGATATCATAGTGGAAAGTCAAACTCAAGAAGGTAATCCTAATGGTTTGGGACTTTAAGAAGACAACTCATATTTGAAACAAAAAAAAAAACATGATGAATTAGACCTTAGGTGGGCAAATAAACTTTCATCCTACATAGAAGAAGAGGAAGACTAATTTGTTTGTCATAGATTGAGGCTTGAGGAAAGAGTTCAATATGATCATGAAATAGTGGGTCATGTTATAGTAGACTTTGAAAGAGATGATTATCCTCAAGGTTAATAATAGAAAAAATTGGTTGATGATGCAATGGTTCTTATTGAGAAAAGGGAAAACTTAAATCAACTTACTTTATGGTTTTGTTGTGATTCCATTGAGGATTTTTAAACATTGTATAAGTCTATTGTCCCTAAATAAATAGATAAATATGATATTAAATTTGACATACCTTCAATTGATCAAGAGGAAGCTTACTTTTGAGAAGAAATAGAAACTTTTTGTTCAAGTTTGGATAGTGGACCTATAGCTCCATTTGAATATGTTGCTAAGATAGTTTTCAAAGTGGGAGAGCATGTTTAAGAAGATGTAAATCTAGAAATATCTCAAGACATTAAAGGAAACCAAGATCATGATTTTAATGAGTCACAAAAGACTATAATTCAAAATTTGACCACACTGGAGGACTATCTTAGTGTTGATTAACAACATGAGGTGAGTCTAGAACCAAAAGATGAGTTTTAATTCATAAGATAGATGTTAGGTATAGTTGATTCACTTGAGATCTTGCCAAGGAAGATGGAAGATAATAAATTTTATAAATTAAGTATTATGTCTAGGAGTTACCTTGATTTACACCCTAGTTAACCTCATAAAGGAGATCTAAGAAACTTCCCTTTTGATCTAGGTGGATCAAACCTTGAAGGTTAGTTTTATATATTAGTTATCTATATTTTGTCTTCCCTAAGTAATTCTTAGCATAGTGTGTGCCTTGTTTGGTTGATTTGTTTTATTGTGTGTTTTCTTATTTACTTTGTTCTTCATGTTATATTCCTTATCAATTGTTTCATCTTGATTCAAAGGCTTGCTATTAGATTTCAATGTCTAAATCATGTCTGGTTGAGTTGATATGACACCATAGCCAAATGGATGCATGAAGGATATTGGTCTAGAGTGCTTAGAAATAAAAGACATCTTTGAGGTTGCCAAAAATGTTAGCCAAAATGGCTAACATTGGCCTTTATATTTCAAAACTTGTTATCCATGTCTATTTAACTTTGTGCATAACATTCGAAGGTTCTTGTCTTGATCATATCTTGTCTTATAATGATGAAATGTGATATTGATACTATTAGTGGTCAAGGTTTATTAGTATTATGTAACCTAGAGAGAGAGTCAAAACATGTAGTTTTTCCATTATTATCATAAATGTGGTTATCTGCAAGTCATTTAGCAAAGATTAAGGTAAATTTGGACATGTTAAGGTAATGTTGAGATAGTTAAGATTTAATTTATTGTAATTTTTAATTGAATTAATTAAATAACATCAAGTGTAAGGAGTAAAACCATGTAAAAGAGTTCCTTTTAGGCCATTTGGAATTCATGGAAGAGTATATCATACTCTATAGAATTCGTACAATCTATAAAAGGTGTCAAAATATATTCTTCTAATCTATATCAAAGTTAAACCTCTTTTGCTCTTTGATTCAACTCAAATCATGGAATAAAAAGATTTTTTATTACATTAAAAGGAATACTCAATAAACATCTCACATATGAATCCAAATTGGAAATCATTCAAATGATCAAACTCCACTACACGAAGAAGAAATTTTGATGAGTTTTTACCAAGTTCCATGCATGATTAGAGCATATCTAGCTATTTACATCAGGGTTAAAGGTAGTTAATATTTTCCATAATTTAATCTAGCATACCCAAGGATAAATCCATGCTCATTAAGGTGTTTCAATTCTAAACAAGTTAGAAACCTTTTAAAAACCTCCATTAGGTTACTTGAAAGCTCAAGAAGGCCAAAGGTTTTACTTTGTTTCATGAAGAATAAGGAAAGTTGGACAAAGTGATATTATGGGATGTTAGGATTTATTATACCATTAAAATGAATGGAAAGAGTTAATATTTTGAGATAATATACTTTATGAATCATCACTAATAAATTTGGTGCTCCTAGACTACCTAAAAAACCCTAAGAGTTTAATTTTCTCCATTTCCCACCAATTATGAGATTGGTGGATACATATTGATGATTGTAAATAATGATTATTCATATAATAACCTATAAATTATATAAACTCTATTCAATTAACCATGGATGAGGTCTATAATTCCAAGGAAGGCCATGATTGATTGTGATGTGAGTTGTAGGCAGGGTTATTGAAGATAGGTGTTTTCATGCATAAAAATGATGTTATTAATTGAGGAATAATATTATATGATCTCTTATAACCCATTTATGTATTTAAAAGGCATTATCTGATCCTAAATACACTAATCATGAAGGAAATGTGAAGTTTCAAGTTTGATGGTGTTGAGAAGGTGAATGTTTTCTAACAAATATGGTATTATTTAAGGTTTTTGGGATTGAAATGAAAGAAAAAGAATATGATATAAATATTTAACAACCTATCACACCCATACATGCTCCTTAAATCCCACATATATTTCCAAATTGTCTTTATAGTACCAAACCAAGGGTATAGTCCTCAAGAGAGAAAATATAGGCCTACATGATAAGATCTGGAGAGAGATTAAAACATTTGTGCCAAATTTGAGAGGTGGAAGTTAAATAAATATATTATAATATTGGATAAATTTTTTAGTACTATATATACTCCATTTCATGAGAATAAATCAATAATTTGAGTTAGAACCTATTGGAAAAGGTTTGGTAGGCTTATAAAGGCCTAAAAGAATAACTTGCTTTTGGTTGTAACCTTTTGAAAAAAAAACTAATAAAATGATTATTTTATTATTTTAAATAGGATAATTTACACATTAATAAAATTTATATAAAATATAATAAGATATTCCTAATTTGACAACACTTTCTTCAATAGACCTACAAGTCCTTTCCTAGTCCTGTAGTTTTTATTTGAAGGACTATGCCAAGCTTTTGGTTATGTGATATATGTGAATATATTTAACCTATTTGAGAGGTATTTAAAAGTAAAATTACATTTCATTTATCCTTATATAGATACCATGATATTTTTAGGTCATGAAAAAACAAGAAGAAACTCATTTTACCCAAAACTAGCCTTGACTATGTATACCTATTGGTCTACCTATAATATCATGGAAAAGATGAAATTTGTGTGTCATAAATGAGGTATAAAGTTAATATGAATTTTTAGAGAACTTATTAGGATGTTTAAAATGTCTTTACTCTTGTCAATTATGATAAATCCATTAAAAATGATGCACTCTCAAACTTTGAGAAGTGACACAGCTGATAGAGAGCTACAAGTCTACCTTCAAGAATGTAAAGAAGAGATGTATTTTTATATTAACATTGGAGTTTGGATGTATATGATATATTTAATGGTGATGAAATAATTTTTCACAATTTTTGTAACCCTTGGATAATGAAAACAAACACATAAAATGGTCACTAGGTTAGAATGCATAGATTGCCTGCAAAACCTCATCATGGCCAAAACATGATTTCAAACATATTAAAGGGGTAAAACACATTATAATACCACTTTAATACATAATATAAAATAAAAAAAACCTTAGGAATGTATTTTGATATAAAAAAGGGTAAATTTTGGTGACTTTTGTGCTAATAGGTCCATCTCAGGTGTGTTAGTTGACATGGCAGTTTGAAAAGAGTGGTTTGGAATGCTCAAAAGTATGTTGTTATTTTCAATGAGAAAAAATTAATTTAAAATATGTTAACAAGGTTACCCTAATACAAATTGGTGGCATTAGTTCATAAGTTAAGGTCATCAATTTTTTGAATAATAATTAACAAGGTAAGCACTCTAAACCCTCGTAAAACCCTTCTAAGAACCCGATGATTGAATTTTGAAGTATAAGTGGTTAAAAACATTATTATTATAATTTTAATAACTTTTATGGTCCTTTTAATTCACATTAGAATCCATTAAATCATTAATTTGGCACATGTGAAGAGAAAAAAGGTATAAAAAATAGTTTCAAAATTGTAGTTTCAAGCCTATTTGTAGGGATATAAACTAATGAAGGATCTTGACCATTTGAAAACACATTATAGGCCTGGGTATAGGTATAATATACCTCAAAACATCCATATAAAATATTTTTAAAGTTTCAAGATATATTTCAAGTAATAAGAATAGGTCTAGGTGAAGGTTCCTTCTTGTTTCTAGACAAAGATATAGTTATAGACCTCTTCAAAGTGATTTAAGACATGGAAAATTCAAAGGAATCACTATAATCATCTCATACCATTATTTAGAAGGATCTAAAAGTTATGAAAAAATCATTATGAAAAATAAAGATAGTCTTGATGTGTATAATATATAGAAAAGTGGTTGGTTGTATGATATTGAGAATTCTCAAAGAAAGACCAACCTTCCATTAATCTTCCTAATCTTGTCTCAAGATGTTATCACTATACAAGATTCACTTTCAGGTAGTAAAGAATTATGAAGAGATGGAAAACCAATATTTTTCTTGCAAGAAGCTTAAAAAGGAGTACTAAGAGCTTGTTTTACATTAATTCTCTCATAAAAACCTTGTAACAAATGAAATATGTTATTTAAGACTCTTGAAACACTTGGGACACCTATGCAACATTTGTTTGAAGATTATCAACATAGACTATGTGTCAATAATATCTAATGATAACTCAAGAATAATTATATGCAATATGTCCTTGTAATTCCACAAGAAAAATAAGATAGGTTAGAGCAATAAAATCCTACACCACATTTGAGGACCATAATCTCATCAGGTAAAAAATGTTTAGGAGAATTAATAGGATTGTCCTCTTGACTCCCACTTGTCATTGTAACTAATTTTTTAAGGATGACACTTGTCATGGACTTTCTCAACATCCTTTATCTCTCTTCTATCTCATTTCTCCTATGTGTACTACCTTGAAAAGCTTGTAATGGATCCTCAACCTGAGTTTGGTGAAGCCCTGCTTAAATAACACTTTTAATCTTCCTTTGAAATGAATACATACTAATTTATATCCTTCTCAATTATGAAAATAGTGTATTCTTGTGGTGGTTGATGAATGTTAGTGATAGTTTGTAACTTCCTTTCATTTATCCTATATGGTTACCATTTTATAGGTTTCTAATCATCTTAGCAGGTCATATGATGAGTGATACATATTCTTACAATTTTTAAGTAAAGATATTGCTTCATTAGTGTCCCTTAAGAAATCGCTTGATCTCCCCTCTTAGTTAGTGTCTTGATCATTGCATCTATATTGAAACACTAATGCTTGGATACTCATATTAAGTTAGTGTAATATTTTTTAGTCCTAATTCATGTTCTTATAGTAGTCTAGGCAAGTGGATGGTAATAAATTTGGTGCGTCACCTCCAATTTACATATTTTTAGTTGTCCTTTTCCCTTTTCTTATAAATCAATAGGATTAGTAGTAGTTTTAAGGTGATACATCAATGTAGATATCCCTAATGTAGTGATTCACCTCAAATTTTAGGTCATCCACATCCTATAGGAATCTCCATGTGTCATATAAATGAGGAAGTCTTGAATAACCTCCTCTAAGGTGTAATTTAGATTAATAAAAATTAGCTTAATTTCTTAAAATTTGTAGTGGGATAAGATTAACATAATTATAAGGCAAAAACAAAGTTTTTATATTATGATAAAAATGTTTTTATGCTTGGTTAAGTTACTAAAATATTATGTATCATAATTATTTAGAAAAATAACATGGATATTTGATGTATTTGGAAAAAGGAAGGTTCTTGAATTGAATCTATAGATTTTCATGATTTTGGTTACCATTTGATGTGAAACCCTAAGAAATGGTAAACAATCATCATATTACATGTAATCAATTTGGGTTTTGACTCTTGTTACCATGAACTGGTAGTCAAGGGTTTCATGTATATTACCATGCTAGTTATAGGGTACATAATTAAGATTTAAAAGGGCATGATTGTAGTGCATTAATAGATCTAAATTGCATGAGGAATAGGCCACAAATTGATAGGAGACATGGGAGGTCTTGTAAAAACATGTAATTATGATAGAAAGAGAATAAAAGGAAAATATATGGTAAGAGGGAGGAAGGAGCAAAAGAAGAAAAAGAAAAGATGATACACAGTTCAAAAATTGAATTAGTTGGGCATTTTACTAGTGAAGTATACATATAATCATTTGTAAACAAAATTAAGTGTTTCATTTTAGTTATTCAATTTTATATTTTAGTGAGTGTAGATATGTTTAGTTTTTACTGGGTATTTTTTTATTATATGATTGTAAGGTTTATAGGTATATATATGCAAATGTTATTTATTTACATAACCAAAACTATAAAAATAATGTGATCCCTTCCCTTTAAATAATAATATTCTTTATATAATAATCTCTATTTTAGATTATTCACCCTCCTTCAAAGGGGTAAGTTGGTTAAATATATGTGTGGTATTTTGGATTTAATGAATGGATATATTGACAATGTTTTGAGGGTTAAACACACATGAACACACACACACACACACACACACACACACACACACACACACACACACACACACACACACACACACACACACACACACACACACACACACACACACACACACACACACACACACACACACACACACACACACACACACACACACACACACACACACACACACACACAATCATGGGTTTTCTATAAATTTACTTGTATATTCTATCTATAAAATTTTTCTATAATTTTTTCAAGGGTTTAACTAACTTTACACAATCATTAAATATTTAGGTATATTTATACCTATATAGAAGAGGGATATTCATATATTCTTCACATTTTATTTTACTATAAAAGTAAATGAATTCAACTAGTATATACACTCAAATGTATATATGAATCACTCACACACACACACACACACACACACACACACACACACACACACACACACACACACACACACACACACACACACACACACACACACACACACACACACACACACACACACACACACACACACACACACACAACACACACACACACACACACACACACACACACACACACACACACACACACACACAACTACCTTCTACTATAATTTTTGGTAGAGTTTATTGTATTACCTAGTAATCTATGAAATGAATCTTGAACCCTCTATTTATAGTCCCTTAAACTTTTTATTGAAGATTGATTTTCACTAATCAAATAACTATTGGATTAATTAGAATTTAATGAACTATATGCCTAGGTATATTAGGTTGGCATGCATTCAAATGTGACTAGGTCACCAAAATCCTAATTAATTTATTTTCTTTCATTAATTTTTGCATTCATGCCTTTGATGGTGGTGTATTACATTTCATTTTTTTGTGGTCATGTAGACCTGTCTAAGTGAAATGGCATCTAGGTCAAATATATTGACTTTATTATATCTTATGTGATTATCTCACACACTTAGTACCAAAAGGTACCTTCACACATTGGGATATGTGCACATTCACTGAATTGTACAAGAATCTTGTTTCTAAAACTTGTGTGATATTTTTATATTTTGATTATCCCTTTTCATGCTTAGGCATGTTTATGCAATTAGAATTATTCTTAACAAAATGCACTTTTTTATCCCAAAATGATGTAGTATTTATTTACACCAAGGATTCTCTTTCATTAGTTATCATCAATGAGATATTGTATCTTATGTTTTATCTTGAAACATTTTTTTAAT
This sequence comes from Torreya grandis, assembly GCA_037957365.1. Classification (NCBI taxonomy): domain Eukaryota; kingdom Viridiplantae; phylum Streptophyta; class Pinopsida; order Cupressales; family Taxaceae; genus Torreya; species Torreya grandis. Next base: position 641,239 of record JARHVA010004608.1, read on the forward strand.
AATTTCTATCACATGAATGATAATCACAATATACCTTACAATAATATCCCCTAGATGTAGACCTACTCATATCAACCGCTCAGAGGGGAGCAAAAGTTATAAGGTTACACTCTAGTAAATTTAGTAATAGTATATGACGAGGTTGAGTTAATTTTGGTAACTTCATACTTTGTGGAGTGGATAGTAATTGCCAATTAGTATGCTATAATATTATATTAACTGTCATCTTTGGCTCATTCTTAGTATCATTGTATTTGATCTTATTACTTGGATTTATTTATCATTACCCATTTTAGGAAATAAGGATTAATATGAAAAATTACCTTAATCAAGTAAGGTACTATATAAATCAAGTCAACTAAATGAATATAGATTATACTAATATTCTGATAAGATATACTAAATCTAAGAATATGCTTAATATAAAAAGTAATGTTCTGATAATATTAAAGTGAACAAGACATTTTACTTAACTTATACACTAATTCATAGGTAAGTCTAAGTATGCATGTGTAGGAATGGACTATATATAGATTTAGATCAACTCATCATATTGTAATTATTATCTTTCTACCAGTATAGATACTTATATTGCCCTATGGACAATAACATCAACACTAGTGTCCTATTTCTATGACTAGTTTCTTACATAAAATATTGACTCTTTTTTTAGAAATTACACATATTCTTGTAAGGTTTCACTATAATCTTCTATATTTTCTATTTGGATCATATGCACAGATTTTAGATATCCAAAAACTTCTCAAAACCTTAGATCCTCTAATTAGGGCATATAACCTTATAAAATAGGAGATATTAGTCTCAAGAAAAATCAATTTAACCTTAAATAGCCTCTATAAATGAGCATTATATACATATCCAATACTCCAAATATGGCCTCAAACATATGTACTTATCCCCTATGTGTGGGCTTGTGTGTGAAAAAGGTGTAATATTCTATATGTTAGTAGATGTAGTGATATAACTTGTAGCTTGAAAAATCTTGTTCATGTGATAATTTTTGAATGATTTATAACTATTAATATATTTTTCCTCTGACTAATATTGAAATATGGAAGAATAAGGCAATTTTTTAAAGTTTGCTAGGTTTTTTTCTTAGTAAGTGTTAGATATGTCCTTGGAAAGTACTTAATAATAATGAATGGTATTTGAATAGTATTTATACAACACCTTTTGAAAATATTATCACAAAGGCTTAATTAAGACAAATAATCCAGCCTATATATATATAAATATTTACAAATTTTAGTGTTTGTACAGTATAGACACTAGCATTTGAATTGGGCCACTAACATTGATGCTAGTGTCTAGGTCTAAAGTTAGTGTCCTAGATAATGGATAGTTTTCAAAGATTTGTAACTAAAAATGAATAATATATGTCATGTTTTAATCATATTATGGTCTACATGTGATTTGATTAATTAGAATATCATTCCAAACCATAAAATAAGCATTTAGATATAATGATATGGCGAAAAAAAGCCAAGGTAAAATGAGAAAGATAAGAACTAAAGGGTAGAGCCTAGATTGATATTTGTCAAGTGTGAAAGACTCAGTTATCATGTAAAATCCATATTTGAGTATCTACATTTTCCCCCTTAAATCTAGTAATGCATGAGGTTTAAATTACTAGGTTAAAGGAAAGAATGTATACTATGGTGTGTACCACACACCTTACTTTTATGTAAGCCATATTTGAATTTGTTTTATGTGTATGACCTACAATAAAAAACATGTTATATGTGTAATTCATGTTGATTTAACATTTTCAAGTTTAGATATGTAAATCCAATGTTTAGATTGAAGGGATGAGATGTCTAAATCAGTTAAATAAATTATAATAATTAAGAACTAATTTATTATAGTATTTAAAATTCTTTAACTTTGTAACAATAGTGATAAATAGGATTAAATAAATACTTATTTGTAAAGTGACCATCATGAATGATTTGGGTTATGAAAATTGGGTTTTAGATAGTTCTCAATCTTGTCAATAGGATTCTACAGATTATTTTCTTAGTATATAGTAGTGCCCCATATGGACAATAACTCCATGTTGCCATAGTGTCCTAAATGTGGAAGTATTGTCCCCTTTTTGGTACTATTCATATTTTATGGTAGCACATACACCTATGTTTTTAAGTGATACTCTTGTGCTCATGAAACTTAGATTTCTATGTTGTGGCTAGAAAACCTAATTTAGTGTGCAAAATTGTTGGCTCAAAAATTTGTTAGGGGGGACAAATTGGTGACTTTGAGTCAATAGTGTGGGAACAGAGTTTATGTTAGTCACCAATATAGGATAAAGTCCATATCTTATTAGTTGGTGGATATACCTTTATTGAAATCCAAATAGATGGGAAAATAGGGGAAAAACATTCACAACTATTTACACTAAAAAGTTTTCTATTGGGGGTTTCATAATTTTAATCTAAAAGTACATAAAACAGATAGAAAGGAAATGATTGGAAAAGGGGGAATAATGGAACGAGGGAATAATAGATAAAGGAAATCAATAAGTGAGAATAAGGTTAGTATAGTCTATTGAATATATAAACTACTATGTGTTTTATTTTTTTGGGAATTATGGTGTTTAATTCCTAAAAAAATAAAGGTATGACTAAATGTAAATAATTAATTAATGTATCTTAATCAGACTACTAATTTGTGCAAATAAATATGTGTTTTATCTTTTCTAAAAATATCAATGAGTGTAAAAAAAATCAAACTTAGCTTATTATAGGTCAAAATAGATGATTCAAGATCTAAAAATTGTTGTGTAGGGATAGTATACTATCACAAATAAGACCTAGAACTTTGTTTCTAGATTAGATAAGAGTGTTAAACTCTAGAAACCCTACTAATTGGCACTGTAGTTAATTTTCCAAATTTCTTGTCCATTTTAGATCTATTGTCCACTTTTAGTGATGTTTTCTTGGTGATCTAGTTTTTATGGGTTTTCTTCAGTAGGCCTAGAACACCTTAGTAGTGAAATATCAAAGTTGGATTTTGTGTGGAGATAACTATGTCCCTGATTCAATATTTGGAACCCTTAGGATCTCTTAGTAATTAAATTTTTATATCAAACTTGGGAAAGAGAGAAGGGGTTGGTGTGAAAATGATACATTAGATGTACTTTCACACCCCATGTGTGGGCACGCTACCTACATACCAATACTCTGAAGAGAGATCAAGCTAATGTAGTTCTCCCATTTGAATTTCTTGGTGAAATTATTTGATGTACTCAAATAGATAAAAAATTGGAATCTACTTTGGATGACTAGGGACTGGTATGAATTCTTGAATAGGCTTGAATTGGTCTTGGAAGGCTATATGGAAAAAATAAGGAAGAGTGCTTGAGTGTACTTGCTTTTATTATTACTCTTTTCCTATGAATGAGTTTCAACCCTTATAAATGGTAATTGAATGGCCTTTTATAGGGAAATTAATGATTTTGGGTTAGATGAGCTTGTATTAGGATGATAGGGGAAAACATAAGGAATCAAGGGAATCTAACCATTTGGTGCTAAAGTGAACTTGAACAACAACATGAAAAATAAGACATCCCTAAATTTCAATGCTCCTATCTAAATTGGGTACTATCTTCCAAGGAGGATGAGCACTAGGGGGATGGATGTGGGTTTGATAGTGTTGCTTGGGTCTCTAAAAGCTAACTTTGGGAAGTTAAGGGTGACTAGGAATTAGTGAAAGTCTATCCAAGAAGGGTTAGGTGAGAAAGAAAGAGGAACTATAGGTTTGGTATTATTATCCATGCCTACATAATCTAATTATTTCATTTTATATGACTACATTTATCCCCCCTTTGTTTTAGTGATGCAAAAAAGTGAAATACTAGGATAAAGGAAAAATAAAAAGCATAGTTGAACTTACCTATAACGAAAAAGCTCAAAAAATTGTGTGATGTTGGATGTGCATAGAGAAAGCATGTTGTGATGTGTGAATCTTCAAATAAAAACATGAAGTAGATGATTTCTTAATATATATGCTATATCTAAAATGAGAACATATAAAAGTTGAGTAAAGGAAGAGAGAGGAATGAATACACCTCACTGAGTATGTGAACCAATACAAAACCTATTTTGATGTTAGATTGTGATAAGTATGTATTGAATCAAGAGTAATATCATGAATAGATTTGAGTGATCAATTCCCCAAAATGTGGCTCAATAATGTAAAGGATGGAAATTTGGATCCATTATCACCAACTAAGTGAAGTTATCAAATCATGTGTCTGATAATTGATGTCTAAACTATATGTCTAATCCCTCTGAATAGGTAGCTCAAGAATATAAAGGTTGTCCCTTTGGCTCCATTATTGCCCTATGAAATCAAGCTATGAAGTGGTACTAGTATAGAATAGATTTCATATGAGATGGCACATGGAGCCCATGAATGTACTATAAATATGATAGTATGGCACGGATAGATGAATGTGTGCTATAAACTAGGCCACTCATGGCCATTTGGAAAGATGGAGATTAGGATTGTATGAAATCCACTCTAAAACTGAAGTACTAGGCTTATATGAAATCCAATTTGGAAACTTGCGTACTCAAAAATCTAAACTTGTATGAAATTATAACTCAAATTTGATGCCAACCACATACAAATAGAGTAAGGCATGCAACTACTGAGAATGTTTAGAATAAGTTAAAATTAGAAATAAAATAAGACCAATGTGTTGTGCACATTACCCCTAATCATTGATGTATATGACATGGATTTTGATTTAGAAGTTATGACAACTACCCAATCTAAACTAAAGGTGAGAACCATCATGTCATGCATGATAAACCCTTGTATTTGAGAAAGCTATACTAAAATTGCTAAATTTTCCTGATCTAGAAGTGCATAAACTATCCTTGAACTAAATTCTTTAACTATTTATAGAAACCTTGAGTATTTTCCTACCTATATAGGAGTAAAAAACTATCGACACCACTATTTTTGGTGCTTTTATCCCATTTCTAGAGATACTATCCATTTGTGGCACTACTATCCATTTCTAGTGTTACTGTCTCGTGTGAAAATTGACTATTGATATGAGACTGTTCCTATTTTTCCACTCTGATTTGACTGGTTTAACCTCTATATTTTGTGCTAACTATTTTGAATGCCACTATTTTGATTTATAAAAGGTTTTATCTCTATGAAAAAGTCCCTATTAGATGCCCCCTATCCTGAGGGTAGAAATGATGAACCTGCAATGACTACCCCCAAAAGAAAAGAGTCATATAAGTGTGTTAATTATGAAAAGATATATGATATAGCATTTGTTGTTTGACAATGTGTTTCAAAATATAGCAATGTTTATATAGAGAGATTTTTAGATCAATAGGGGTATGCCTAGATAAATATAACAATGTCAAAGCATATGAATGATACTAAACTAGACTAGAAATGTTAATTGTTAGTTGTTAGTTGGAGGGATGGAGCATGATGTCCATCATGGCATCCAAGAAAGAAAATAAAATGCATGATATGGATCATGGCATTATACACATTTGACAAGAAATAAAAAAACAAACAATAATCAAGAAACAACAAGCAAAAAGCATACTAGATGGGCCAAGGGGCCATGCAAACAAGAGACATGGGCACATGTCACTCAAACTAGAAATAAGCATGGAACGTATGTTCAAATATCTCATACACATACAAGTGAAATAATTGAAATTGGTACACAGGCCATAGGCACATAGAGGAGTATAAAAAAAGGACATTGGCAAGTGTCCTAAGGCACACACATGAAAAAAAATCAAAAGACATTGGCAAATGTCTGAAGGTACAAGTAGGAGACAAGAAGGAATTGAAAACTCAATCACACAAGCTATGCTAAGTAAGTAGGGAAAGCATGTAATAACTTGAAGGATACAAACACATATAATTAATCAAAGTAAATGTGAAAGTATTTAAAACATGTGTAGTATAAGACTAGGTATATGCTAAGAGATACACAAGTGCTAAATACTAGTGAAATGTTGATATAATATTTTGTGTAATATATAAGGTAATGTACATCAGCATGATAACTCAAAGTGTGTAATGTAGGAATGACATAACCTAGATGGTGTGATCATGTAGAAGATGCCCCAAGTGGGTGTATATAAAAATGTATGTCTCAAATGTATAAGTAAGAATGCCCCTTCTATGGGTAGAATGAAGCAATAAAGTAGTTGGATATCACTGCACACACTCAAAGAAGATCAAGTGAAGCATGGTAATGTATAAAATCGACATACAATAGCATGAAACAATAAATTTAAGTCCTAGCATGATAGTAATGATGTAAAACATGGATGATGCATACAATTTAAATGTGTTTTTTGGTGTTTTTATATTTGTTTGAATGTTTTTGTCTTTTTGAAAATATTTGAACTATGTATAATGAAGCAATAAATTTTATGTACAATCAATGATAGAAAGTAGTGATAGTAACTGATGAGTCTTAGATGAGACTCCTTGTCATGGTGTCCTATGTCATATAATGGGATCTTGAATGATCATGAGGCACAATTGAGTGTTTGATATTGGGTAATTGAAATATGTGTACATTATAACTACTCTAAAATATTTGAAGTGAAAGTTGAATTTGGGGACCCCTGTGACTCTGAGAAGTGGATATTACTATAGGGCTCTTTGGGACCAATCTGAAAGTAGGAAAACAAGCTCTGTGAATAGGTGTTCCTTATGTAGTGATATGAGACCATAATATAACTACTCTATGTATGAATACTATAGCTAAAATTTGTCTAGAATATTGAAGCTATGGGGGTGTATGAACCCTCCATACTAGTAATGGGTTATATAACTATGGTTAATCCTAAAGTGGAATTGAAAAAAAGCTAGAGGAGAAGCTAAAATTGGTGGAAGAACTAGATCTAGTGCCTAGAAGCTGGTAGATGGCTCTGAAGTAGGGAGTGGTGACTCATAAGGAACTCTATTGACTATAATAACTTGATTATCATGAATGAACTTCATGCATCTATGAACTGTATAAATCCTAGAAGCTGGTAGATGGCTCTGAAGTAGGGAGTGGTGACTCATAAGGAACTCTATCGACTATAATAACTTGATTAACATGAATGAACTTCATGCATCTATGAACTGTATAATATATTACCTTGAGTTTTTGAATCTTTGGTTGACCAATTAGTATGTTAAAAAATCATGCATTAAGAACTATAGGGAATGGTTTAGCCACATGTTTAGGACCAACTTGTAATGGAAGCACTATCTCACCCAATTAACATTGAATATGCCCACTAAAACCATTGATAATTGTATTGGTTAAAGTGATATACTACTCTAAATAACCTAAATGCTATAGTATTTTGAAGGTGCACATATTAAGACTAGAACCATTATCAATGATAACCTTACAGATAATATGATTATGGATATGTGCTCTGATAAAAAGTTCATTATAACCTATATCATCCTCTACAATCTCTTGATCTAAAAAGGATATCAAAGGCCAGGATGGAACTCTAGACTCATACACACCTATCATAACCCTCAAAGGATGTGCCTCAACTGAAGATGCCTGGTATGTAACTAGTGGAGGATGTGAATGGTATGTATGATGAACACCTGATGTGTCCTCTTTCTCTTGTTTTTAATTCTATGAAAATGGATCTAAAAATATTTTAAAAGCTTTATCTTGTGTTAGCTTTATCTTTGGAGGTTCAATTGAATTACCTATATCACGCATATTATCATCAATCAAATCCAATATCTTATGGCATAAAATGATGCATCTATTTGTTATGTGGCTTGGTGCCCTATGAAAATCATAAAATGCATGTTGATCATATCCCTATGGAAGAGGCTTTGCTAGATCTACTTCTCTAATAGGTGGGAGAGTTATGATGTTGCATTCCAATAACTATTGTAGAAATCTTTGATAAATGCACATCAAGGACATTGAGGGGTATTTAAAGCTACATTGACTATTGATTGATTTGATTATTATTGTCACTGATTTTGACCTTGTATGGGACTTTATTATTACTCTTGTTTGTTGTGTCTAGAGCACTTGAATACTTGAGTTTGGCCATGGAGATTAACTTGAATTCTCTTCCCTTAAGTGTATGACACAATTAGATGAAGGAAGATAATATTTTGAATATAATGGATTCATGTAGTGCTAGTAGAAGGATCTATTTAAATATGTCATATAGCTCTTAATCAATCATGGGGCTAGTTAACTTAGCTAAAATAGTCTTATATCTAAGAACATAATCTCTGAGATGATCATTTGGATTTTGTTTCTATTATGTAATTTGTGCATATGAGATCTTATCAAAATATTGATACTAAAATGTGCTAGGAACATGTCTATTAAATGATTAAATGTTGTGACTGACTGATTTGATAGACAATAAAACCATTGTAGAGTATAATCCTTTATGCTCCATGGAAAGAGTTTGGTAAGTAGCTAGTCATTGGGTAGATAATCCAAATGTGTTTCATGAAAGGCTCTCAAATGTGTCTCTAGATCACCCTTTCCATCATAAAGAGTAAGCTTGGGTTAAACAAATCCTTGTGGCAGGGGTGTAGAAGCAATGTGTCATGCCAATGGTGTATGCAAACGTACAAAAGAATCCAATGACTATGTAGGTCTATTTTTACCTTGCTTAAGATGTTTCACCTTGGATTTAAGATATCTTATCTCCTATACAAGGTCTGCTACATTAGGAGATAGGAATGTATTAGTTATGGCTGGTGGCATAGAAGAAGGTTGGATTACTATAGGGAATTGTTGGGACATAGTTGCCCTTGTAGTGTTATTAATAAGTGGTTGATCTATGATTTGAGAATATTTACCATTGGTTAATTTTTGTTTTTCTTCTTGTAAAATTCTAAGCATCTCATCTTGCATATCCAGATATTTGGTTAAGAATTCTTGAAGTTCTCTTTTATCAATTTCATCAAAATTGGTATATTGAGCGATTGGTAAAGTAGGAAGATAGTTTGAAATGTGTTTAAAGGTTTTAAAATATGTTGTAATAGACTAAATTTTATTTGTATCAGACTAATTTTTATGTTGTAATAGACTAACTTTTATTTGTAATAGACTAACTGTTATTTGTGTAACCTTACATGTTTGACAACTTAGTATCCTTTTTATACAAATCCCAAGTCACTGTTTAAAGGTTTTAAAATATGTTGTAATAGACTAACTTAGTATACTTACATGTTTGACAACTTAGTATCCTTTTTATACAAATCCCAAGTCAATATTTTTTTTGTAGACTAAAAAATAGTGACTTGGGATTTGTATAAAAAGGATACTAAGTTGTCAAACATGTAAGGTGATACCTCAAAAGAAAGAAGGAGCTAGTATATATAACTAGGGATTTTACATAATACTATGACATTTTGTATTTGAAATTGATTTTTCTAAGTTAAATATGCAACCAAATTTTCAAAAAATTATGCAAAAAGTACTAGAAAATACTTGAGAATGTATTTGATACAACTAAGGTTTTGAATGAATTTTTCCAAAATTAGTGCAGTAATTTTAAAATTTTATAAAAAACCATAGTTTTAATTTTGAAAAATTGAGGAAAAAATAAAAAATATTTCTAAAATTAATAGTATATTTTTCTTAGTGATTTGAAAATATTTATATGTAAATAGGACCTAGTATGTGCAAACTAGGGTTTAAAAAGAAAAAATTTCAAAATTAGTATAATAATTTTAATTTTTTTTTATGAATTCATAGAATTTGTCTTGAAAAATTTAGAAAAAATCTAAAAATATTTTTAAAATTAGCAATATATATTTCCTAGTGGTTTGAAAGTGTTTGTATGCAAATAGGACCTAGTATATGCAAACTAGGGTTTTGGTATATTTTACTGAAAATATTTCAATTTATTTGTAGTTTTTTTTTAAAGTTTAGGAAAAATAATTAAAAAATTGTAAACAATTATAAATAATTATCCCTAGGTTTTTTGTGCAAAAATTTGAAGTTGGGTTCACCAAATGTTTTATTCTTTTTGGGAATTATGGTGTTTAATTCCTAAGCAAATAAAAGTCTTAGTAAATGTGAATCAATAATTAATGTGTCTTAATTATCCTACTAATTTGTGCAAATATATATGTATTTTATATTTTCTAAAAATATCAAAAAGTGTAGATAAATCAAGCTTATCTTATTCTAGGTTGAAACAAATGATTCAAGATATGGAAATTGTTGTGTATGGATAACAAACTATCACAAATAGGACCCAAAACTTTGTTTCTAGATTAGACAATAGCACTAAACTCTAGACACCCTACTAATTTTCATTGTAGTCCTCTTTTCAAATATGTTGTCCCTTTTTAGAGTTATTGTCCACTTCTAGCATTTTTATCTTAGTGGTTTGATTTTTTGGGCTTTTGATTGATAGGCCTATAACACCCTGGTAGTGAAATATCAAATCCTAATTCTATATGGATCTTGTCATGTGTCTAATTTAATCTCCAAAACCCTTATGATCTCCTAGTACTTAAACTTATATAGCAAACTTGGGAAAGAGAGAAGGGGTTAGTGTGTAAAGGATATGTTGGATGCACTTCACACCCTCTGTGTAGACACACTTCTTACATACCAATACTCTAAAGAAGGAACAAGCTAATGTAGTTCTCCTATTTGAAGTTCTTAGTGAAATTGTGTGATGTATGCAACTAGATGTGAAACTAAAATTTACGTTGGATGACTATGTATTGGTATGAATGCTTGAATAGGCTTAAATTAATCTTGGAAGGCTATATGCAAAGAACATGGAAGATTACTTGAGTGTACTTTCTTGTATTCTTGTTCCTTTCTATAAATGAGTGTCAACCCTTCCAAATGGGCATTGAATGGCCTTTTATAGGGGAACTGATGATCATGGCTTAGATAAGTTTGTATTAGGCTGACAAGGGAAAAAATAAGGAATGATGAGAATCTAACTATTTAGTATTAAAGAAAACTTGGACAATAGAATTATAAATAAGACACCCCTAAATTTTGGCACTCCTATCCAAATTGGGTGCTATTGTCTAAGGAGGATGAGCCTTAGGGGGATGGATCTAGGTCTGAGAGTATTGCCTAGGTCTCCAAAATCTAAGTGTGGGAAGCTATGGGTGACTGGGAAATAGGAAAGTCTAGATGAGAAGGGTTGAGTGAGCAAGAAAGAGGACATATAGGTTGGGTGATATTATCCATGCCTAAGTCATATGATTTTGCATTTTATATGATTACATTATGATAATTTTGTGAAAAATAAAAGTGAACTATGGGTAGATAAATGCAAAAACATTGTTCATCCATAGTCACCTACATCCCCAAGACCTATAATAATAAATTCATGTTCATTCACTATAAAATCAATAGTGTTGGTGTATACATGGAGCCCATGAAATTTCTCACTTATATTTCGAATGGAAGGAGGAGAAGACATTTTAGAAACTACTCATATTTTCTTGTGATTAACTCCTCTGTTCTTCAATATGTCAATCATAGTAACAATTTTCCATTCCATTCCAAGCATTAGATTGATCATAAGTACAAAATACTCCTTAGGTAATTTTTATTGTAGTTTATTTAGGTATAAGTGTGGCTATAAAGTTTCCTCATCTCTATTAAACTCAACATGAGATGTTTTTATTGCATGCAAAATAGATGTATCATACTTTTCCAGTATAATACTAGCCTTTAAAATTAGCACAATCATCATAGGTTATCTTAAACAAACAAAGTCAATAGAGGAAACTCCAATGGGTAATTGTATTTCTCCATTGACAATCGACAACCAATCATTTAGTGCCTCACAAATAAGAATTATTTCAAGATCTACAATTGCATTTTTGAAAAAAATAGGACATGAGATTAGATCATTTCCAAAAATATATATCCAATGCTTGATTAAGGGATGGAGGAACAAATACCATCATTCTATCTTCTACAACATTTTTTTTATTTTTACCAAACACTTGGCATTGAACCTAGCTTGCTTAGCCTATTTTCATATCCATGCATTGCATATTCTATAATCACTATAGTCCATGAGACTATATCTCATTCAAGAATTTTTTAAAACACTTTAAACTCATACTCTATATTACCACACTTGATATACCTATTGATAATCTTGTTTTGAACATGAATCTTTTGGGAAGGCTAAGTCTTACTTGCATAATTTAGGTAAATAATCACAACATTTACATGGGAGTGAAGGGAGAAAAATTTCAAATTACATGTCCAAGAAAGTGGATATCGTATTTGCATGGTTAGGGTAAATTTTTAAAAAAAATAATAATTTACATGAAGTTTCAAAACAAAGTTCCAATTTACATGGAAACCCAAAACATTATCACAACATTCATGAGATTCTAAAACATTATTGCATATTGCACCAAATCTGAAAAATATTTCACAAATTGCATGGAGATAAAAAATTAAAAAATAAAAATAAAAATTACATAACTTATGAAAAAGTAATGTGTGTTTTCACAACTCATGAAGAGCAAAATCATTTTTTTCAAATTACAGGGAACACTAGAAATTTTTTTCACAGATGTTTAAACTTGTTTGTTAACATTTTTGGGTAAAAAGAAAATTGGTCATTAATAATTTTTTTTTAATTTTTCAAAATTTTTGGCATTTTTGATCTAAATTCAAAAATTTCAGCCATTTTTTAAAAATTAAAAATTAAACCCTTTTTTATCATTTTCAAAAAATATGAAAATAAAACCTTAATCCTACTTTCAATTATGCCATGAGAAATAGCTATGTGTTCATTAGTAGGATGTACTAGACATTCTCAACACCCCACTATGAAAAGAATTGCCTATATGCCAATACTCCAATGAGGGATCAATCTTGATGTAGTTCTCACACCTAGTTCTTGATGCAAGTGCAAATGATTACTATAACCAAAGTGGATTTGGATGCCTTGAATATGCTTGAGCTTTGAAATATTTTAAAATTGGGCTTAAGGATATTTAAATGGTAGTATGCATAATTAGGGTAGAATAGGGATCAAATACCTTAATTTTGCTTAACTTGTCTTTGGTTTGAGTGTGTTTTTGCATCTATTTTCCATGTAGTGATTAAAAGTCAAATAGACTTGTATTTATAGATATTTGTAGCTTGTGTAGATAATAAAATGTACTTAAGATGAACTTAGGAGGGGCACATGTTTGAAAAAGTATCCATTGAGAAGAGTTAGGGCTAAGGATAGTAGCAGTCAATTGGGGACACTAGTGTCATGTGGCTTTAGTGTCCCAAATGTGGCGTTAATGCCCACTTGGTATATTGTTAAGAAATTTGGGTTGGGATCTAAGAATATAGTTTTGGGATTGTGTTTTGGCTGACTATAGGTGACTATGGTCTACACAATGACTACAAAAGTGTGTTTATGGATTTGGATAGATCTAGAGCTAAGTTAAGATTAGGGTAATTTAAGTGACACTCTTAACATACAATTACCACTTTTAGCTGATTACATTTCCACACCATTTATACTAGTAATGTATCAAAGTAAAATGAGTAGTATAAAGGAAAAAGAATCATACCTAAACTTACCTTGGAAGTAAAGCCTACGTAGCTGAGTTTGAGTATGAAAATTTGGGTCTACGTATATGGAACATGATCCAAATAAATGTCCTATAATTAAACATGAAAAAATTAGTCACTATTTAAGAGATGGTAAAAATCAAAATACTATGTTGAAATAATGTAACTGAGTAAAAGCTAAGTAAATAAAGCAGAAAATAATGAATATACCTCATTAGGTATGTAAACCAATGCATGAACCTGGTGATAACCTTTATGTGTGAGTGTACATAGTGATCATATCATTAAATATCTTGGACTAAGATAATGGATTATTCAACCCTCATATGCGTGGCTCAAGATCTCAATCTATTTTTGACTTCATCATTCCCAACCCATTATTAGTGGATCCTGATCTTTGTGAATATCTTGGATGAGATTATAAGTGTGTCTAACCCTCTCATGTGGGTGTCTCAAGAACTCAAGTAGGCCATTACTCCATTATTTACCACTTGTGTGAAGTATATGAATTTTTAACTAAACTATGAAAAGTTTTAAAATTATCTAAGTAAATTTAATTGTGTATGTTATCTCTACAACCACTCAAGTATACTAGTCATCTCAAAGCCACTCGATAATGCCAACTTATGCACATAGAGTAAAGCATGAATTTGGTGAAAACTTGGAATGTGATATCAAGTGTATATAATATAGATAATGGAATGTATTTTTTCATTCCATTTGATCAACCTGTGTGTAGTTGAGTATATGAAAATTATGTGTTGTGCACATGCACCCAATCTAGTATTTGAGTATACTAAATTTAAACTATGTAATAAATAAATCTATGTAACTTAATTGAATATGTGAGTGATCATGTCACACATGATGCCCCAAAATCTAAGCAACTAATATGAATCGAAGCTAAAATGAATGTATCTAAAAAAAATATGAAGATAGTTACCAAACATGTGACTATATCTATGAAAATTAATATTATACCTAGTGTACTGGTCTGAATAATCCAAATTATCATGAATCTAGGGCTATTAGATAGTAGTGACATGTAATGGATAGTAGTTCCCTATGGATTTAATGTCCCAATATGGGTGCTAGTGTCTAACTGGTCTGAAATCTAGATTATTCAAATTATTATTTGACTCTATTTTTTCCTATGTCTACCCTATGTCTAATTTTTGAAATTGAGCCTATGTGATAAAATTTTCCTATGAATAGAAAATTAGGAGCCTAATCTCATGATAAACCTCTATGAATTCCCCTTCTTTTGAGGTTATTTATGAAATTTATGTAATAAATGCCCTTTAAATAAGTAGCTCTACAAAATGTGTTAGCGAGAGCATTTTCATGATATTCCAATACAAGGTATAAACATAGCATCAATATGTAAATAAATCTGAAATAAGTAAGTAATGTAAGATGTATGTTGTAAAAAAAATTTGAGTAACCACTTAGGGGGATGGGGCATGATGTTCATAATGACTCCCAAGTAGGAAGGGGAGATGTATGAGATCCATCGTGGAATCAAAAATTGGTGTGTATAATAAGAAAATACAAGTGTAATAGTGTATAATAATACAAGGAAGCATACATACAATCACATGAGGCACATAAAAGATAATCTAAGGGGCCACAATACAAGGGACATGGACACATGTCACTAAAATTGAGAATGAAGACATACAAAGACATGTTCAAATGTCCACATATGCAATCAAAAAATAATTTGACTTAGAGCCACATAGAATGACATATTTAAATTTCCACATATATAATTAGGAAACTAACACAAAAGGGACATGGGCACATGTCTAAGGAATACAAGCAAATAAGTGTCATAGAGCCAAATAACAATGGCATATTCAAATTCCCTAGAAGATGAAAGAAACATATAAACCCAATCAAATATAATATAGGAAAAATAGAAATTAAAATAAGTATAACTATGTGGTATAAATCTATGTAGATGCGAGGATTCATATATATTGATTTTAACTAGTGATAGTTGGGAAAAAAATCTGAGCAATGAGTAGCAATAATCAATATCAATATATCAATACATAAACTAGAATGTATAGTATGTAAAGATATAACTTGGTATTATAAATTGTGTATGCGGTGTTGTTAAGTGGGTAGATGTATCAAATGTATAACCTATATTGGTGTATATGCCCTAAATGGGTAGATGATAGCTAGTCTGGATCATTGCAGTGGATCACAATCCTATCTAGAATCTAAAAGCACTTGACAAGGACAAGTGAATCATATATGTATGATAAAATCAACTATACTAGGATAGCTAGCAATATGCAATATCTAGAAAGGAGTGGAATTGTAGACATAGTAATGCATATAATCTATAAATTTTGTGTTTTTGAAATATATGATTTTTTTTGTATTTTGACATGTTATATTATTTTTGTGTTTTTTGAGTATAAGCTATGTACAAGAAAATGAAAATAAAATATGTACAATGAGAGAGAGAGAAAGAAATAAGTATGTACACGAGTAAGAACCATACTAACTAATGAGTCTCATGGGAGACTTGCTATCATTGTGGCTTATGTCAAAAATAGGAATGATAATCTCTCATGTATTGTGATTTTTATGCTATAGTTGAATATTAATACAATGGTAATTTGAGTATTTTTCCTCATCAGGATCATAATATTGTTTAACATCAGAATCATGATAACTTAGAATGCTAGTATAAATTTCCTCATACTATGAATTTGATGTTTTTGAATTATTCTTTGGCATATTGATTGTGTTTTTTCCATTTTAAATTGTGTTTGTTGTAAACATATGGTGTTGTGGAGGCTATTTTGATAGAAAACCTATTTTGATAATAATTTTTGGATAAGCATGATTTTGACTCTACAATTTTAATATCTTGCTCTTTATATAACATGCCTAATGTATCTGGATGTTTTGTCTTGATAAATTATACCTATGACTAATGTGCCTTAGAATGTTTAATAAACCCCAAACTTTTTTGGCCAATATTATAAACTAATAGAATAGGAGAAGTGATGCCTTGTGCCTATTTTTCCAAACCTTGACCATGATAATCATGCTATTGTAGATACTTGTGATCAAAATTATACCATATTAAATGTTGTGAATATTTTTGGAGAGGTAGAATGGCTTGATTTATTGGTGCTTGTTTCACTTTTTCTTGTTGTGATTGTGCTTTTAGAAGCTTTTATTGTTCTTAGTTATGATTTTTGTAACCTTTTTTATATTTTTTTTGAGTTTGACCCTTTTTGAATTGGTAGAAATGCCATTGTATGTTGTGCAGATGATGTGTAACTATGTGAGTCATTTACATCCATTATCTATTGTATTTTCTTTTTTAATGATAAACATGAATTAGTTTGGTGCCCATTAATTCTATGATATGAATAAAAATATATATCTCTCATCATTGAGTGTAGAGGAGGTATTTTTATCAACTTAGCTTTAATCATGTACCTTAGTATCTCATTAGAGATCTTATTTTACCTTTGAATGGTTTTTGAATCACTAGTTGTAAATGTACTTTATTGTGATTTATGATTTAGATATGTAGCATTGTATGTCACAAATACACTAGGTGAAGATACAAATAAGTAATTTACACTATTGTGCCTTGGAGGCCTTTGTCTTGTAAATTAATTTTCTAATGTTTTAATATTTTCATGTAATATTTGATTCTAATTTTGTAAACCTATAATTATCTTTTTCATATTGATAAGTTGATCACATAGATTTTCACAAGTGCAAACCCTAGTTGTTTCTATTTAAACATGTAGGCACACACCCTATAGGGAAGAGGTGTGAATAGGTTGAGTAAGGGGATTAGTGATAGTTTTATAGTATGCTTCATATCATATAATAATGATAACATAGACCTAGTTATATGTAAAATATCTATCACCCTCATGGAGATGAAGAGGAGAAGGATATTATTTCATGTGCATAAGATATGACATTGACTATTGAAACATAGTTATTAGATTATGAGATAAATCATCTATGTGTGTATAGGTTTGCTTGTGAATTCAATTCCATATAGGAGAAAGATAGCATGATATGAGATATGACATATTTTTAAATTGATATAAAGCATCATCTATACATGTGTTTATGTCTTTTCTAAGTTCATTCTGAATTAAATGAAACAAACATGTAAATGAAAGTATTAGACTTTAAAATAAAAAGTGATTGATTTCCTCTATCATTATTATCATGATTATATGAATTAGAAGATATATTAATCTAAAATCTATGTTTTTGAAATAAAATTTGATTATAAATAGAAAATGATACAAACCCTAAGTGTGTCTAGGATTAGAGTCTTTTGAATCTAGGGTGTAGTCATATAAAATGAAAAAATTGGTAACTTGAGCATGGATAATGACACCCAATCCATAAATCCCTCTTTCTTTCTCTCATGACCCTCATAGGCTTATTTTCACTTATTCTTAGTCATCCATAGTCTTTCAAACTTGATCCTAGCTAATCAAGGACCCTCTTTTCATGACCAATCCATCCCCCCCGGTCTCGTCTACTTAGGACAATAGTGCTTATTAGTATATAGCACCAATGCCACTCCTATATACTTTTGGTTCTATTATCTAAGCTCATTTCTACCCTTAATAGTTAATTTCTTTTAGTTTTCCATCCTTATTCTTGTTAGCCTAGCATGAGAAAATTCAATCCATGACCAATAGGTCCCTATAAAATCCCATTCAAATATTATTTAGAAAGGGTTGGCAAACATCACAAAGAAAGAAAGAATACAAGTAAGACTAATCAAACACATTTCCCTATTCTTTGCATAAATCCATCCAATACTATTTCCAACTTATTTGAATCCTTAAACCAGTCCCTAATCATCTCAAGCACACCTAATTTAGAATATTTATAGTCTCATATAAAAATTACACCAATCACTTTAAAAGGGAGAACTACATATGGTTTGATCCCTCTTCAGGGTATTGGTATGTAGGCAGCATGCCCACATAAGGGTAATGGATCAATGTCCATTGAATCTCAAACACACTTACCCCCCTTCTTGTTAAAAATTGGTTAATGTACAATGGAAGATAGGATTTTAAGAGATAATATACTATATAGGGAGCTCTATAGACTTATGGTAGCTAAAACTTTAGAGATAGGGTCACATAGACCTATCAAACAAAAATAAAAAATCTTAGATCCTAAAGACAACAAAACTAAGGACTATAGTTATGATGCTACTCTTGTCCAATTTTGATGCTTTTATCCAATCAAAAAATGAAAATTAGAATCATGTTTATGATATTGTCATAGGCTTGCATAATGAATATCAAATCCTGTTGTAATCAGATTAGTACAGTTTAAGCTATCCTATTTTCTCCTTATTACTATTTTTAGAATAGATCTCATTACCAATAAATTTCACAAATCAATAGCTTATTTTTATAATAGATCTAATTAGAAATAAAACCCCAATTATTTCCAAAATTGTTAAATCATTTGGTGAACCTAACTTACTTCATTTGCACATAAAAACCCTAGAAACCCTAGGATAAACTTCATAATTATTTTTATTATATTTTTTGAATTTTTTACCGACATAATAAAATAAAATATTAGAATTAAATTTTAAAATTTTGTAGTAATTTAATTTTTTTTTTCAAACCCTAGTTGCCCATACTAGGTCCCAATAATTTTCTAGTAATTTTCAAATCATTTTATGAATTTTTACTAGCTTATTTAAATTAGAAAATCCATTCAAAATTCAATGGTAATTTTCAAAAACATCTATTTTCCAAAACCTTAGTTGCATCTACTAGGTACTATTAGATCACTAATTTTCCAACAATTTTCTAATATTTTACTTGTAAATCTAATTTAGAAATTCACTTTCAATTTTAAAAGTACATAGAAATTATTCAAATAATTATCTTTCAAAACCCTAGTTGCCTATACTATGTCCCATTGCTTCTTTTGGTATCACCTTACATCTATAAGAAGATTGCAAAAATGGATCTCACTTATTTACAAATTTTTCTTACATTTCTTGCAAATAAGAAAGAGAACATCATTGGTCCTATTATGTACATAAATGATGAAGTTTACCATATTTTAATACAAAACTTTATTCTTTTCATTTCATGCCTATTTTTTATAATAAGGAATGATATTACAAAATTCATGGCTAAAAATACACAAAATTTTAATATTCCTTTTGCATACTCTTTATCACGCATATCAAAAGATTTTTCAAGTTTATAATGCTAAACATGTTATAAATGTTATGATTCATGTCACAATTTTCTATATTTTTTTACACAAATACATATTCTTGATCCCTTACTTTATTTCTCTCATATGGAAGGATTTTCAAGTTTATTGTGCTAAACATGTTAGAAATTTTATGATTCATGTCATAATTTTCTATACATTTATGCACAAATACATGCTCTCTACTCTTTGATTTTTATCTCTCATATGGAAAAAATTTCAATTTTATCTTACTACACATATAAGATATATCATAACACATGCCAAAGTTCTTTATGAATCAATGCATATTTCCACACTCTCTATCCCTTGTTTGGTATCTCTCATGTGAAATGTTCTCTATAATCATATTTATATACAGCTTATAACTCCACTTACATGAATTTTAGCTCATATACATGGTTTCTACTTGGATGTATATGCCTCCTTGGTTACTCTTTCTTCAATGTCATATTACATGCAAAGGAAAGAAATCCCTTTTCCTCCTCTCCCTCAAGAAGGTGATAACTACTTTCCCTCTAACCAATTACACGATATCACCCCTCTAAAAGGTGAGGTAGCCTATACTATTGTTCCTAAATCATATATTCAACCTATATCTTCTTCAAACCATCTTCAACATATGTTCTTACATTTTTAAATGAAATCAACTAGGGTTTACACTTGTGAGACTCTAAGGGATCAAATCACCAGTATGAGAAAGTTAATCTTAGATTTACAAATGTAGAATCAATTATTACATGAAAAGATCATAACATTGGAAAATCATATCGTAATATAAAAACCTTAAATGTACCCCAGTGTCAATCATGTATTTCCACCTTCACCTAGTCAGTTGGTTGCAAGCAATGTTACATATCACAACAATAAATCAAAATAATGTATCTCTACAACTAGTGATTCAAAAAGCATTCAAAGATCAAATATGAGCTCAAGTGAGGTACTAAAAGAAATGATTAAATATAAGTTTATCAAACTACCTCCTCTATATCCAGTAAGAATATATAGATATTATTATGCATATCATAGAATACATAGGCATCACACATATTCATGTTTTGGCATTAAAAAAACATATACAACATATCACAGCTAATGAGGACCCTATACAAGATAAATCAGTCAAGTAATCCGTAGTGATACAGAAACACATTCATGAAGGGTTAAATTCATAAACAGTACAAAAGCGGTTACCAAAACATAACTTAGAATAATAAAAGGATCAAAAAAACAAAATAATAACAAGAAACAATATGAAAAGCATAGGTAAATCACAAAAAAAATACAAATCTACCTCTCCAAAATTAGGCTCAACTTTCAAAGCAATATGGGTTTGGTCAAAAATATCTATAATAGTTTGATTTTTAATGTCAAGGGTTGGGAAATCATTCTCAAGGCATCACTAATCCTATTCTAGTAGTTGATAATGTTTTTCACCAAGGTTTGGGATTTATTGAACATCTTAAGGTAAATCACTCATAAACACAATTTATCAAAGTAAAATATCCAGATACAATAAAATTTAACACTAGAATTTTATTAGTTCAAAATCAAGATGATAATGATTAGTGGATAAATAAAAATTATTATGATTTCCAAGATACTAAAAATTAATTAAAATATTTGTAATCATATTTTCATCCATTTCCTCATGCTTCATAATCATGCATGATTCCTTTGTTCGATATAGGATGCCATGATAGGGAATCTCCCATGAGACTCATTAGTTAGTATCATCCCTTCCCAACTTACTTTTACATATCTTCCCTTAAATTTCTTATAAATAGTCTCATAGTGATTAATTGTACATAACATATATCAAAATACCAAAAATAATACAACATTCAAAAATCCAAAAACATTCAAATATTTGAAAATACAAAAATAGGAAAATAATCCGAAAACACCAAAAATATTTTGATTGTATTCATCATCCATGATTTACATTTCTAATATCATGTTAGACTTTCATTTGTTGTTTTATACTATTGTTTGTTGATTTATCTACATTACCAGGCTTCACTTGATCTTCTTTGAGTGTGTGTAGTGACTTCTAGCTCCTTGATTGATTTACTCTACCCATTAAGGGGGAATCTTACTTCTACATTGAGACACAAATTGATATACATACCCATTGGGAGCATGTTATACATGACTACACCATCCAGGTTATGTCATTCCTATACCACACACTCTAGTTATCATGTTCATGTAGATTACTTACTAGCTTACACAAATTACTCTATCAAAACTCACTAGTATAGTGTATTTCCTAGCATATACCTAGTCTTGTACTAACATGTCTTGCATATTTTCCCTCTTACTTTGATTAGTTACATGTGATTTTATTTCTAGTTATTACATGCTTACCTTTCTTTCTTTACATATATAGATTGTTTACATTTCTCGGTTCCTATTTGTTTCCTGTATATGCCTTAGGACATTTACCAATGTCCTTTGTTTCTATTCATGTGTGTGCCTTATGCCATTTGCTAATGTACTTTTCCTATATTCCTCTATGTGATTATGTCTTCCACATCATTTTTTCTTATTTCAATTGTATGTGTATGCAACATTTAAACATGCCATGTATGCTTTATTTCCAATTTGAGTGACATGTGCCCATGTCCCTTGTTTACCTGGATCCTTGGAAAAATTTGTATGATTATTTATTATTACCTTGTATTTTTGTTACTTGATTGATTTCAATTTTTTCAATGCCATAATACAAATCATGAATTATCTTGATTCTTAATTCCATGATGGACATCATGTTCCATCCCTCCATAACAACTAACACTTTTATTCATAGTTCAACACATTGCACATTTTATTACACTTTTATATCCATCTATGCATACCCCTATTGATCTAACAATATCTCAATACAAATCATGTTATATTTTGAGATATCTTGTTGATTGTCATTGCTATATCATATATTTTGTAGCATAACACACTTGCATGGCTCTTTCTTCTGAGGGTAGTCATTACAAGGTCTCCATTCCTACCCTTAAAAGAGGGGGAAATAAATAGGGGTTTTATCATAGAGATATAAAATCTTATCAAATGAAAAATCCATTTTTCAAACACTCAAAACAACAACCTGACATCAAACCAGTTAGAATAGACTAGGAAGATAGTGAAGAATCTAAAACAGTCATCAGATTTGGCCCATGATAATAGAGTTGATACTAGAATATAGTGTTCATGGTGTTACTATGAATTTCTAGTTCTCCCATACAAATATAAAAAAATAGAAATTCCAAAAGTAGGCAAAAAAGTAGGTTCAACTATAGATTTACATAGCTAGACTAGTTTAGAATTAGTAGTTTCCATAAACATTTTTCTCAAAGAATCTAGATATAGTTGGCATCATGTGTATTATGATGGATCTCACTTCCAGTTTTAGATATGACAATTGGTATAACTTCTATATTAGAATCCATGTTCAAGACATCAGTGATTGGGGGTAATTTGTGTGTCACATTTGTTTCTATTATTTCCTAGTTTAACATAGTCTAGACATTCTCAGTAGTTATATGCCGTATTATATCTATAGTTGGTTGGAATAATTTTGGATTAGATTTCATAAAATCCTACCCTCAAAATTCCTACATTATTGAGTTCTCAAGTTTTTTCCACATAAGCTAGATTCTCAATTTTAGAGTGGCTTTCATATAAGCCTAATCTCCATCTTTCAGAGTGGCCAAGAGCAACCTAGTTTCCATCATACATTCCGCTATCCATGTCAACATTTTAAGATCATAGTACATTCATGGGATTCAAAATCCATCTCATATGACACACATTTCATATTGATATTAGTTCATAGCTTCACTTCATGGGGCAACGATGGAGCCAAAGGACTAGCTAGCCTTTATATTCTTGAGAAACCTATTTAGAGGGATTGGACACATAGTCCAAACATCAATAACACATTAAAGATAACCTAGATTCACTTAGTAGGTGATGATCGATCCAAAGCGATACCCTTTACATTCTTGAGACACTTCTATGAAATTGATCATGCATCTCCATTCATGATATTACTCTAGGTAAAGCACTTTCAACATTCCTAAGCATAACCCAACATCACTCAACATCACAATAGGTTTTGTATCGGTTCACATACTTGGTGAGGTGTATTCATTCCTTTCACTTCCTCTCTCTCTCTTACCCAACATTGTACATTATTATTTTAGATATAGTATATCTAATAAGAGATGATCTACCCTTTATTTTTCTTACATATTCATACTTCACAATGTGCTATCTTTATGCACACCCAACATCATAATAGCTTATTGAGATTTACCCTTATAGGTAAGTCCAGGTATTCTTTCTATTTTTTCCTTTATCCTAGTATTTTACTTTGCTACATCACTAGAATAAAGGGGGCGTAGGGAATTTAGTCATATAAAATGAAAAAATTAGTAACTTGAGCATGGTTAATGACACCTAATTGATATATCCCTCTTTCTTTCTCTCATGACCCTCATAGTCTTATTTTCACTAATTTATAATCATCTGTAGCCTTTCAAACTTGATCCCAATTGATCTAAGACCATCTTTCCATAAATAATCCATCCCCCCCATGTCTCATCTACTTAGAAAAATAGCACCACACTATGAATATACCACTTATGGCACTCTTATCCACTTTTGGCACTATTCTCCAAGCTCATTTCTAGCTACAATGGTAAATTTCATCTGGTTTTCCATCCTTATCATTATTAGCCTAATGTGAGCAAATTCAATCCATGACCAATAGATCCCTATAAAACCCCATTCAAATATCATTTTGAAAGCATTGGTAAATATCACAAAACAAGAAAGAATACTCAAAAACATTTATCTATTATCTACATATAACCATCTAATACTATTTATAGCTTATTTGAATCCTTACACAAATCCTTAGTCATCTAAAGCACACCTAGTTTAGCATTTCCTTACATTTTCATATCAAAATTACACCAAGAACTTTCAAAGGGAGAACTACATAAGGCATGATCCATCTTTAGAGTATTAGTATGTAGGTAGTGTGCCCACACAAGCGATATAGATCCACATCCAATGAATCTTACACATACTAACCCCCCCCACCCCATCTTATTCAAAATTGGTTAAAGTATAATAGAAGATAGAGTTTTAATAGAGAATATACTCTATAGGGAGCTCAATATAATTGAAACTATTGAAACTTCAGAGATGACATCACACAAACCTACTGAATAAAATGCAAAAAGCTCAGATCCTTAGGAAAATAGTGCCCAAAAAGGATTACAGTGTTGGTGCCACTCTTGTCCACTTTTAGCACTCTTTTCCAATCAAAAGATGAGAGTTAAAATATTATTTATGATAGTGTCCTAGGCCTACACAATAAATATCATATCCTATCTTACTCAGATCAGCATAGTTTAAGATAAGTCTTGTTTTCTCCCTCTTATTACTATTTTTAGAAAAGCTCTAATTACCAATAAATTTCCTAAATCAATAGCTTATTTGTCACATATTATTTATTGATCTATTAATCTAGACACTTTAACTAAATTAGGAATAAAACCTCAATTATTCCTAAAATTGTTAAATCATATGGTTTTTTACACTAATTTAAATTATATGTATAATATATTGAAACCCTAATATGAAATTGATGAAATTTATCTAATTTGTCTAAATAAAATTAGAAAATCAAAATTATGTAATCCAAAATTATTTAAAAAAAATTTGGAATTAATTCAATATATGATTTGAAGAAGTATTCAAAGTAAGATAGGTTAACCAAATGATTTAACCTTTTAGGGTTTAACTATATAAATACTATGTTTGGATTAAAGGGTTGAGATGTATAAATAAGTTAAATAAATTTAAATAATTAATAACTAATTTGTTATAGTATTTGAACTTTTTTTACTTTTTAATAATATTAATAAATAGGCTTAAAAAATACTTATCTATAAAGTTACCATCATAGATGATCTGGGCTCTAAAAATTGGGTTTTAGACAGTTCAGAGTTTTGTCAATAAGATTCTTGAGTCTATTTACACACTGGACAATAGTTCCCCTTATGGATAGTATCACCATGTTTATGTAGTGTCCTCAAGGTGTCATTATTGTCACCTTTTTGGGACTATTCTTATTTTTTAAATATAAATTTCACTTGTGTTTCTAGGTCCTATATTTATGTGCATGAAACCTATAGCTATGCATTGTGCCTAGAAAATGTGATTTATTATGCAGACCCTAATCCTCCTTGAAAATATGGCATGATAAATAATTTTATATTCATTAGTATTATATTTTATACATATTCAACACCCTTATATGAATATATTTTCCTACATACCAATATTTTGAAGAGGGATCAAGCTCGATGTAATTCTCCCACCTAGTACTTGATGAAAGTGTAAGTAAATGCTAAAATTATAGTGGACTTGGATGCCTTTAATGTGATTGAGATTTAAAAACATTGAGAACTAGGATTATTCATTTTGTAGATGGTAGTATGCATAAATAGGATAAAATGGAGATCAAATACCTTAATTTTTCTCAAATTATCTTTGGTTTTAATGTGTTTTTTCATCTATTTTCCATGTAGTCAATAAAGGTCAAATAGACTTGTATTTATAAAGATAAGTAGCTTGTGATGATAATATAATGTAATTAGTTTGAACTTAATAGGAGATCATGTTTGAAAAATTATCTATTGGGAAGATTTATGGCTAAGGATAGTAACACCCATTTGGGGACACTAGCACCATGTGGGTATAGTGTCCCAAATGTGGTGTTAATTTCCACTTGGTGGACTATTGATAAATTTGGGTTGGGATTTGAGAATTTGTTTTTAGGACTATGTTTTGGATGACTGTATGTGACTATGGTCTACCTAATGATTGGAAAAATGTGTCTAAGGCTCTAGGATAGGTCTATATCTAAGATATGAATAGGGTAACTCAAGAGATAATATTATCCTCTTATTACCACTTTTAGGTGATTACACATTCATACAATTTTAAAATGAATAATTGAAATTACTTAAAATAAAATAGATGAAGGAAGTAGTACACATGTGTGTTGATGCAACTATGTTTCCCCTTAGTAGTTTTGATTTAGTAATGATTCTTCCTAGATGAATCATTTGAGAGAGGTTAAAAACTAAACATTGGGTATGTGAAAAAGAGAATTGGAGGGTGATCATGCCCCCAATCTGTTATAAGGATGAGTTATAAAACCCACATGTAACATAAACTATCCAATCTATCCAATCTCATCTAACTCAAATGTTATAACCATATCAACATACAATAATATAAGTAGTGCCAAGTATATTGAGGGCACATAATCTAAATATCACTACTCAAGGGAGCCAACTACTATAGTAGATGCAAGATCAATCAGTGTTTTTTGGTAAGGTTGGTACATGAATATTGGTATGTTTTGAATAGTGTATTTATAATTTGGTGTATTTTCATGGTATATGCACCTTTAGTGTGCCTCAAGATGAATTATATTTCAAATTATAACCTTTTATCTATAAATAATGTATAATATGTGTCACAAATATGAAAAACTTTATCCTGAATCTCTACCAAATGTAAAAGATTTTTTCAAAAATTTATATCTAAATCATGTAAACTATATGAAATTCTATAAATTATACCAACTACATGTATGTGTAATTAAGTCTCTAAGGCATGCCCCATTGATATTCCTCTCCCTTTTAAGGTGAGGGAAATAAAAAGTGATAGGCACTTTATCTCAATAAGATAACTATGATATATTTGTATCAATCATGTAGTAACAAAGCATATAAAAGTATCTTGTCTACGTATATGTATCAATGAAGATCAATATATCACATCACAACAAGCTTTATGATGCATGATGTGAATCATGGAAATGTCTAAAAGTAAGAAAATCAATAAATAATCAAGCAAACACACCATATCATTCAATTTCACTTAAAAGGGGGATATAAGTATACCACAAATAATATACATGTTCAGATTTCACACATTCAAAAGTGGAGGACATGTTCAAATGTCCACATACAACAATAAATAATCAACACTCAGGGAACTAGGTCCAAAAAATAAGGAACATATTCAAGTGTTCTAAAATCAATATAATGAAGTAAACAAATAATACACACAAGTAAGCGATGTTATAAAATTAAATATAAGTGAATTATAATCAACCAACATATGCACATCATATTATTTCATGTATATATGTGTTAACAAAATGTACTATAAAATATCATATCAAGTACACTTGGTAAGAGATTAGCATGAGTATATGCATGTGTAAGCATTAGTATATACTTTCAACATATTAATAAGAAGTGATAATAAAATAATATAACCTATATCAATCATGATCAGTAGAAGCAAGATTCCCCTAATGTGGTGTTTCATGTAAGTAGAGGAAAGGTGCATAGATCTAGTGTATTCTTGTATCACACTCAAGAACCCATTTTTAAACATGTGTGTACAAAAATGATATGTTATCCACTAAGATAAAGCAAATAACATACAAAAAATCCAATAAAAATGTGAAATGTAAAATATTTTGGAATTTTTGCTTATCTAAATTATTTTATATTTTATTGATTGTTTTTTTTGGAATGTTTTGAAAAAAGAAAGGGATGTCCAATGTTTTCGTATAAGGGATGATCATAGGGTGATATATAATGAGAATATGGTATAACAAATTGGTCATGTTGTTAAGGATCATGTATATATGACAAATATGGAGTTGAAGAATCTATTATACTCTATAAATTTCTCATATGGATGTATGGTAGTGAAGTAATAGTAGGAGCTATAGTGATCTGTGGATATCATTTTTTATTTGTTAGTGACCTTTGACATGTAACTTCAACTTTGGGTCTTTGTACCCTTTACAAGATTTTTTCTCAATAATGGGCTAGGTCGTCGAGGTATAAATGAGGAATTCATGGAATCCATTATGTATCTCTAATTCAATGACCTCTTAAGTATCTATCACTTGGGAAATGAGATTCACTTTTGAGTACCCTTCCATGCATGATTAATCTTATTAGGTTGAATAATTAGTTATCTCAAAACACACTTCTCTTCTTTTAGTGGATGTTCATATTGAATTCCTAAAATTGTGAGTACATTATTGGTATGAATATACTTAATACATCCATGCACTATGGAAATTACTACATAGATCTTATTAATCCAAGGTCATCCGAATAACATATAAAAAAACTCTCATATATGGTATAAATGAAAAATGTTGTTTTCACATAGACATGACTAACCTATAAAGGTAAATCAATCTCACCAAAAACTTATTATGATTTTCCATTTTTTTACCCTAAAATGATCTAGATTGGGATTATTTAGGGTTAAATGGGTATAGATAACTTAGGGAATAAGGATAGTATACTTATCTCTAAATCAGGCTAATTATATTCTAAACTCAGATAAACATATAATAAATTTATTATGTTGAGATAGGCTAAAAAGTACAACTATACTAGATGTGGAAATGACAAAGAAGTAATGTAATTAATTGGTCATGATGCTAATGTAGTTTGACTAGAAGATGATTCTATAAAAATTGTCAAATTCTAAAATGGGTGATTTTGGATTCATGGACACTAGAATCAACCTTGGATGGTTACATCAATGATACTATCTGAACCTAACATAGGTGTCCTATAAAAAATACCTAATGGAAAATAATGTGACCACTGGGATGCTTTTGGGTTTTTCTTCACTTTTGTTCTAGTGAATTCAGATATGGGTTATGGACTGTCACTCATCATGAAATTGTAAAACCTTAGTTTGTCATCTGTATAGTGACCTTGGGTAAAAATGGGTTAGTGGGAACATAATATTGAGTTTAACACAAATACCCATATGTGAATGAGTGTTTCCTACATAGATAGTAATCTAAAGAGGGCCTTGAACTAATGCATTTCTGCCCTATGTTTTGGATTATGTGTAAATAATGCAATATATGGAAATCAATTACAATAATGACCTATCTTATAACTTGAAAAATATATATCTTAGTCTTCTCTTCTACTACTTCAGACCTATTTTTTTTTCATCCGTATGACTAATTTGTAAATAAGAGAAAATAGGGAATCTAAGTTCTTAATTTAATGCCTTTTTTAAGTTTCCTAGTGAATATTTAAAATATTTCTAGGTGAGTAATGAGTAAGGGTTGATCTTGTATTTATATCAATACCTTTGGAGGATTAAATATAATTAAATAACTTATCTAAACCATTATGATATATTTCACTTGTAAATTATATGACTTTAGGGCACTAGACACTTATATCAGAGCAGGACACCTATGTCGACGCATGTGTCTATCTTGGGCACTAATGTCCATAGAATAAGAAAGTAGTACAAAATCAAAACTTGCATAGGTATAATATAAGTAGATTTTAAGAATTATGGTAAAGATATAATGTACGGGTCATAAACATAAGAATAGTTGAACTAAGAGATAGTCTAAGGGTCATAAGGTAGACTAGGTGTGAGACTTATGAAAGCAAGAAAGGTCTAGAATCAAGAGTAACAACCAATGTCTACGTTTTCCAAGTGTAAAATATTGTGGTGTTATATAATACAAAATACTATCCACATTTCCACCCTTTAATATAGTAATAAAATTATTGGTTTAAAGGAGAATAAACGTGTACATGGGTATGTATAACACACTTTGCCTTTGTTTGAGTCTAACTTCAGTGATTTCTTGGTGACTTACCTAAAGCAAAGAGCATGTTTTTATTAAAGTTAAAAGTGGTTTTTTGAGGGACCTTATCCATAAAAAATTACCACATAAGTGGCTAGTAACATAGGACATAGATCCACAAACATAGGAAGAACATACAAGTTTACTAGACAATGATTATAAAGATACATCACAGAAACAACTGATTCACAGCTTCCATTACAAAATATAGATATTTAGCAATGAATTTTATTTCATTCACCTTAAGATTTTTTCCATTCTTTTTTCATGATTTGAAATTTCTTCTCCAAACCCTTTAGCAATTTTTCCTTTTCAGACAAAAAAGCTAATAATTTAAGTTTTTTCTTAAGACTAGGATCATTCTCACTTGTTTTAGCATTATTAAAGAACATAGACAAAGTCTCTATGATCTATATTATGTTATTCACTATAATTTTACTAAAGATAACTAGCAGATTTATTTTTTCTTTGAGTTATCTATTCTATTGATCTAGCATATTAATTTATCAAACTAAGATGCCATTTCAACCTCCTTCTCCCGAGTACAATACAACCCATCTTTTTATTGAAGTTGTTAACCTCCTATTTTAGTCTTGAATGGTCCTTCATGAACCAGTGAAAAAATTCCTTGTGAATTTTTATGTCATCCTACAAAATCTCTAGTTTATTTTTATTTTTAGCAATATCTTTAAAATAATTCAACTCAAAGTCTACCTGAACCTATGGATGAGGATCCCCTATTTTTACATATACATGGTCATCCTTCTCTTTAATACCTATAGGATTAAAATTTATTCCTTCCCTACTATGAGTATCAATATGTATATTATGTTCATTAACCTATTCCACCTCACTCTAAATATTTTGCTTGATGCCAACATTCTTGTCTATCTCCTCAAGGTCAATCATGACATCTAAATCATGTAGCATATGATTTATAAAAGACCCCTCTTTCCTATTTTTTGACCTATAATTATCTTTAATATTATACATAATAAAATTATATAAATTGTAATTGAAAGTATTTAAAATTGATTGAAATTGAAAGAGAAAAGTTTAGTAGTACACATGTGTATCAATGTAACTACCTTGCATATTATAAAGTTTATTTGAAAATATATATCATTATAAGGCTCTAAAACATATATATATATATATATATATATATTTGTAAATTACATATATCTAAGGAGATAGATAGATAGAGATATTGTAAGGTGCATGCCCCTAACCTTGGAAAAAAGGTGAGTTTCTACCTGACAGTCGAGATTGGCTCAACCTTGAAACTAATGATACTTATAACCTGGTGAGTATGGATGATAAAATAAATTAAAACCTAAAAACAAAATTAAGATTGAGTGATTTAATCACTTCAACTATACCAAAAGTGAAATAACTACTACATTAGATTGGCTCAATATAGTCTATAACAATTTATCTTGGGTTTTAGTGCATAAAATTCCATGATACAATGATAGTCCATAAAATAATTTTGAAACCTAAAAATATTTTAGATTGTTAAATATTATGCAAACATTGCATATAATATGCACACATTGCATAGAATATTCACCTTATATATTTATCATGTTGAAATTGTGTATAATAATATTATGAATGTATGTAATTTTGCCACAATTATGAGTCTAAATTATATAAATTTGTGCTTTGGTAAATTCAAAAACTATTTAATTGTGGAGAATATGTTTCCAAATCATGTCCCCATTATATATGGAGAACTTTGAAAACTATAATAAGTGCCAATGTGGAGGACATGTTTCCAAAACATGCTCCCATTGAATCTAGGTGTGCCAAATACTGAATAAGTGTGGAGAACATGATTTCAAAGCATGTCCCCATTGAATCTAAAATTATGAAAGTGTGTAATTCATATATATATGAAATTCCCTCATTGAATCTAAAAATTTTACCCAATGTGAATAAGTGTGGATAACATGATTCCAAAGCATGCCTCCACTAAATCTAAAACTATGAATGTATCGAAGCCATGTCTATATTACATGCCTCCACTAAATTTGAAAACCATGGCAAATTTGGATAACATGCCTCTATTACATTCCCCCAATGATATACCCCTTCACATATTGATTTGAGGGAAGAATAGAAACCATTAGTTACCTCACCTTAAAAGGATAAGATAACTGTATAATTTGTAAGTAAAAACAAGTAGCATATAGAATAACATGTCTAGGTAAATGTAGAATTAAAGTGTAGAGAAAAATGTGTTCACATGAAGGCCTAAGATGTATGATAAATATCATGGCAATAGATAGATGATAATGGTACCATATAAAAAAAAATCACACATACAAAAGCACTCAAAATAAAGTCAACATACAATAGTCATAAAAGACCACAAACAAGGGACATGTTCAAATGTTGCATAATTGAAGGGACATGAATTATTCAAATGTCCATAAAAGTAATAATGACATTAAAATTTCCATACAATAAACAAATACATATTCAAATGTTAAATAAATCAAACATAGGCATGGGAGCCACAAACAAAGGAGCATATTCAAATGATCAAAATTTTAAGATAATAACAAGGCAAGGCACATGAGAAAGTACATAAAGGAAAAAATAAAAATTCAACATAAACATATCATAGTAACATATGGATCAAATGGGTTAGCAAAAAATTTCAAGTACATAGCATATCAAGTACTTGTGAAGAATATAATCATGGATAAATGCTTTTTATGTATATATAAGATCAAACATGATAATGAAAATACCATATAATGATATAACATGTAAGTATCATGATCATAGAAGTGGATGCCCCCAATGTATATATGACATGAATAGAGGTAAGTCCCAACATTTAAAATAGGTATAGATCATGTAACTATGTATTTATATATCACACTTAAGTATAGTTCTAACACACATGTATGTATAAGTAACTAATATTCCAATCATTAACATAAAACTAACACATAGATGCAATGGATCCAATAGAGTATGTAGGTGCCAAAAATGTTTTTAGACTTTGAATGTGTTTTGATTTTTTGGTATTTTTGGAATGTCTAAAACTAAAAATATTTCCCTATGATCCCATATAATTTATGAGAATCATTGAGGAATGGTGAATGTATAGTCTGTTCTAAATAAGATGTGTAATATGTGTGTATAGAATAAGTATGAACTATAACATGGTATGTTGGTAATTTTGTATTTGAAATATTTTATTTAGATATGTTTTCCTTAATTTATATTAACCATGGTTTTCCAAGTTTTGCATTATATTTGGGAAAATTTTGGGTAATATGTAACATACTAGAGCATGATTGTAATCAACTTTATTCAAAATTAAATCAATAAATCAAATATATAAAAATATATGATAAGCCACTTTGATGGGGTAACCTCCAAATCCTTACATTAAAATATAATTCATGTATAACATTCTTTTACTGAGCCACACTTATCCTTATATATATAATGAATGGGAAGAGCCACACCCATTCATCCCACCCTTATATATTGATAAGTCGGCATAAATTAATAATTAACTAATGAATGTAAATAAAAATTAGGAGTGTCATAGGTTAATGTCTTAACATGACCCCTCACTTCAAAACAACATATCCCTCAATGTTGAACAACTCTAGATGGTGGTGTAGAAATGTTACCAAAATTTGAGTCAGACACATCTTTCTTTTCACTTCATTTTGTTACATCAAATTCATCATCATTATCCCATTCAATGTATAATAATTTCATATTAAAACACTTATGAACTTTGATCCATTTTTTATCATAATTAAAACATAATATTATTTCTCATTTATTTGAAATTTGGTAAGGAGTCAATCTTATAAACTAAGGGAAGATTTGTGCTAGACCTAGATTTTCTTCAGTAGTAATGAAATCACTTTGGCTGACTATATCATGTTCCTCTTCCCTATGATTAAATACAATTTATTTGGTTATAGTTATTATATTAAACATCGAAACATATATTTGTATTGTGTCAATGAGACCACCTAATAAGTGGTCATTCATGTTTCCATCGAATATTGCATCCACCCTTAAAGACAAGTTTTGGAATTGTTGAATATAATCATTAACTAATAAATTTTTTTTAAATTGTTTAATTGGATAAAGTATTTATATATTACAATATGATATTAGTGTATTTTTATCTCATCTATGAGCATTGACCAAGTAACAGTAAGACCATTCTTTTTATTTTGAGTGCAAAGCCATCTATACAAAATAAATTTCTCTAGCTCCAAATACAAGGATGTCATTACCACATTTTATCATCAAATTTTCACATTTTAACTTTTGGAGTCATGTTCCAAAAATATGGGGTGTGTGGATTTAGGTTAGGTTGGATACAAGATCCACCATGGTTAATTTGAGTAATAGTGATTTGTGGAGGGTTTGGGGAATGTTAAGGAACATTCAAATTTATAAGGATTTTTTACATTATATCATCCAAACATTGATTGATCTGATCAACTTTACTTGTCATCTCATAGCATAGGTAACATAAATCACAATCGATTTGGCTCACCTTGTGATCCACCAAAAAAACCCAAGGACAAAAAGAGTCATCAATTTTTTTTTATGATTCCATATCTTCTTTTTTATGAGTTTTACTTGGGGTTTCATTATTATTTCTTTTAACCCTAGTTGGTGGTTCTACCATAACAAGCCCAAACAATGCCAAACCCTAATTTTCACCTTTGACCTAACTTGGACCAAATGATTTGGAGATAATGTTGGTATAAAATATGAAAAAAATAATAATGTGCCTACACTAAATTTCTTAAATTCTTTTGAAAATGTAAGAAAATAAAAAAAACTTAAATTTTGGACTGTAGAATGAATTTATGAAAAATAGTAAAAAGGTGATAAATCCTATAAAACTGATCTTAAAATATAAAAAAATTATTGTGTGACTTATATAATGGTCCAACTCCAATAAAAAAAATCTAAAAAAATCATAATGGATTGAAATAAATATCAGAAACAAAATTCTATGCCCAAATTGATGATTAGGTACCACTTGTAATGAACTTTATTCATAATTAAAGTTATAAAACACAATATAACTAAATATATGATAATCCACTTTGAGGGGGAAACATATAAATCCTTATAATAATATATAATTCACATATAACATGTTTTAAGTTAGCCACACTCATCCTTATATATAGAATGAATGGGGAGAGTCACACCCATCATCCCACCCTTACATATTGATAAGTCACCTTAAAGTAATATTTAACTAATGAATGCAATAAAAAATTAAGAGTGTGTCATAGGTTAAGGTTTTAACAATGATTTTTATCCATATATGGCATTGCATTGCATAGATCCAACACATAAATTAGAGGCAATAGTTTTATTCACACATTCCATACCATATCCTAGAGATGTAAAGAATTCCTATTAGAGATGTAAAGAATTCCTAGGTACATATATTGAATTCACAAGCTGGGTTAACTATAATATTTTTACCTTGATTTACATCTATTAAAGGTTAAATAGTTTTATTCTTTTAGGAACTATTTGTAATTTATTCATATGAAGGCATACATTTAACATTGCCCTTTTTAGGCACCTTTTTACCTTTATGTACTTGTTCCTTTTATATCATGTTTTTATCCCCTTAGTGTTTAGGAAATAGATCTTGCTCTATTTTTAAATTTTATTTTTACTTTATTTCAATTTTATGTTCTGATTAATTTTCCTAATAAAATTGATATGCGTCTTTGAATGGTTTGCATTAGTATTGCCAATTTATCGTAAGCCTTGACAATCATCTTAATCAAATGTAGAAATAGGATGAATGATGCCTTGGGAATGTTGCCCAAAACCTTGACCATTATAAATATTTTTTTTTAAATATGTTTTTATATAACCAAATTTTTTGAAAATATTAGTATCATTATGGAGAGGTAGATTTAGATCCTTTTCTTGATCTGAATTTCCTTTTTGAACCTTTCCTTACTCTATGTTTGATATTGGCAAAAAATTTTGCTCTAAATTTTTATTTGGTACATATGTTTATTTTTTGGGTACATGTGATTTAGGAGAAGTAATAATAATGTGAATGATTTTTTTGAGTGATGTATTAATTATATGATTACCACTATCTTTGAGACATTGCATTTTGTTCTGTAATGCAAAACAACAATTTCTATGATGCCCATGCCCAATAGTATTTATATCTCCTTATAAGATGTGGAATTGGTAATTTTATCAATTTATTTAAAAGAATATCTCATATGATCTCACTTGGACTCTTAGTATCCTTTTGGTCACTTTTAGAATCACTTGTTTTAGATGTATTATGTTTTAACTTTTCATTTGGATATGAAACCTTGTTTGGCACAACATTGGTAATTAATGGTGAAAACACATTATTAGCACTACCATGTACTGAAATTTTGGAATAAGTAATCTAATTTTGTAACTCTTTTATTAATTTGATCATGATATTTTAGGGCTTCACAAGCACAAACCCTAGGCATTTGAGATTGATTACCTCCATTTGAAACTATAGGGTTAACCACTTTACCACTTGGATAAGTGATATCTTAGACCTACTTAGAGAGATGAGAGATATAACCATCCTTAGGGTTATTAGGAGTAAGAGGATCCTTTATATTCATTTTAAATGTTCTAAAAATTGATATCAGAATTGGATAAGAAAGGCTTAAAAATGCTAAAGATCAATCAACCATGATACAATAAGGATATAACAATTTCCGACTATTGGATAATGTTTTCAAATTTATAAAGAGGTATTTATATAAATATAGGAAATGAAAAAAAACCAAGAAAAATAGGGAAATAAAATTATATTTATGGCCTTTAGATGTACATTTACTAAAAATATTAAAATGCCAAATTTGTAAACTATGCATAATATTTTGGAAAACTAAAAGAGATTTTTGTTTGTATCAACATATTTATGAAAAACCTATGATTAATTTGACATTTAATATAATATTAATCATAAATAGTCCAAATAATGTAAAATATTTCATAGGCAAACCCTTGAAAGTTCCAAACAAAGAATTAGTGATTTTGATAAATTAGGAATTTATTTCAAATATCTGAGAGAGTTTTTTTAATAAAATATTATTTTATATGAAGCCCCTAAATTTATTTGAAAATAACTACACATTTTTCATTAAATTCCAATATTTAATAAGAATAATAAATTACAAAAATTGAAAATTTTGTACAAAATTTTAGAAAACAAAAATAGGTTTTTTAGTACACCAACCTGATCAGGAAATCCTTATGAAATGTTTTAAAATATAAGTTTAAAATTAAAAAATAAAATAATAATCCACGTATAAGCATATGCACATGAAGCACTTGTGACCAAAGGAGGGTAAGACCTTAGGGTAGAGTTTCAAATATGAAAATCCATCACAACAAGATGAAACCTTGGGAGGCCTAGAATCCCTAGATCAAATTTATTTTGCATACACATGAATCAAGTTTAAAAAATGTTTATTATAAAAATTATATATATTGGGGTTATCTAGGATTAAATTGGTATAGATAACCTTGGTCATAATAATGGTAGACTTATCTTTAATGTAGTCTAATTAGATGTTAAACCTAGACAAACATATATCAAATTTTTTATGTTACGATATGCTAAAAATGGTAAGTAAAACTATGGTAGATATGGAAATGGAAAAGAATTAATTTACTTAACTAGTTCTAATGTTAATTTAGTATTTTTATATAGAATAGGAAATTAATATACTGGAAGTTGATTATGGAACAATTGTTAGATTCTAGATTGGGTACTTTTAGATCTACATATAGTATCATCAACCTTGGAAAATTGCATCGATGCTATTGTTTGAACTTGACGTAGGTGTCCTATATGAAAAACTTTTTGGAAAAGGATGTGACCATGTATATGCTTCCAAGTTTGACTTTACCTTCAAT
Organism: Torreya grandis; assembly: GCA_037957365.1. Taxonomy (NCBI): domain Eukaryota; kingdom Viridiplantae; phylum Streptophyta; class Pinopsida; order Cupressales; family Taxaceae; genus Torreya; species Torreya grandis. Next base: position 679,818 of record JARHVA010004608.1, read on the forward strand.
TTGGTGCATTTAGATTTGGGTCATGGATTATATCTCCTCATGTAATTGTAAGACCCTATTTCTTCTTCTTCATAGTGACCTTTAATAAAAATGGGTTAATAGGCACATAGTGTCAATAAAATCCCATATATCCCTTTTTAAATGAGAAAAAATTATATATCTAATACTCTGAAGAGGGCCTTGGATTAATATAGTTCTTCCTTATGTGTTGGCTTGTGTGTGAATCATGCAATATGTAGAAAGTAAGTAGAATAATGACCTAGCTTAAAACTTGGAAAATATATCTCTTGGTTTGGTCCTTCAATACTTCATACCTATGTTTATGTTGTCCTTATTAATAATATGGAAATAGAATAAAATAGGTAAGCTTTACTCACTTGAGTGCTTGATTGAATGCCTTTTGTAAGTTGTCTGGTGAGTAGGTAAGAGGTTTATAGGTTAGGAATGAATGAGGCTTGATATTGTATTTATATCAATCTATTTGGAGGATTAAGTCACATTAAAGAACTTAAAATAACCATTAAGATATGTTTCATTTGCAAAATAGATTAATTTAGGGCACTGGACACTTATATCAGAATAAGACACCTATGTTGATGTAGGTGTCTATCCAAGATGTTAGTTTCTAGGGAATAAGAAAGTATGTATAAAATAATAACTTGTAGAGGTTGACGATAAGCAAGTTTTAAGCATTCTAATAAAGATAGAAGGTCTGAGTCATTAATATAATACTATCTAGACCAAGAGATATGCCAAGGGGAATAAGATATAGTAGATGCATGCCTTTTAAAACTGGGAAAGGTTCATAACTAAAATAAATAGTCAAGGTATGATTTTTCCAAGTGTAAAATACTGAAATTATGTTATCATCTTAGTTGATGGGTATAAATAACCATGTGTATATCCCAAATGTGTGAGTACTATAATGATACATACTTTATCACTAAAACCATTATAAAAATGTGATCTAATAAATATTGAATGAATATTTGAGTCATCATCCATAATATTTCTATCATTAAATGAAATGGAAAGACTCTAAACCATATGAGATATTGCTCATGTAAGTGTGTCAATTATCCCATCTAATGGGTTACCATAATTTGTTTGATGAAGATTGCATTATCTACCATTTGCACTTTCGATGTTTCCTTAGAATGATCTTGTAATATATTTTTGAAAATATTTCAATTTTAATGATCTTTAGGTTGTGAACCTAAATCCTTTAAAGGATCATCAAAGGTAATTTTTTTATTCTAAATAACATCTTGTAACTTAATATTCAACGTATAACATCAATTTTTAGAATTCCCATCACATTGGTGATAGTCACAATAATCATTTACATCGTATCCTTCTCATAGATGTTGACTCATATCAACCACCATAGGAGGGAGAGATATAAGATGACACTCTACTAGCTTCTAAAAAAGTGAAGCTAGAGACTTAGGTAATCATGTAGATTATGTCTTAGGTGTATTGAATTAGATTAGCTGATTAGGTTGGTGTGACATTATATTAACCATTATTGTGATTTATTTTTATCCTTAGTAAGTTTAAGTTTATATTTTGGCATGATATAAACTTGGTATTAGATGTAGTTGGTGTGTTTTATATATAGTTAATATTTTTTAATGCAATAAGTTTCATTTCTTGATCTCAAAAAATATGGAATAAATAGCCAATATATTTAAACTTATTGAAGATTATAAACTCACATAATGGGGCAATCAAACTTTACTTAAATATATATTAAATATCTTTATCTACTATTAGATTTGACATTTTAGCCAACATTATTTAATACCTCAAAACATATTCATTTATAGGATCTTTATTTTTTGTAGACACTATCTTTGGATTATATAGCACCTCAATCTTATACACTTGTCAAACTCAAATCTTGGTTGTTCCTCTTAATTCTAGACCTTTCCCACTTTTGCAAGTCTTACATATACTTTATATTGTGCCACTTGGCCTATTTATTGGTACGACTAGTCTTATGTTGATGACCCAGACCTTCTATATTTCCCATAATGCTTAAAAATTATTTATCTTTAGACTCTACAAGTTCTGAGTCTGCACCTACTTAGTCACTCTCTAGACACTAGTGTCTTGGGTAAACACCTACATTGATGTAGGTGACATGCTCCAATGCAAGTGTCCAATATCCTAAAGTCATCCAATTTTCAAATTAAACATATCCGAATGGTCAACCTGGGTGATTAAATTCAAGTTACTCCTCCAAAGGGATTGATATAAATACAAGATCCCCCTCATTCATTCCTCACCTATAAACCAAGATAACATATCAAAATCATTCAATAAGCACTCAATAAATAAATAATTTCCTATTTTTGATTATTATCATATTAGTAATAGGAACAACACATATACAAGTCTAAATTACTGAAGGAGTAGCTTAAGATCATAATTTTCCAAGTTACAAGTGAGGTAACTATTGTACTTATTTTGCACATATTACATGATGCACAAACAAGCTAACACATAAGGTAGAACTACATTATTCTGAATCTATATTAATAGTATTAGATATGTGTGAATTGATAATTAACATAGGGTTACCTATGGGGATAGATTGACACCATATGCCCACTAACCCATTTCCCCAATGTGAGCATGTAGATGAAAAAGTAGGGTTTTGTAATTTCATGAGGAGGGACAATCTATGACCTAGATCTGAATGCACTAGAATGAAGTCAAAGATAAACCCAAAATCATTTAGGTGGTCTCATACTTTTACAATAAGTATTTTATTTAGGGCATCTGTGTCATATTCAGACACTAGCTTTAATGTAACCATCCAAGGCTGACACAAGTGTTCATTGTTTAGAAGCACTCAATTTAAAATTTGGTGATTATTACAAAATCATCTTCTAGTCTAATTTTTCCCTATTGTAGATATATAACTGTGTCAACATCGGAAGCAACTAACTAAATTACTTAATTTTCATTTCCATATCTAGGAAATTTTTACTTAATATTTTTATCCTATCTCAACATATTGAATTCAACATATGTTATAATTAAGTTTAACATATAATTGACCTACTATAGAGATAATTTATCACCATTATACCTTAGGATATCTATATCCCATTTAACCTTAGATAACCCCAATCTAGAATTTTTAGGGTTAACATTTGGTGAATCTGATATTTGAACTCCAAACCCTAGGTCAGTTAGGTTTTTTTGATTTTTCTATTGTTATTCCCTGTTTGTTATACAATATGTGCAATATGGATGCATCTCTCACCCATTTCGGGTTTCAATTTTTCATAGTTTCTATCGTTTGATACATTAGTTTCCTTGTTAAATATATTAAGAAAATTTGTGTCAATAATTAGAGGGTTTTAAAGTAGAAACGACACTTGATCTCTCTTCAAAATTACTTTTTTTAATACACTAGATCAAGTTCCTTCTCAACTTAATGTCATAATAGGTGGCCTTATTGATAAATGAAGCATCATGTGTCCTAAAATTTCTTTTTTCAAGATTTTAAATCACTCCCCCATCTATAAATATATCCTATATAAGGCATTACATGATACCCAAATACCAAGTGATATAGCATCAACTATTTTAATATACATGATGCAAAATCTAACATATAATGCAAACATTATTACCCTAGGTTGTAAAGAGGTGAAATCAAATAATATCATTTATCAAGTCTTGCCTTATTTAATCAAAACTCCTCATTTAAATAAATAAAACCAACATGAGAATATTCTATAAATTTCAAAGACATATAATTATTTTATTTTACTTTTAGACTTATTAGACAAGTCACTACCTTGTTAGTTTATTTTTTCACGAACATTATAGATGACAACTTTACACAGAATGTAGAATCACCACATGTGGCCCTTATCTTAAATTCCATAAAATAGACCAAAAATAATATATAATTTGAGAAATAACATCCACCATTCTAACCTATGGTAAATACTTGTTTACCACCATACATCTAGGTGTGTGTTTGTAATAATATGATAAAATGAGTTTTTGTGGAAAATAGTTCAGGGTTCAAGATTTATGACAAATCTTTCATCTCCAAAACTAGAAATGGACCTTCATATTTGGAACCATATAATATTAGTATCAAGGTATTTTATAATATTACATGATGATTATTGGGACAAATAACATTGAATATTGTAGTGGGTCCCCATACATTACCCACCTTGTGTCAAGTTATGCCAAATGATTTGAACTATAATATTCTCTTAAGATGGCCTTGGATAAATGAGATAGATCTAATTCCCTATAATCTACAAACATGATTAAATTTTAATTATCATAGATTCATTTACATATGTCCAACGGATCTTAATACCTTCAGACATTGTGAAATGGTCTAACAAATAGATAATCTTACATCGATGTCTTATGAATGTGAGTACAAAATTGATACACTACTAGGACAATCTAAATAGATTATTCTATCTATGGTATCTAAGAGAAAATTATCATGTTTACCCAAGTCTCTAGATTCATTACTCCCACAAATAATACAATGTTAGATTATATCTCTCCCTCATCATATATAGGTTTATATGAGTTTGTCTCTACCCAGAGTATATGATGTGAGTGATTATTGTGATTATTATTAGGGACTAGGGCATTCTAATGAAAAATTCTTTAACTTGAAACACAATATCTAATATATCATTGATGATAAAATTATTATACTCAATGACCCTCCAAAGGATTTAAGTTCACAAACTAGTGATCAATAAAAACATAAAACACTTATCAATTCATTGCATGATAATTCAAACAAAAATTTAGCATTACAACAGACACACATTTCACACCATAATATTCAAAGTAAAAAAATTGCATAAAATATAGAAAAATAATATTTGATAATCACCTTATTCATAGGTGGTGCTTATTTTTGGCATAACCATATTTATCCTACACAAATAAAAATTACTTTCCATATAAAGCATTTTTAGTAGCTTGGTTTTGGCTTGCAAGACTTGTAAAGAAAGGTTAGTTGGAAAGACTACTTGTAAAACATAATAATACCAATTTATTGTGATCCTAAATTAATTTGAACATGGGTTTGGGTTATGGTTACCACATTTACATATGAATTTATAATAGGAACTCTTTATCTATACCAAATGGAAGCAAAAAATGATTTAAATTAGCAAGGTGTTCCCTTTCCTTATGAAGTAAATTTGATCCATATTCAATATGATAACATTAATTATATTTATACACATGTAAAATTTTAGGAGGAAAATTCTATGTACCTTTTAAAATTATTCAATCATGATGCAAACAATGTAAAAGATCTAACTTAAGGTTATCAGGCGCTAATTAGGGGAGATACATATGACCATCCATTGGATGATATTATAGATTAATCTCTTCAAACATTATAAAAATAACAACCAAAAATTAAAACTCCAAAAAAAAAATTGTAACTTACATACTTTATTGGCTCCTTGGCATCTATGTGTTAGTTCCATGTTAATGGATGACATATCGATTAATCTTACATAGATATGTGTGTCACATTTCTACTTGAGGTTAATACAAGCATAGGTAGATAAATTATCTATTCCTATTTCAAATGTTGGGTATTTCTTATACTCATTTCATATGGAAATTTAAAGGCATCCACCTATATTATCATGATACTTTTAGGTTATATCATTCTATGGTCACTCTACATTATCATGTTTTGATTTATCCATGATTATATCATATATAGGGTACTTGATATGCTATGCACTTAGAATTTTTTATAACACATTTTATCCATAGGCTAATACGATATGTTTATGCTGGTTATTTATGCTTACCTTTATGCACTTCCATGAGTGCCTTGCATTGATATTGTCTTGCTTATTTAAGCAATTGAATATGTTCCATTATTTGTAACCCCCATGTATATGTTCTTTTTTTATATTTAAACATGTCATTTTTGGTTATATGTACATTTAAATATTCCATCTTTGATTTTTTATACATTTTACTAATTCATGTCCCTTCAATTGTGCAACATTTGAACAAGCCCCTTGATTGCAGTTTCCTTAGACCATTACCTTTTGACTTGATTTTGAGTGATCTTATGTGTGTTTTTTATTTTTATATTGTAATGTTAAAATATACACATTATCATGGTCCTTATCATTCATATTATGCCTTCATGTGATCACATTTTTCTATGCACTTCAATGATATATTTACCTAGAAATAGTCTTTTATAGCCTACATTATTCCATTCATAGGTTATGTAGTTGTATTATCATTTTCAGGTGAGGTAAATATCACTTTCTATTATTCCATCACATAAAAATGGGGAATATTATTAGGGGCATGTCATATATACATGTTCTTCCCATTTAACATAGTTTCAGATTTAGTGGGGGTATGCTTTGGAAGCATGTTTTCCACACTTATTCAATATTTGGGACTTATATAAATTTTTAGATATAATGGGGACATGTCATATGGGCATGGATTCCACACATTTTACATAGTTTCATATTTAGTTATGGCATGTTTTGGAAGCATGTTCTCCACACTTATTCACTATTTGGCACTTATATCAGTTTTCAAATTTAGTGGGGGCATGTCATATAGTCATGGTTTATAGACATTCAAATTTTTCATATTCAATGCGGACATGTATTATACGAATGTATTTCACACATTAAAAGTTTTCAAATTCAATGGGGCATGATTTATAAGCATGTTTTCCACACTTATTCAATATTCAATATCTCCAGATCATAGTGGGGACATGATTGGGAAACATGTCCTCCACATTGACACTTATTTAAAATTTTAAATTTCTCCATATATAGTAGGGGCATGTTTTATAATATTGTTATCCACACTTACATATTTTTTGAATTTTCCAAAGCACAAAGTTATATGATTCATATTCACAGTTGTGGTAGAATTATATAAATTAGTACCATTATTATACATAGTTTCAGTAAGAGACATATCTAACGTGCATATTCTATAAAATGTGTGCATAATATTTTAAAATACAAATTAGTTTCATTTTTTAAAACTCTTTTATCAACTATCACCATATCATGGAATTTTATGCATTGATACATAGGATAGATTTTGGGATATGTATGGAGCCAATCTAATGCATTAGCTAGTTTGACTTTGGTATGGTTGAGGTGATTAAATCACTTGATCTCAGCAATGTTTTAGGTTTTAATTGATTATATCATCCATCCTCACTTGGTTATAAATATCATTGGGTTACATGGCTAAGCTAATATCAATTGTTGGGTGGAAAGACACCTTTTCTCCAAGGTTAGAGGCATGTTCCTTCTAATCTATCTTTCTATTTATCTCCTTATATATATATATATATATATATATATATATATATATATATATATATATCCTAATCTCAATTTCATAGACATGCAATGATACATATTTTTAGATTAACTTGACAATAGATAAAGTAGTTACATTGATACATATGTGTACTCCTAAACCTTGCTCTTTTAATTTAAATCATTTCAATTTTATATTAGATGCATTTATTATTTATTATAACATGTTATGGGTTGAATTTCAATCACCATCAAAACACTCAAGTGGGACATAAGAAAAGGCAAGGTGTGTTATACACACATAGGTACACATTCCTCTCCTTTAAACTAGTAATTTCTTTACTACATTAAATGGGGGAAATGTAGACACTATTTATAGATTATATAATATCTCAATCTTGTACACTTATAAAATTGAAACCTTGGATATTCCTCTTAGTTACTTAACTTTATTGATATCAAAAGTCTCGCATCTACCTATCTTGTACTCCTTATCTTATTTATTGGTCTGACCAGTCTTATGTTGATGACCTAGACATTATATCTTTCCTATAATACTTAAAACATATTTATCTTCCACCTCTACAAGTTATGAGTATATAACTACTTTACCACTCCATAGATATTACCATCCCAGGTAGACACTTGCATCGACATAGGTGTCCTAATTAGACACAATTTTTTAGTACCCCAAAGTCATCTAATTTGTAAATAAAGCATATCTTAATAGTTATCCTAAGTGCTTTAATGTGAGTTACTCCTTTAAATAGATTAAAATAAAAACAAGATCAATCCTCATTCATTCCTCACCTAGCACAAACCAATGTAAAATATCAAAATCATTGAATCAAGAACTCAATAGATCAAAGCTTTCCTATTTTATATTATGCTCATATTAGTCATAAGAATAACACATACACAATTTTGAAGTACTAAAGAAGTAGCTTAAGAGGCCAATTTTCCAATTTAAACACAAGGTTATTGTTGTACTTGATCTCTACATATTGAATGATTCAAACATAATCCAACATGTAAGGGATAACTACATTAGTTTGAGTCCCTATTCAGAGTATTGGATATGTAGGTAGTGTTCATTGATAGAGGGGTCTTTGGGGTGAGCTTGACATCATGTGCCCACTAACCCATTTTTCCAAGGTCGCTATGAAGATGAAGAACCATATTTTTTCAATTTCATGAGGAATGATAGTCCATAACATAGATATGATTACAGAAAAGTGAAGGTGAAGACAAACCCAGAAGCATCAAGGTGATCCCATTCTTTTCTAATAGGTATTCCATATATGACACCTACATTACATTTCCACACTATCATCGATACAACTATCCCAAGATGATGTAAGTGTTTATAGATCTATAGGCACTCAATCTAAAATTTGGTGATTGTTCTAAAATCATATTATATCTTTATTTAAACATGTTTTAGATCCATAACTATGTCAACATCATAACTAGCGAAGTACATTACTTCTTTGACATTTTCATATGTAGCATAGTTGTACTTATTATTTTATTCCTCTCTCAACCTAATAAAATCAATATATTTTTATCTAGTTTTAACATATAATTGGCTTATTATAGATATATTTTATCACCCTTTTACCTTAGGATATCTCTATCCCTTTTAACCTTAGATAACCCTGATATAGATCTTTTTAGGGTTAAATAGTTTCTTTTTTGATCTCTACAATTTATGCATATGACATATTTTTAAAAATGTTGATAGAAAAATATGCTAAAATTTTATTTGATAGAGGCTTGAATTCTCAAACTGATCATATTATTATATCATAGAACCATTTCAAAGCATAGTACTTTCAACTTTTGGAAATACTCTAGTTAAAACATTATCATTGGAATCATAATCAAGGCATACTACATAGAAAGATCGGAGATGTTGTTTAGGATATCCCTTGACATCATAAAGTATGAAATTGGGTGAAATAAAACAAGCTATAAAAGTGTGTAAATATATAATAGGTGTAAGAGTATTATGAAATACATCTTGTGAATAAATAACATGAGTTTATTTCAAAGTATTTTGCTCAATATTGGTAACCTTACCTTATAAAACTTTAATAACTTGGAAAAGATTTTTTATATTAGACCCATTAGGATTTAGATTTTATATTGGGAAAGTCACCAAAGGGGATGTAAACATTTTCATTGATATATAAATTTAGAGTGCTGATTGATTTTAAGTATTAAGTATTCCCATGGAGGATGTAGTAAATGTTGTACTCAAAGAAAGGGATATTGGAAGTGATGTATGCTAGGCATATCTAGTATCCCAAATATTTATATCAATAGATAAAAATGGTTTTTCACTAACACATTTGGATTTTTTATTTTGTAATATAGTATTAAGGATATTTTCAAGATCTTCAATATTTTCATGAATATGCTCTCCAAATAATGCATTGGATATAACTTACTCTTGATAGAATTGTTATGTTCATTATTTTCATGTGCTTAATTATCCTTATGATCATATTCATCATCTATAATAATTATTTCCTTATTTTACTGATTATCATTGTGGGTAATTTCATTAGGAGAATTTGACATGGTATTATCTTGAGACATTTTTATTGGTCAATGGGCAAGTTCAAAATGTTTAATGGTATCCCCACCTATTCTAGGAGTTTTTAAACCCTAATTTAGATTAGGATATTACTTGGGTAGATAAGATTAAGGATATAAAAATTATAGGGAAAAAGGGTGAATATATAATAGGCTAATTAAATTATAAACTTGGATGTACCATATACTAGATTTAGTAAAATGAAATCAACTACAATTAGAAAGTACAACTATGCTAGATATAGAAATGACATAAAATAAAGTACTTATCTAGCCTTGATGATAATGGTGATCTAAATCTAGAATAGGCTAAAATTAAGTGGAAAGATTCTTGATATGGTATCTCTAACTCCCTAGATAGTTGTGTCAGCCTAGGATAGTTGCATCAATGTTAATATCTAGGTTCGATGTTATTTCATGTATAGAATGTCATTTGAAATAGGATCTAACCACCTAGATGCTTCTAGGTTTGGCTTTTTCTTCACTTTGGTTCATTCATATCTGGGTCATGGACTATCACTCCTAGTGAAATAGTAAAATCCTAACTTTCCATCTTCAATATGACCTTGGGGGAAATGGGTTAGCGGGCACATGGTATCGAGTTGACTTGTAATGACCCTATTATCAAAGAGATCTTCCTACATAGCCAATACTTCAAAATAAGGCCTTAAACTTATGTACTTCTACCCTACATGTTATCTTGTGTGTGAATCATGCAACGTATGTAACCTAATTACAACAGTGACCTATTTTATAACTTAAAAAATAAGACCTTATGACTAATTGTTTACTAATTTAGACCTATATTTGGGTTGTCCCTTTGACATATATAAAATAGGGTGGAATAAAAAGCTTCTGATAACTTGAGTGCTTCGTGAATACTCTTTTTGGTCTAATTATTAGGTGAGGAATGAATTAGGGTTGATATTTTATTAATACTAATCCTATCAGGAGATAAATCGCATTAAAGCACTTGGGATGACAATTGTAATATGTTTCATTTATGAATTAGATGACTTTATGTAACTAAACACTTGCATCATGGTAGGAAAATAATGTGGATGCTCTTGTCTGACCTAGATGTTAGTGTCTACGGAGTAAGAGAGTAATTATAGGCTCAAAACTTGCATAAGTGTTGTATAAGTACATTTTAAGCATTCTAAGCAAGATAGGATGTTTGTGTCATCAATATAAGATTGGTCAAACTAAAATATATGCCAAGGGGTAAAACATAGATAAGATGTGAGGCTTATAAAGCAAGGCATGTGTATAACCAATAGGAATGAACAAGGTTTAAGTTTTCTAAATGTATAATATTAAGGTTCTACATAATCATAAAATATCATCTAAATTCCTGCCCACCTTTAATATAATAATTAAATTAATAGTTTAAAGGAAAGGAATAATTACATGGGTGTGTGTGCACACCTTGTCTTTGCCTGAATTTAATTTGAGTGATTTGATAGTGATTGACCTACAACTAATAGCATGTTATAGTGTAAAATCAATGCATATAATATAGGTTAAAATTTATTGAAAAATATTGAAATTTAAAAATTAAATTTTAGGAGTACACATGTGTGTTGATGTAACCACTTTGCCTATTGGTAAGTTGTTTTTACAAAATATGTATCATTGTAAGGATATAAGACTAAGATTGGATAAATATAGATAAATCTATAAAGTGCATATATATAATGAGATAGATAGATAGATAGAGAGAGAGATATTGGAAGGAACATGACCCCAACTTTAGAGAAAAAAGTTATTTGCCACATAGTAGCTGAGATTAGCTCAACCCTGTAATCGATTGATACTTATAAACTAGTGAGGTTGGATGATCAATTCTAACATGAAAAATTATCAATATTTATTTATTTAATCACCTAAACCATACCAAAAAGGTGAACTAACTACTGTAGTATATTGACTCGATAAAGTTTGTAAAATCTTGTAGGGTATTAGTACATGCAATGGTTTTAAAATCTAAAATTGATTTAAATTTTATAATATTAGGCATATGTTTTATAACAATTCACCTTAAATATTTCTCATGTTTAAACTCTATATAATAATGGTATCGTGTATAAATACATATGACAACTATGAATCTGAATCATATAACTATGTGCTTTGTAAGTGTGTAGGACATGCTTCCAAAGCATGCCCCCAATATATATGGATAAATATTAAACTACCATAAGTATCAATTTTGAGTAAATGTTTCCAAAACATTCCCCCACTGTAAAATGGATATGGTGAATATTTGTGGAGAACATGATTCCAAAGCATGCCCCCAATGAATTTATGAATTGATATAAGTACCATACTGAATGAATGTGAAGAACATGAATCCAAAACATTCTCGCATTGGAAATTTTGAATGTGTTGAAACCATGTCCATATGACATTCCCCCAAATAAATCTATAAACTAATATAATTAATGAATGTTGAATGAATGTGGAGAACATGTTTCCAAAGTATGCCCTAACTCTAATTTAGAAATTATGAATCTATGAAGCCATGTCCATATGATATGCCCCAACTAAATTTGGAAAATGTGCAAAGTGTGGATAACATGACTCCTAAGCATTCCCCCACTAATATTTCCCCCCCCCCCACCATTTTAGGTGAGGTGAAAAATAGTACCTATAAGTTATCTCACTTGAAAAGGGTAAGATAATTGTAAAATCTATGAATGTAACCATGTAGCATATAGAACGAACATGTCTAGGTAAATGTATCATTTAAGAACATAGAACCAATGTGATCACATTTAGGCATAATATGCATGATAAATATTATGGAATTGCCTATATAGTGACAGTAGAATACGAAAAATAAAATAAACACACACACAAGAGCACTCAAAATCAAGTCAATAAATAATGGTCCAAGGAGGCTAAAAACAAGGGGCATGTTCAAATTCCAAAAAATTTGATGGACATGACTTAGTCAAGTGCCTAAAAATCAATTAATGATGTAATCTATTGGAGTTGTTTCCAGAATCTAGATAATGTGAATGCAATGGAGACGTGATCACACGAGATGAAGCTAGTGCACATCATATAGATGCGAAAGCAATTTGAAATTATACAAGAAGATAAATTTCACAAGATAAATAGGAGAAAACCCAATATCTGATTAACATGAGATGGCCAAAGTGAAGCATATATATAGGAGAGCATGTAAGTAACTCCTCCACTAAAGGTGGTCAAGGCACCCCAAGAATAGACTGTAACTCCTCCATGAAAGGTGGTGACAAGGTGATAAGAATAGAGAAGTAACTCCCATCAAGGGAGTTACTTATGACATTCTTATGACACCTATGACACATCTATGACACACATCTCCACATAAGTTAGCCTATCCCATGAATGTAGGAAAACTCCATGTAGGCAAAAAAAATAATTTCCCTAATTAAATAATAGGAAAAAATAAAAAACTACAATAATACCCCCCATAAGCATAGCTTAGGTGGGCAGTGTGGAAATATAAAATGGGTCCCGATAACTAGGCTTGATGAGGTACCCATGTACAAATGCAATCTCCCATAAGATTGAGAAAAGGAGAAAACCCATAGGAAAAAACTCTACCCAAAAGAGAGACATAAAAGAAATGAAGAGGCTAGTGCCCCCCCAAAAGATGATGCTACTGCAGATGTGAGTCACACCCCAAGAAGAGCTCATAGATGACTGAACTTGCTCTCAGTGAAAGGTTTGGTGAATATGTCTAAAACCTACTCTAAAGACTAGCAAAATATCAAGTCAATGAACTGACTATGAATAAGCTCCTGAATGAAATGCATGTGAATCTCTATGTGCTTGGTCTGCTGGTGCTGAATTGAATTCTTGCAAATATTAATGGTACTCTAGTTGTCACAATAAATGATGGTGGGCTGACTGATAGGAATGCCAAACTTAGAAAGAATCCCTTGAATCCAAATAGCCTCAGTAGCTACATTAATAGCTCCCTTGTACTCTACCTCTATGGATGATATAGAAATAGCATTCTACTTCTTGTTAGACCAACTAATAGGACCAAAACCTAGAGAGAAATTGTAACTAGAAGTGGACTTGTAAGTTTGTGAATCACCATCCCATTCTGAATTTGTATATCCAACCAAGTCAACCTCTATGCCAAATTTGTAATGAATCCTATATCTATGTAAACCCTATATGTAATGCAATATCCTCTTAGCTACTTTCCAATGTAGCTCATGAGGTTCCTGCATAAATCTAGAGACAAGTCCGACTGTATATGATATGTCAGGCCTGGTGTGAGTCAAGTAGATGAGACTACCAACAAGTTGTCGATACTGAGTGGCATCAACCAATGGTGAAGAATATTTAGCTTCAAGCTTGACTCCTTATAGAAAGGGAGTCTGAGATGGCTTGTAATTAGCCATGTAAAACCAAGCCAATAAGTCAAGAGCATACATAGGCTATGCAAGAGAAATCCTTGAATCTAACTATGAGATCTCAATGCCAAGGAAGTAGAGTAACAAACCCAAGTTTGTCATGTCAAATCTATCCTAGAGAGATGCCTTCACTACTTTAATAGTTGATGAAGAACTCCTGGTGATCAAAAGGTCATCAACATATAGAACCAAAATTAGGAGTGAATCATCCTACTGCAAGAAGTAGACATTGAGGTCAGAATGGCACCTAGTGAAACCCACTGTGAGAAGGAAGGAATCCATCTTGGAATACCAAGCCTGAGGGGCCTTTTTGAGACCATAGATAGATTTCTTAAGTCTACATACTAAGGAGGAATTATGAACAAATCCTAGTGGTTGCTCCATGTAGATCTCTTCTTCTAGGTCTCTGTGAAGAAAGGCACTCTTCACATCCATTTGGTGCACATCCCAACCATGTGTTGCATTAATAGCCAAGGTGAGTCGAATAGAAGTCATCTTTGTAATAGGTACAAAGGTCTCTGAATAGCCAATGCCTACTACTTGTGAGAAACCCTTGGTGACCAATCACACCTTGTACTTATCAACTGACCCATCTGCTAAAAACTTGGTTTGATATATCCACCTACATTGAACCATCTTTCTTCCCTTAGGAAGTGAAGTCAAATCCCAAGTGTGATTTTTGATTAAGGAAGAGTATTCTTCCTCCATAGCACTATCCCACTCAGGTACCCCTGATGCCTCTCAAAAATTCTATGGATTTGAAACTAAAGCAAAGAAGGCATGTGGATCTCTTTAAAAATCCCCCCTAGTACGTCTATCATCTTCAGGATCTCCTGCCCAAGTGTCAGCACTCTCAAGTGTCTGTCTAGTCCAAAGTGGCTCAAAAGTGGGTGAGTCAGGTGCTAACTCCTTATCCTCTGACTAACTAGAGGTGGATGACTGTACATCACTATCCTCGTTGTCTAAACTCAAAGAAGAAGAAGATGTATCTGGCTTAATAACCTATTGTGGCTGATCTGAATCTGATGAGGTATCATCATGAAGAAATAGATCCAATGAGGGAAAAGAAGTGCCAAGTGTTGAGTCTCTAGGACTCTCCTGAAAGTGGAAACTTCTCTGAATGAACAACTCATGAGTGGTCGAGTCTGGAAGGTGATACCCCTTAATACCATTTGGATATCCTACAAAGATGCAAGGCTTGGACTGATGTTCCATAGCTTTGCATTTCTTCTTTGGTATGCGGTCCATGGCTGGGCATCCAAAAACCCTAAGGTGCTCAACATCAAGTTTCCTTTTATGCCAACCTTCAAATGGTGTTATCTCTTTCAAAGCATTGTGAGGAACCCTATTTTGAATGTAGCAAGCCCAATTGATGGCTTGGCCTAGTACTGTGGTGCTAAGGATTTGGAGTAAATCATATAGATACCCATCTCTTTCAAGAACCTATTTTTGCATTCTACAACCCCATTTTATGAGGGACTGTAAGTGACTGTGCGCTACAAATCAATCCCATCTATGGTGAAAAACTACTCAAATATGTTGCTGACATACTCCCCACCATTATTAGTTTGAAGAACCTTGATGTATTTCTCACTTTGTTTCTCAACAAGAGCCTTGAAGTCTAGAAAATTTTCAAACACTTCAGACTTTTGTTTGAGAAAATATATCCATGTGTACCTAGAGAAATCATCAATGAAAGTGAGGATGTACTTGGCCCTTGTGAAAGATGGTTTGGGAAAGGGTCCTGATACATCATTGTAGACTAACTCCAAAGGTTTTGAAGCCCTCCAAGCTTTGCCTTTGTCAAATTTTTCTTTTGGATGCTTCCCAAGGGAGCACCCCTCGCAAAGTCCTTTTGAGAATTAGACACGAGGCAAGCCAATGACCATGTCATTTTTGCAAAGTTTTTTAAGGTAGCGGTAGTTAAGGTGGCCAAACTACTCATGCCATAGTTTGCTAACTCCATCTGAATGAGTCATCAATGATGTTGGAGAAGAATTAGGTGTAATATGTGAGAAGGTGTATAACCTTGCTTGGTGATCTGCCCTACCCACTGCCACTATAGTATCACTATGCAACTCTCTGATAGCCACTGAATCTGGTGAAAACTCAACTCTCATGCCCTGACCAATGTGAGTGATTTGGTACACTGATAAGAGATTGGTTAAAAAAGAGGGCACACTTAGAACATTACTGAATGTTCCTCCTTCCATTTTAACTGACCCTCTCCCTGCAGCCGAAACTGATGTGTCATCACCCAAACTAATTGAAGTCATGCTACAAGGCTCTAAAGATGAAAACTCAACTAGTGAAGAGACCATGTGGTGTGAAGCACCCGAATCAATGACCCATGATGTTGTAGAAGCTAAAGTTGCTACAAGGGCCTTGCCCTTTTCTTTCTCCTTAGCCTTGCCTTTTGCCTTGGTAGAATCTTGGGTAGATGAATTTTGCTTGATGGACTCAGGAACACCTATGTTGTGCTTCTCTAGAAGATGAGTTAGGTGATCTATTTGTTTCTTCATGCATTTGTGTTCATCATGCCCTGTATTTTTCCAATAGGCACACTTAACCTTCTCCTTCTTAGGTTTAGCATTAGAGGAGGAAGTCTTAGTGTTTTTTTGGCAAGATTGTTGTTTTCTTTCTTCTTCTCCTGGTCCTTGTTCTTTTTCTTCTTCTCCTTTGTTGAAGTCTTGTCCTTACCATTTCCAGCTATCAAATCTTGGGGTTGAGTAGACTTCAGTGTGCCCATTTGAATTAGCTTATCTTGCTCCCTAGTCAAGTCGTCAATGAATGAATCCAAATAAGGCATTTTCCATGTAGTGCTAAGGGCACTTTTTATGGCATGGAAAGTGGAGACAAAGATTGAATAGCTTGGACCTAACTTTGTGAGAATAGAAAGGATGATTTGATCATCTTTCTTCTCTATCCCACATTATTTCAATTGTAATCTAAGGGACCTAAAATTAGTGAAGTCTTGTAGGGTGTCAAAGTTGCTAGGACATAGACTTATGAGTTCATTTTCGAGCTCATGACCTCTCATCTCATCAAGCTTCTCAAATAAGAGTTCTAAGGTGTCCCATATGTCTTTTGGAGTCTTGGAGGTTTCTAAATAGAAGAGAAGTTATAGAGACAAATACAAGCTTAGTAATCCATAGGCTTCATCACTACGGTTGTACCACTTGACCTTTTCAGCATCAGTGTTGGGTTCTACTTCAATACCCATGGTGATCCTATACAACCCTTTGCTTCTAAGAATGATTGATATTTAACCTTCCATTCATGATAGTCGAAGGGTGTTAGGGGTTTAAGTTGAAAATAATCCATTTTAAGCTGAATTTAGGTGAAGTTGTGCTGATTGCAAGTTGTAAAATTATGCAGAAAGGAGAATGAAAGTAAAAATTGCAAGTGCTGAAAAGCAATCACACCCCCATAAAATGTTGATCCCCCCCAAATATGCAATATCATGCTCAAAATATGTCAGGCTCAGCTGAGAATGTGTCTTAGAGCAATTAGTGTAAGATTGTAAGCAAATAGGACGTCGGACTCAGTCGAAAATGCGTCCCGGGAGACCCAAATTTTTGGCACTTTATAAACTAGTTCATTTTTAACAAATAACAAGCCTAAACTATTGAAAATTTAATTAAAAACACTTCTTAAAAAAATGGTACCCAAATCTGAGCTAGTGTTTTTGCAAAAAAAAGCACTAAAACATTAAAAAAATGCATGTTTTGAGAGAGAAAGTGGCCTTCCAACCACTTGTTGGACTCAGAACGAAGCAAGGAATCCAAAGGAGGTTTGTGTGAGGGGGAAATTGTCCTCTTTCCAAATTGGGCCTCACCCTTCATCTTTGATAGGTGAAGATACAAGTTTAAATCTAAACCCCCAAATTATCAAATTGTCTAAAATACTTAATATTTAGTCAAATTGACTAATTTTTCTTTTAACAAGTCAATTTTAACTGAGATCAATAAAGTAAGAGATAGAATGAAATGGAATTTGAAGTATATAATGGCCCACATGGGACACCAAGTAAGGAAGGGGTGCCATTTTCAAAAAAATAGTTCTGATTTTGTTGGGCAGAAAAAAGATATTGAATTTGCAGACCTCTCAACGCACAGTAGCAAGTGGCAATCACAAAAGAAAAGAGACAAGTTTTAATTTCAATGCACAGTAGATAGTGTTAATCACTACCTCACTACGCACCTACTCATTGGATGTCGTACAGCTTCATTTTGCTTTGCTGGAATCCTATTCCACTCATATCTCACCCTACTAGATGCCCCACATCGACCTCCACATGCAGATGTGCTTCTTGGATAGCTTCCCCAAGCTGAAAGTGGCATCTAAGAATAGAAACTAGATGTGTAGAGATCTCTTTTTTCTTGTAGAATGACAAAAAAAGGAATTCCACTACCTTTGCTGAAGCCACAACAGATCTATACAAGATGTCTTGGCAAATTTTAACTCGAATATCTAAAGGGAGATCTGAATTAAACTCAACATAAGTAATTTTTGTTAATAGATTTCCGTATGGATTTGCATGAGTTTTCAAGAAACTCTAGCAAAACTCTCAAATGCAACTAAGTTAAACAAAAAAAACTACTAAGAAAGCAAAATAAGAATTTCAGAATCAACTACTAGCATAACCAAACACACAATTACTGGGGTGGCTCTGATACCATATCAGAGTTGTTGCCAAAATCTGGATAATACGAATGCAATGTAGACGTGATCACATGAGATGAAGATAGTGCACATCACATAGATGCTAAAGTAATTTGAAATTATACAAGAAGATAAATTACACAAGCATAGGCATATGGGTCGCATACAATGGAGCATATTCAAATGCTTGAACAAGTAAGATAATAGTAAGTAAAAACACTCAAGGAAGTGTATAAATCAAAATAATAAACAACTAACATAAAAATATCATAGTATCTTATGGATCAAATGTGTTAGCAAAAAAATTCAAGTGCATAGCATATCAAGTACCATGTGCAAGATATAAGAATGGATAATAGGCATGTGTAAGTACATATGTAAGCTCAAACATGATATTGTAGACTGATCATCAAATCATATAACCTATGTGTATCAATATCCAAATAAGTGGATGCCCCAATGTGCATATGACATGATTAGAAGGAAAGGCTAATATCTGAAATAAGAGTATATCATGTATTGGTGTAAGTTTGTATATGTGTGTGTATGATTAGATGATATGTTATCCCTCAACATGGAACTAACACATATATTCCAAGGGGCCAATAAAACATATAGGTGACCAAAATGTTTTTGGATTTTTGGATTTTTTTATTTTTTTAGTATTTTTGAATTTTTTGGAGAGACTAGGCTATGATCCCATCCAATGGATGATCATAGGTATCTCCCCTATTCAGTTCTTTATAACCTTAAGTTGGATATTTTACATTGTTTACATCATGATTATATAGGTTTAAAAGGTACACATCATATTCCTTCTCATGCTTTTCATGTGTAGTATAAGCTATAATACTATCATTTGAAATATGTATTTATTTACCTTCATGAGGAAAGGAAATGCCTTACTGATTTGGATCAATTTTTTCTTCCATTTGGTATATCCAAAGAGTTCCTAGTGTAAATTCATATGGATATGTAGTAGGCATGATCTAAACCCATATTTAAATCACATTTTATTTTTATTGTTATGTTACCCAAGAGTCTTTCCAAGTGACCTTATTTTGCAAGTTTTGTAAGTCAGAACCGAGTTCTTGAAAATGATTTGTACTACAAGTGGATTTTGTTTGTGTAAGATCAATATGGTTATGCCAAAAATAATCACCACCCATGTATAAGGTAATTAAATGCTAGTGATGTGTGTGCTTTTTGATTTTTTACACTTGAGGATTTGGCATAGGATGAGGACCTTGTATTGACCCCATATTAAGTAAGTTTTGAGAAACACACATATAAAGATTAAGAACACCAAATTTGTTCTCAT
Organism: Torreya grandis; assembly: GCA_037957365.1. Lineage (NCBI taxonomy): Eukaryota > Viridiplantae > Streptophyta > Pinopsida > Cupressales > Taxaceae > Torreya > Torreya grandis. The sequence goes on from JARHVA010004608.1 coordinate 700,178, forward strand.
TATTCTCATTTGGTAATTTATGTCCCTTGTTTGTATAAGGTATAAAATTTTGGTACTTGGAAGGATAAAAAGTGGTTAGGGAACCCTTTGGTAATTTATACAACTAATTGTGAGCCTCATTAGAAATGCTCATATCAAATACCTTTAATAATAATTTGTCATCATTTTCCCATTAACCAAAATAATGTACATAATTTAACATGTGCCCAAATAGATCTTTATTATGCCAAAATATATGTAAATGTGGATAAGGATATTCATGTATAAATTGTTCAATAGGTGGAGTATTGAATGAGATAACATTTTCATTTTCATTATGGAAATCTAGTTGCATTTGAAGTATAGAACCCTATTTTTTAAGATCCCCATTAATGTTCATCATATACATAATATAATCCATTATAATGGTGGTGTTTGACATAGGTTTCATCATTGGTTCTAAATCACCACCTCTTTTAGATCTAGGCATATGAGTATCATCATCCTCATGTATATAAGTGAAAGTTCGTAATCCTTCGATTTTGGATACTTTGGTAATGTTATTATCTATTTGAATTTTGGTACCTTGGTGTATTATTTGAAGAGCTTAGAATGTGTTTAAAACTTGATTGATGCTCCTTTTGTAAAGATATAGAAAGTGGATCTTGGGGAAGTATTGGTAAAGGAACCTCTTTTGGTGTGGTAGGAACCTTTTTAGGTTGAGACACCTTGATTAACATTGGTACACATTTTTTATTTGGAACACTAATATTATTTTGTTCTATAGATGTATAATGTTTCCTTTTTTCTTGATGAATTAATATGACTTGGTAAATATGCCATAATTTCTTGGTTAACATTTCAAAAAAACTCAGTTTCAAATGAAGACCAATAAGGATCATTACCCCTAATAAGTGAAAATATTTTTTGGAATATGATGGGTTTTGATCAATGAACTTAAATGAATATCCACTTTATTACTGATTTGCAAATCCTCCGTAACTTACTTATGGACATTATGGACAATATCATGGTCAAATTAAGGTAAATTTTCTCCATGTGGAACCAATTTTGGTATAGAAGGAAAGGGTAAATGCTTTGGATCCTCATTTAGATGGATCAGCTAAAGCTTTGAAAGGAGGGGAACATGGACTTGGTTAGAGGGATAACAACTACTACCACTCAAATATTTTATATGGTATGTCTTAGAAATTGGAGGAATCCTAGATTAATTGATTTTTATCCATACTTTGGGAGATTATTGAAGGGTTTCATAGTCGTAATCATCAAAACAATCAATGTTACCCATGATGAAAGAGAAAAATAATACAAATATTAGGACAATGTATGAAATAAGCATCTACAATAGAATGCTTATACAACAATGATGCTTTAATGTTTACTTAACCAAATATTTAACCTTAATTTGGATTAGGATCCTACTTGGGTAGATAGGGTTAAGGATATATAAATGATAGGGCACAAGGGTGAATATAAAATCTATAGCAGGCCAATTTAAATGATAAACTAAGATATACCATATACTAAATTTATTAAACTGAGACAATCTATAAATAAAAAATAAAACTATGCTAGATATATAAATGACATAAATAAAAGTACTTAGTTAGCCCTAATGTTAATGAAGATCTAGATCTAAAATAAGTGAAAAGATAGTTTTGGAACAATTATTAGATTCTATATTTGGTGTCTTTGGCTCTCAGGACACTAGTGTTGAACCCAAATAGTAGCATCAATGCAATCATCCTAGGCTGATGTAACTATACAAAGAGCTAGAGACACCAGATCTAAAATGTAATAATTAATCAAAAACTATCTTCTTGGCTACTTTTAACCTATTCTAGATCTAGATCAACATTAGTATCAAATCTAGTTAAGTACTTTGTTTTATGTCATTTATATATATATATATATATATATATATATATATATCATAGTTATACTTTATATTTATATCTTATTTTAATTTAATATATTAAATATATGGTACATATTAGTTTATCACTTAATTATCCTACTATAGATCTAATATTCATTGTTGTGTCTTATCATTTATATATCCTTAACCCTATCTAAAAAAATAGGAACCTAATCTAAATTAGGGTTATATTAGCTTTATGTTAGTCTAGACACTTGCATTACCCTGTGGCCAGATTCTACCACTAGTTTTTTATACAAAATATTGCCTCTTTTTCTAGAACTTCCACTTATGCCTATTAGGGTTCACTTTTACCTTCTGGATTCTTTATTTATATTATATGAATAGGTTATCTATATCAATTATTTTTTTAAGACCCAACATCATCCAATTAAATCTTGCCATCTTGTAAAACAAGGGTTAGCGGGCTCAAGTGAAGTCAAACTAATCTCAAAGACCCATTTGTTAGTGAGCACTAAATAGATAGCCAAATACTCTGAAGAGGGCCTCAAACATATGTAATTCTCCACTATGTGTGGCAATGTGTGTGAACAAGGGTGAAAAATGATATATTTAACTACATGTAGTGATCTAGCTTTCAACTTGATAAATACTACTCATATGCTACTTTTTGTATGCTTCAAACTTTTAAATACATTGCTCCTATGACTAATATTAAAATAGGGAAGAATAGGATAGTTTTGTAAGATTGAAAGGTGTTTTTTTTGTAAGTGTTAGATGTGTGTTTAAAAGTTACTTGATGATTATGAATGGTCTGTGACTTGTATTTATATAACACATTTTGAAAATAATCTTAGAAGGGATTAATTTAGACAAATTGGTTGACCCATTTATCGAAAGATTTGAAAATATGAGTGTTTGTAAGGTATAGAAACTAGTGTTCAAACTAGGACACTAGCATTGAAACTAGTGTCCAGGTATAAACATTAGTGTACTAGAGAATGAATAATTTATTAAGCTTTGTAATTGACAATTAAGGATATATATAAAATTTTAAGCATATTGTGGTCTATAGGTGATCTGGGTAATCATAATATTAGGGTCAGACCATAAGATAACATTAGGCACAATGAGATGGTGAACACGAGCCTTACAATAATGATAAATACAAGACCTAAAAGGGTAGAACCTATAATGATATTTTTCAAGTTTGAAAGACTAGTTTATCATGCAAAATCTATATTTGAGTATTTACAATTTGAAACTATGTAGTTAATGTACTTTTAGCATTAGGTGTATATTTGAGGTTATTCAAATCTATGAGAATAACTTCCCAATCTCTAAATATATGGTATAACTCATAAAATTATTTCAAGTTATTCAACATAATAGGCTCATGGAGATCATCAAGAAAATGTTTCTTGAAGATGTATTTTAACTCATTATTAACCATATGATTTGTCATCTTAGAAAGCATGATCTTATTATGAAGCACATACTCACTAATTGGTTCATTATATCCTTACTTAAGTTTTGAAATTTGAGCATAAGAAAATTTCTCACTTATATTAATTGAAAAATGTTCTATAAAATGATTTGTCAAATAATTGTATATCTTAAATAATTGAAAGGGGAGATCATAGAACTATCATAAGGTATAGTCCCTAATACTTCATGGAAATAACTTGTTCAATAATTTTTCATTCGAGGCATAGTATAAAAAAGTTATGTGAAAATATCATATGTGTTTCTATGAATCACCATTACCATCATATAATATAAGCCTAGGATCTACAAAACCCTTAAGTAACAGTTAAGTTGAAATATCCTAGGCTAATAGATTTTAAATAGATGTATGATATATATTTAATTAATTTGTCTAGAATCATCTTGTTCTAACTATAACACCTTAGATTTCAAAGTTACAATAATATGTTTGAGGGATAATGAAGTAGTTGAGGATGAAAATTCCATATGCATATCCATTATACGATCTACGTCCAATTTGACTATGTCAAAATAGGCATAGTAACTTGAGGGAAAATTTGTGCTAACCTCACACCTTGGGTGGACATAACATGTTTATCTAAAGGTGTAAACATAACAATAATAACTATACTAGTATTAGTTTGAACACCTATGGTGAAATTATTATCTTTAAAATATATATTAATAACAATGAAGGGTTCATGTTATTGCTCCTTAGATATGGAAACATTAGCCTTTCATGCATATTTAACCTCTAGGATAAATTTAAAAAACTTGTAAATTTATTAAGGATTTTGATGAATTAGATTTCAAAAATTAGATATTGATTTAACTTGTTTAGGCTATAGAACATTAACATCAATAGGATGGATTCTCTTTTCGTATTCATGATTATATTAACTTATTCTAAATCAATAATTTCAACATAATCTTTTTTATTTACATATTCATTAATAATTGTTTCCATCAAAATAAGAGTAATAAGTGTGAACATTTGTTGCATTTATTTTATCCACTTTGGATGGAACCAAAAGAACCTGATTATGCTTAATATGTCCACCACCTAATGTAGCACTTCACCTTAGTAGGACAAGGAAACTATCCTTCTTAGATCATATAGAATAAACTCATGAAAATAAGTAGAAGGTTAGAGCCAACGTAAAAGAATATTGATTGCCTTAATGCTTTGGGAAAGTATAAATTATAACTAAAAATCAGATTTATATATAAAAGTTTGAAACCCTTGAATGAAGGATGAAACTTGAAGGGAAAACCTAGGGTTTGACGTTTTAAGTATATAAATGAGTCCACCATTAATTTTTAATTTATTTTTTATTAATGTGAAATTAATAAGAATTAAATTTAAACTTATTCATATTATACATAATATAACAATAAACATGAATATGAATGTAAAATGTAGAATTTGATTTGATAATTACACTTGCTATAAATAAAACGTGCCTAAGAGAATAATATACTTAACAATTTTAATGTATTGTGTATGTATGAAACTAAATTCTAGAAGAGTAAAATAATAATGGATTTGTGTGAGTTAAAATATTACCAGTATGATAATCTAAATAATGTTAAATATAGAATATGATTTGATAGTTACACTTGATATAAATAAAACATGCCTAAGAGAGTAATTTAAAACTTCTTAATGTACTATGTATGTATGAAAAAAAATTAGAATATTTTGATTATGATGGATTCTTGTGAGATAAAATATTACTACTATGATTATCCAAATATGGTTGAAATATGGATTTGAACTAGTTAAACACATATTAGGTAATATTTGTAGGTGACTAGTAGAAAATTGGGAAGGTCGAACCCATGAAAACTATGTGGATGTGAAATAAAGGTGAACAGGAACCATATGTATATGCAAAAGTCATGTAAGGTGATGGTAAGGAAAAAATAGTATTGCAAAGTATCTAATATTAGATTTTAATGTCTAAAAATATTCAAGATTGAGATACATCTATGACTTACATTCTTTCACTATTTATAGTGAGATTCCTATGAAAAATAAGTTGATTATTTTTTCTTCATAGAGAAAATATCATGACATTTGTTTGGATACTATTCACTTACATTCCAACCTCTTGGCATAAAATATATAAATCCCTCGTGTGTTATATCAAACTATGTATTGTTTTTTAAATTAAAATAAGATCATATAAATATATGAGTAACTTTACTACACATTTAGCTAGGTGGATGCCCCATCCACTAACTTCATTTATCCACTCCTAAAAAATTTCAATGTATATCCAAAAAAATGTGGGGGATATTCAACATCCTTTCTTGACACCAATGTCTCTCCCAAATCATTTTGACACTTTTTCACTTATTTTGATTTTGGCCTTGACTTGTTCATATAGCCTATGAATTATCTCTCTATACTCATTTAGAATATCATGTTCATCCATCTTACTCTGAAATTTAACTCTAGGTACTATGTCAAAAGATTTTTTGAAGTCAACAAAGAAAGAGAAAGATTATTTTGCTTTTTATTCCATACTTCTTCAAAAAATAATCCTAAGAGTGATGTAATGATTGATATTGGAATGATATTGCCTAAAACCTGCCTATCCTTTGTCCCTTTTCACCTCTTTTTCTACCTAGCTACTAATTTTTCATTATACCATGGGACCAATAGATTTCCAAGGAGGGGATTGGCTATGATAGTGAGATATTTAGATGGATTATTGATGTCCCCACTTTTACAAAGAGGGATAATGACACTAGTTATTTAGTTTGTCAGGAAACCTTCCTAGATGATACCACTTAATATGATTTTTAATGTGGTGTTAGTACTTATAATCCCCCATTTATATATTATGTTTACACACCATCTATGTATTTTTATTAACCCACTACTAGTCTATTTATTCCTTGAGTGACATATTTCGCATAGAAGAACACAATTATTATATTAATTATGAGATCAATGTCTTTACCCTAAACTTGTTCACAACATAGAGCTAACTTTTGTATCCATTGTGTATCTTTTATATTTTTCTGTATTTGTTTTCTCTTTTTCCATAGTTCCCTCCAAAATCATTTGAAGTTTTATTTTTCAAGATAAATTATTTCTTTCCTTCTTGTTCTCATATATATTACCTTTTAGACAATATGATTATTTCATAAGCCTTATTCATTTTTTCCATCTCAAGTTTTATAAAATTCATATTTGTTGCCTTGTACTCATCATCATATCATATATTTGAAATAAAGAGATACTTTTAGTTCCTTTTTTAGGTCTACTTCATTTGCATATGATTAATGCTCTATGAATTAAGGAAATCAACATATTTTTGTTTACTAGATAACTTCCCATATATGTTGTACAATTGTTTACTTCTTGAAAGTGTTGTTCGAAGTTTTATATGAAGAGTTATCAAATCTCATGAGTAATGATGATTTTAACCTAAATATCTATCTTTTTTTGTTTATGATGGTATTTTTCTTCCTATTGACTATTTATGTGTGTGTTAAACTTTATGTATATTAAATTATGCTTTGATTTCAAACTTATAGGGTAGTCCCAAACTTATATCTCCATTATATTCAAGATAAATATATGTGATAAAATAACATTTTCCACCACACTTTAGCCATTATAATTTTTTCAAGTGATGTTCCCAAAAATTTTACAAATTATCATGTCATTTGATATAACCATGTCATAAAGACTATACAATCAAAATAATTTTAATCCATAATGTGTATCTCCCCCATCTAAGTCTTGTGATGTCTTTTCCCAATTCTTGTCTTCTTATTCTTATATGAATAATGGATTTATTTTAAATCCCCCCTCATTTCTCAAATTAAGGGTTTGGTTGTTTTTTGTCTGCACATTGAATTCCCATATTATCAAGATGTCCCCTAAGGTGATGGAAATTAAATATCACTTTCTAGAGATGCATAAGAGTCTTCATAATCCATACTATTTTTCTTATATGTTTTTAAATCTCCCAATGAAAATTAGAAAGTAATGAGCCTAATTGCTAACTCATTTTTTGATATTTTTATCTATATTTAATGTTCATTTGGGTCCTCTTTCTCTAATTTTCTAATTCTACACCATGTTTCTTTAATTAGCATCATAACTTGTTCATACCCCTTGTCAATTTTAGTCCTTTTAATCCAAAATGATATTTTATTAAAACCTTTAAAATTTAGATCTTTGTAATCTGTGTGCTCATGAGTTTTTGTAATCATGATAATGTCCTTTCCATGTATTATGGGTTCCAACCCAATATCTCTCCTCTAATGGTAACCTCTATAATTATAACTTAAAATGGTCATGTACTCCTGGGAATACTGAATCCCTATTTATTGTGTGTCATTCGGTGGTTAGTTTGGGATTTTCCATTCTATAACCATGTCCATTTTACTAAATCTCTTACTTCCTTCACCTTCTGCAATTATTTCCTTCCTTCTTCTTGTTGTATAAGAGTTAAGTCTTCATCTAGGTAGGTATGTACCTATACAAAACCCTTGATTCCTTAATATCATGTTCTTATTTCCTGTGTTTTTCATGATAACTCTTACATGTCTACCCTTTCCACCTTCTATTATTTTTCTAATTTTTTTTTCTTAATGAATATGACATGTCCATTGTAGCTAGTCTATAAGGAAGTCTCTTGCTAAGTTATTAGTATTATCTTCCTCACCATAATCCTTCAATACTTTAATAATAATTTTTTATACCTATCATGTTTATCTTTTTCATCTCTTATTTACGTTCTAACTTGTTTCTCCATGAGTTTGTTTTTTTTTTTTTTTTTTTAAATGATTTCTTACTACTTTTTTCCCAAGACTTGGTCTCCTCAATTTAGTATCTCACATTATTATTTTATACTTTTAGGTTTGTAATTGCAGATTGGATCTCTTTAATATTTGATATGTCTCTTCCTTCATAAACTCTTGGTTTATTTTCCTCTATTGTTTTTAAACTAATATAGAAATTATTTTATCGTGATCAACTTTTAATACCCTATTTTCATGGTGTTTTTTAAGTTATTTACTTATTTCCTTAGTAATTTATTATCTCATACTAGTTTATAATTAGATTCTATGATTTCTTTCATCTTGTTGTCCTTGTATTATTCTTTTGCTTATATATCTTGAAGTGTTATTTCCATGTTAATTACATCATTAACATATAGTTTTGTTGAACATATTAGTGGTGTTGATGTGGGTTTATATAGTTCGTCACTTTCTTGGCTCTCTTCATCCCTTTTTCCTTTGTTATCCATATATGTTTAATTCTCCCTTTGTTTTTTTTAGTAGTTGCCCACATATCCTCTTCTATCATTCTTCTTGTCCTCTAAAATCCACCCATCTCTAGTGTATATTATCACTTTCCTATCATATATTATGGGTGAGTTGAGTGTATTTATTCATGGAATGATTTGGTTCTACTTCATTTTAGAGAAATGCATCTAATTTTTATTCTTTCCTTTTTATCCTTATATTTCCAAAAAAATTAAACTAGAGTGAAAAAAATTGGCCCAAGAAAGTGATTTGATACCAATGTTAGGAACTTTGTTCCTAAAACTAACTAAATGACAATAAATCACTAATATATTGACCAAAAAGCTGATTACACACACAATTCTTTTTATGAAAGGAATAACTCTGTGTCATGGGCAACTTTGAGGGGGCTACCTCCTTTGAGCAAGGATCACTTACAAATAAATTATTTGATGCCTAACACTAACATATACCCTTTATTTAAACTAATTCCCATCTACCCAACTCCTCCTTTTTATGCATGTGGTACTAAACCACTATTCATTATTATTTCTACCCCTCTTTAGGTACATTATTGTTTATCCACCTTAAATATGTTTTACCCTTCAAACATGATAATAAATAGGAGGACAAAATTAAGGTTAGACCATATATATTAAAATAGGTTGAAGACTAGATAGAGGCACATCTTTGTGTCCTTTTCTAGTTCCACTTCTTAAGCATGTGCTCAGATATGAACATGTACATCAATAGGGTAAACATGAGCACTATAACTGAAGGATGAAGTGCAATTTAAACTATGGTGATCATATCTTGGTGAATGACTTGAAGATACTTGTCATCCCCCTTAGCATTTTCTCTAAAGGATTTGAAGACTTGGTTCCTTACTTGGGCTCTATGATTGTTAGGTTGGGATCATTAAGGGTCTACTTGAGCATGGTGATTTCTTGAATGGGCTCATATAGAACCTATTAAGGTGCATCCAAAAGGGAATCAATGACCTCTGCATTAGCCTAGAGAGGTGGCGTTGTGCTAGGATGCTAGAAGGAAGATGGCTTGGAGAGTTCCCAATTAATATGCTCTTAAATTATCTTGGCTAAGCATTGTGCTTCCATCATGGATTGAGGTTTCCACATTTGGACCTCTGCTCAAATATCCTCTTGAAGTCTGCTGATGAAAAAA